>JABFDZ020000040.1:20194856-20217756 GCA_019775955.2 Pollimyrus isidori
CTGCGGTGACACAGGGTCCGACTGACTCCTGCGGTGACACAGGGCCTGACTGACTCCTGCGGTGACACAGGGTCTGACTGACTCCTGCGGTGACACAGGGTCCGACTGACTCCTGCGGTAACACAGGGCCTGACTGACTCCTGCGGTGACACAGGGTCTGACTAACTCCTGCGGTGACACAGGGCCTGACTGACTCCTGCGGTGACACAGCAGGGTCTGACTGACTTCTGCGGTGACACAGGGCCTGACTGACTCCTGCGGTGACACAGGGTCCGACTGACTCCTGCGGTGACACAGGGCCTGACTGACTCCTGCGGTGACACAGGGTCTGAGTGACTCCTAGTGACTGAAGGCCCGACTGAGTGCAGCTTTAGTGACACGGGGTCCAACTGAACATGTCTGCAGTGATACAGAATATAGTGATACTAAGTGCACCTACAGAAACATGGGGCCCGATGGCATCTTCCTGTCCATGGTTGATTCCAGAAATGTGGCGGTGGCTGAGGCTGGCTGGTAAACTGCGGCTTGGCTCCTGACCTCTGTACCTGCTCCACGTTGGTCCCGGGATAAAATAAAATACCACAGCAAGTGAAGCTGATCTGAGCAAACTCACCCAGGGTCAGCGTCTGTTTATGGTCTGAATTCCTACTGCGGTTGTGGCAGGCGAGCCTGTCGGCAGGCCAGGCTGTGGGGGGAGGGGGAACTAGGCTCAGGGCCAGCAGACATCCCAACCAAGCCTCTCCAGTGTCTTGTTTTGGGTGGGGGGGGTGATTGGGATGTTGCGAGAGTGAGGCTTTTTTGGGTAGATGGGTGTGACGGTCTTTACGAGCGAGCATTGTGCGTCCATGTGGGGGTGAGAGCTATACAGCCTCCCGTCGCCATTGACCAGGCATGGCTGACTGGCGGGGGGGGTGGGGGGGGGATCTGTGCCCTTGTCACTCGTACTCATTGATAAATACTGTGTGGAATCAAGGTGAAATGAAGTCTGTCCTTAGCTGTGACGCACTTACTGACTTCAGTAATGTTCAGGGAATTACATACGTGAGCACCGGCGTGTTTTAGGTGAGCCGTGTGCTACGAGCGGGTCAGGGATGGCCTGCGTGTGTAAACACGCCTGTCTCTGGTCAGACGAGGCTGCTCTGGACCGCCGGCCACCTCCGGACAGGAATGCACCGACCGGCCAGTGTCTCTGGAGCCCGGCTGTTTGTTCTGCTGCTATCTGGCCGGGCCTGTGGCTCAGCAAACAGCCGCTCAGTGGGGCTGGTGCGGTCATGGCTGTGTGGCCCCGGGCCCGGGGCCCATATGCGGCTGAGTGATATGACAGCTTAGCTGTATGTGGCGAGCACAGCTCCTTTTGTTTTCTGTTCATCGATCAGGTAAAGATCTGAGCGTTGTGTGTGTGTGTGTGTGTGTGTGTGCGTGTGTGTGTGTGCGTGCACAGGGTGTGACATGGCCTTGGTGTGCCGTGCCTGATAGCTCTGGCTGAAAACCCGTTTCTGTTTGCTCTGCTGTCTGAGTCACAGAGCAGCAGCGAGGCAGGCCGACGCCTCTGTGACATCATCACTGTCCGTCCGTCCGTCTGTCCGGAAGGCCAACTCAAATTTCCCCTCTCTCGGTATAGGGGTCCGGTACAGCCAACAGGGAGCCAGTGAGGTCACTTCCTCCACGACTATCAGTCACCATGGCAACAATGCCATGGCTACCAGCCAGTCCGTGCTACAGCAGGTGTCGCCGGGAGGATTGGACCCCAGCCATGGCCTGCTGTCACCTGATGCCAAGATGGTGAGCACGGGGGGGCCTCCCTCAGCCCTGATAAGATAAGCGGGGCCCCTGTGTGACCCCGTCGGGCCCCACTGACATCGACTCACAATGGGACCCCTGTGCAGAGCCTGCACTGTGGGCTGGCTGCCTTACCTCGGTTCTGTGTGCCTCCCCCCGCAGATCCCCGTGTCGGGCGGAAGCCTGCCCCCTGTCAGCACGCTGACCAACATCCACAGCTCCCACCACCCCCACCAGCAGGCCCAGAACCTGATCATGCCGCTCTCCGGGGTCATGGCCATCGCTCAGAGTGAGCAGGCGGCCGTTTCGGCCTTTACCTACATGTACCGGAATTTCCTGTGCCGCTCATTCACGTGGGGGGAGCAGACTCCAGCTGACGTTCACGCCCCTCCCCCCACCCCCCAGGTCTTAACACCTCGCAGGCGCAGACGGTGCCCGTCATCAACAGTGTGACGGGCAGCCTGACGGCCCTGCAGCCAGTGCAGTTCCCGCAGCAGCTGCACAGTCCGCATCAGCAGGCCCTCATGCAGCAGGCGCCCAGTCACATGACCCAGCAGCCCTTCATGGCCGCCGTCACGCACTCACACAGTGAGTAAGCCGCTGAGCGCCCGCATGCAGCCTGATGTGCTCTGCGACGGTCATGTGACCTGCCAGCTGTTTCTCTGTTCCCCCTCCCTTCCCTTCCCTAGTGTACCCCCACAAACAGGAACCCCCCCAGTATTCCCATCCCTCACGCTTCCCCTCCGCCATGGTGGTGACGGACGCCAACAGCATCACTTCCCTTGGCTCCATGTCGTCCAGCAAGCAGGTCAGTCTCCGGCGCCACGTCCCACTCAGGGGCCCAAATCAGGCCTCCCTGTCCAAGTGCTGGCCCCCATAAGGTCCACACAGTACCGCTCTTCACTGTGTCCATCTCTTCACTGTGTCCATTTCTTCACTGTGGGCTTCTACATTGAACGTGATGTGGTGTAGTAGCTTGGGTACCTGGGAGGTTGGTACAAATCGACAAAAACCCCTCATAGCTTTTAACCGTCTGTGTTAATCCTGGCACAAAGATGCATTAACCAGTTTGGCTCCGCATTGTATTAGGTGCAGTGCTGCCCCCTAAAGGTGCACTTGTGCTAACCCCCCAGGCCAGCCTTGCCTGCTCTTAATTTCTCAATGTTGATCTTTTCCTAAACAAAATTGGCACGTAAAGAGCATGGATTGCATGTCTTTGGGCTGGGGGTGTGTTGACCTTGTTTGACAGCCTCTCTAATCCCTGTCACATCAGGAAACAGCTGTAAACAAGATGGTACCGCTGGGTGGTCTCTCCTGGGTAAATACGCCGTCCGAGCGGCCTGCCTTGGCTTCGCACTGGGGCGGGGGCATGCCTGGGGAGAAAATCAGCACCGCCTTTCACCTAATGCCTCTGAATCTCTCACTGTCACGGCTGAAGGCCACCACAGTCACAGATGTCACCCAACCATGTCACCCAGCCTACCTCCGGCACCTGACCAAATGTCATGCCTCGTGGGCTAATTTTGAAGCCGGATCAGTGACCGTGAGGATGGGGTGTGGCTCAGCTCAGTGGCCAGGTCCTCAGTGTGGGGAACAGGGTGCCTTTTCATGTGAAACACATCATTTAATTTCCCTTAATTTCATGGGGCGTCACTGTGCACATAAGTTAAACCCCCCTTTGATGCCAGCCTGTTCCCGTCCCTCAGATAACCCTGATTTGAGGTGCAGCTCTCTGCAGGCGCAGCATTCAGTCTGTAATAGATCACTGAAAGAATTACAGGTGGTTACCGTACGTGGCGACGCAATGCATTATGGGTAATGACGCGTGTAAGGGCGCTCTGTTATCAGGCTGCCTCGGCCAGTCGGTGGTTGGATCTCCTAGGCAGTTTAATGTCTCAGAGTGTCCCTACTCGTTTGCTGCCCCCGCCTTTGCTTGCCTGCTAGGGACTGGAGGCGGGGGCAGTCTGCAGGCAGTGGTAATGTAGACCTTTCCCTTATTCCACCACCTCTTCCAGAGGCACAGTTCCCTGCGACTTTCATACCTGCAGTTTCCCTGTGCTCTTGCGGGCATCCGCGATCGGCACCCTTAGTCAGACCCCCCCATATCCCCCCCCCCCGAAGCGTGCCGGGTGGCTGCCAGTCCTTGCGGGAGCCCTGTGAGTGTGAGGCGTGCCCCCTACCCCCCGCCGCGTGGGCATATTTGCCCGTGGGCCCTCCTGCTCTTATCAGGCTGTATTTGGCCTGGGTGGTGCGGATGCAGGCGGCTCCTCCTTTATTACCCGCTTGTTTGCCGAGACCACCTGCTCACTGACGCACCCCCCACCGCCCGTCACAGACTTACCTAATGACAGCTGGTCGCCCACCTTTATCAGGTGGGGCTGTTTGCTGGCCTGTAGGTCAGCACAGGGTCAGCTGCCCTGCACCCACCCGCTGAGTTGAAAAAAAAAGCAGGCGAATATCAGAAAGAATTTCAGTGGAAACACGGCCTTTCATTACAAGGAAGGGAGTGTATTTGGTCAGGTGTGGCATGTGGCCTCCTCGCCTGATCCCTCACGCACCCGAGCGCAATGAGGCTTTTCCCTGGACTGATTCCGCAGCTGTGATTATCGGCCGCCGATTTGCTGGCACCATGCCTCCCCAGTGCCGATGGTGGCCTGTTTCCTTTCTCTGACTTCCTCCTGTCCTCTCCTCTCACAGTGCCCTCTGCAAGCTTGGTGACCACACACACACACCTGACTTCCTCGGCGCCTGGCAATGGGAATGCGCCCCTCCCCAAGGCCCCCTCGCCACAGTGACCATGCCAGCTTCTTATGACTGGCTTTCCGGACATTGGGGGGGCGGTGGTCTGGAGCTAAGGCGTTGCCACATGGGATGAAGAACAAGACGGCTGAACGAGCCAAAGGAGTGGGGCACAGCGGGGCTTCCCCCGGAGCGTGGGCCCGGGATGCAGCTGCCGCTCTCGGAGGCGTTTCCAGAGGAAAACAGTATTTTAATTTTCTATCCTGCAAACAGAAGAATGAGAACGGCCCTCCTTATGCTATCTGTGTTAGAGATATTTAGAACAAGCGGAATAGTCAGATTTGGCAGGAGAGCGTGTGTGGGTGTGTGTGCGTGGGTGTGTCCACTCCAAGGCGGGCGGGGCGGACAGGCAGGGGGGGACACCCCAGATTGGCGGTGGGGCTCCCATCCAAGCTGGCTGTCTCAGAGCCATTGCCATCAGTGAGACTCCAGGAACCTTGTGAGCGTATGACAATCAGTAACCCGCCCCCATCGCCGAGGGTCACATGACTGGAGGATGACCTCAGCACCTTTCCCTTTCCTGCTCAGTTGTACCGAGTCTTCCATGTGACTTTTTATATGTGTCCGTACCTTTGAAAGTGACCTTGGCAGGAAGTTGCCCACCGGCCCCATATCTGGATGCTTCGGGCACTTTGTGTGATGGACAAAGATCCATCTGAAGAGCGTGTGAACCTGAAATGTCACTTGTCACACTAAGATGTCCCTCCTCCCTCCATCCCTTTAGGGTTTTTATCAGTTCAAGTTTTTTTCTGCCGTGTAAAGAGTTGAAAATTCACAAGTGAAGGTGAAGAGGTGATTCTTGGCAGATGAACGCGTCAGCTGTTCACTCAAGAGACCCGGCTGAGATCGGAGAGCGCGGCCCCACACCAGCGTCCTCGAGGCCGATCCTGCGATCAGGGGGTGTGACCCACAGCCTGGGGCGGGGGGGGCCAGATCAAACCGGCACCCTGGGGCCGCGGGCGGCCTGCGGCCCGATCTGTAGATGGCCCTTTTAATTTCCTCCTGTGCAAAGCCGTCGTCTCGCTCCGTAGCAACAAAAACATTTGGCTATTTCCAAGCAAAACAGTAATTATCAGGACATAATATGCTGGGGGGGCCAGAGATGAAAGGGCAGCGATGGGTCCCGATGAGTCTGAGAAATTCCCCCCCTACCTCAGCACCCCCGCATTAACAAACAGTCTCATATTCAACCTCTAAATACCAGGAACCCGTAGGTGGAAAAAGGAGGCAGAGGAGGTGGGTTTAAGGGGCTTTCTGAAGGTGTATTTGCTCACCTGTTATGGGGGGGGGGGCATGTCATGCTGCACAAATTCCTGAGGGTTGTAAATAAAGGGCTAGTTATAGGTTCAGGTGTAAATTGTCCCTCAGGTCTGAATCCAGCATCCTCACATAATCCTCTCTGCGGCCAAACGTCGCTCTAAAAAGGTCACGGAGCTTCTCCTGCCATCCTCATTGATCTGCGAAGACGTACCCACTGCCGACTGATTAGGGCGGGGGACTACTGGGCTATACCGTAGATGGGAAAAAAAACACCACAAGTGATTATGTCTTTGATGTATTATTTTTGTATAAAAATGGAAATCAATCTTTTAAAATCATTATTTATACTTTGCTGTAAAGTCATTATTTCCAGTAAAACTTTTTTTTCCAAATGATTGAATGATGGTTGTTTTCATTTCTGGGGTGTGGTCATGTGATCGCTCCATCGTTCCCTTTGGGTGGCGTGCGGCCCATGTTGAAGCCTGGTGTGGCAGAGAATGCAGTCTGGGCACTGAGCTGAGCTCCAAGGCCTTGGGGCAGGTATTTCATTGTTTTTTTTTCTACCATTGACCTTTTTCTCGGTAGGTCGTTTCCTTGTGACGACTTTGTTAGGAATGCTCGTAATTGACCAGGTGAGCATCCAGGCTCCTGCAGATTCTGTTTGTTTAAGCTCTCTGATCTAAGAGCACTGTGTGTGAAAGACGTGTGGGAAGCAGCGAGTGTGTGACAGAAGAGGATGTCGTCTTTGTGGAAGTCAAAGCTTATGGTTCGGAATATGTGGATTTTGTAAGCATTTTGTGAACGGGCTGGAATTTCCCAGTATGGACTCTGACTGACATGGGAAATTCTGGGCAAACTAGTGTTTCCATTGTTTACAGTCGAAGCAAGCAGGCAGTTTGATTTAAGGTGTCAATGGAAAGCTGAGCAGTAGCTCTGAGGCGCCCGTAACGGACAAACGAAGGCTTCCTCTGATGTTTTCTGAGGTCAAACAGTAGACGGCCCAGTGTCTGGGAAAACCTAGTACCATGCTGGAAACCAGTCTACCACCTGTACTGTGCTGGTCCATTTCCTTCCCATCCTCTCGCCTTCCGAAGGCAGCCTTTCTGTGTCAGTGCCCCCCCCCCTTGTTATCATTGCCTCCCTGGTGGGGGGGAAGGTAGAAATCGCCCTCCTCCAAGCCAGCGAACATCTTGAATCACATGGACTCCCTTGGCCGAGTGGGACTCGATTAATATGAAATACTTGCTGCCTGTGACTCACTGATATCCGCCTGAAAGCTCATGTGTGACTCTCCTGTTTTTTTTTTAGGGTGGGGGCTGCTGCCCACAGCCAGACCACCACTGTGCTGTGACGGTTTCCATGTCTAGCCATGCGTGCTAACATGATATCTCCCACCTTCCCAGTAGGGGGCAGACACACTGAACAAACTTGTGTCGGCACGTTTCGTCTTCATACTCCTCAGGTCTGAGAGTGCAACGTGCGAGCTTGCGAGAATACCAGTGTCCATTTCCTTTTGCACTATTAATAGGCCGTCCAACAATAATTTAAGCTTTGTGGATTTAGTTACGTATATCTTATTGTGAATGATTTTTTTTTTCATGCATTGGAATAGACACAAAAGGTCTGGTCCTGGGGCCCAGACCAGGACAAATATTTGGAAGATGGATGGGCAAAAATATGAACAAATATTATGGGGCCAGATTTGGCGCCCCCTAGTGTTGTGCTCCGTGAATGGCTGGATTAGATGTGAGAAACTCATAGATGTGAGCTGTGAGAAACTCATAGCCTTCAGCTACCACCACAACCGACAGAGGTTGGGAAGGACCTCAACCTACCGTGATACAAGCAGGCATTGTGCGCCAGGTCTGGCTGCCTGATGAGAATATTCAAATCACCCCTCTCAGTGTGGGCCTGCTGCTGGCTGGTGGGCAACTTTGCCATGTTAGCAGCTACCTGGAGCTGGTTTGCATGTTATTTGTCTATCGCTGTGTGAACAGGGTCAGTCACTGCTTTGTGTTCACCCCCCCTTGGTGAACGGTTAACTATCTCTGCATATTCCAGGAGAAAATGATTCAATGTTTTGCTATGTGGCCACCTGGCATGTCCATGCCCCCTGTGGATTAAAATGGAGAGCGGCAGACCAGTGATGGAGGCCAGAGGGGCCCGTAGTCAAAGAATCGTCCCAGTATGCTGTGGCTAGACAGTGTTTGAAGACACAGGTCTGACCACCGGACCTGGGGCCTGGCTGTGCAGTTGGGGAATTTTTAACGAGCTGCTCTCTTTGGTGTCGCTGTCTCCACATTCACACCATTTTTTTCCCTCCTCCCTCAAGTTCTAGATTTATTTAGAAAATAAAAATAAAGAACCCTTGGATGTAGATGCCACGACTAATCTGCCAGCAGTTGTCCCGCATTGCTGTACGGTAACAGAAAGCGACGTGGTTCGAGGCAGCTTTTAGAGGCAGCTTTCAGAGGCGCTTTTGGGGCAGTGTGCTGGGAACACGGAGGCCGTTTCCTCCTGGGCCGTTAGTGATGGTGCCCCATAGCTGGGGAAGCAGGAGCCCCACTGGGCAAGCCGCTGTAATCCTCTGATGTTTCTGTGTCAGGCTGTCAATGGGGCCTTTGATTTTGCTCCTGGGGAGCCACTAAAGTTCCCGGAGCTTTTCTCAGTTTAAAAGACGCGCAGGGCAGGAGGGAAATGGGTCAGCAGTTATTTAACATTGATTTGCTACAAAAGAATGTCTGTACAATCATGCAGAAGTCAGCCAGCCTAATCGTTTACATTGAACTGAAGCACTAAACATTTGCTACATGGAAACATTTTTAATTCAGATTCTAGATATTGACACGTTATGGTCAAAATGTCAATCGAGCACATTCGTATTTTAGTTAAATCCCTGTTTTGTCTTTATAAAACACTAAAATATGGAAATAAAAGCTGGACTTGGGCCTTTCCGCTTCTTAGCGCGTCGGTTGGGTGTTGTCCCCGTCAGCCGCTGTCACATGACCACCCGCTGTTCCCTGAGTTCCTTCCAACATAGTCGGGGTTTGAGATCAAACTTCTTTAGATCGTCACGAGCTCTCAGCAGAAAAAAGAGTAATGGATTCTTTTTTAAAAATGCGTTCTTCTTTCGCAACCCAGCTTTTGTTTCCCGGGTTTTTTTTTCAGGGTTGGGAGGTGCGGTGGGAGGGAGGGACGGAGGGGGGGCGGGCATTGTTAACCAAATTCACCTGCACCCCCCATTGTCCCTCTATTCCCTACCCATTTGTCACCGTGTCGCCATTGCTGGACTTGGAGCCAGGGAAGGCCAGGTTAATGACGGCCCAAGCATTGTCTGCCCCCCCCCCCCCACCCCCCGCCAACTCCAAAGATCCCAGAGAGGGAGAAACAGACTAAGGGAGAAAAGAAGGCAAAACATACAGCAGCAGAGTGTGTTAGCCAAGGAAATTTAGGCTGACAAAAAAAGGGTCTGAGGGCAGGAGTTAGAGCTGCACTCCCCTCCACACTGGCCTCTGTCCACATGCTTAGCGGCACGAACACTCGTGAAACAAGACAGGTCACGACAGAGGCATGAAAAGCCACCTCCAAGACGTCTTTTGCAGCGTTTCTAAAGTGAAATTAATTTCTTGTGTGGAAATCGGTTGATTGGTGCATAACCGGGACAGCGAATAATAGAGAGAGGCTGTTTTCAGTGTGAGGCTCTGCCAGGGGGCCGTGTTGCCGTGTGCTGCAGTGCTTGGGAGCATAATGATTGCAACTAGGGGCGTCGTTCAAACTGAAAGACACCAGAGGCTCTGCACAGAGAGCTCATCTGTTTGAGCGTCATACTTACCGAATTCTCATTCTCTGAATTCACAATGATTCTCATGGCATGGTACCTCAAACATTTCAGCCTAAACAAATCGTTGGGGAGTAGCTCAGATGCATTCGGGGCTCCAGCTGAACGCTTCACCATGCATCCGACTGCAACATCTCTTTCCTGCATAAGCACATGCAGCATGCTTGATGTTGAGTGACATGAGGAAGACGTTACGTGCCCCATTTAAAGAGGCTCGTGGAATTCTGAAGGCACGAATGCTCAGGGAGATTCCCTTAAACAGGGCCGAGTGTCACGGGTTCGTGACTAAGGATTGTGACAGTAAGCGTTTTCCCAGGCACAGCTGTGGGCAGGATATAGGCAGCCGCCTAGGCCCCAGTCTGCACAACTGGGTCCAGAAAAAGCCCTTGGTTAGTGAAATCTATCAAGAGAAATCTGCCACCCAGGGCCTCTGAGAAGGTAGATCTGGCCCTGGCTGTGGGGATGGGGGGGGCATGGCTGGGGGGTGCTGGGGTCAGGCAGAGCAGTGAATGGAACACATGGGGAGCAGAGGGACTGCACAAAGAGCCTGGAGGGGGTGTGTTTTAGCGTGACGACTGAGAATGGGCACTACGTCACTTCCAGCTGGGTATGGAGGGGTCAACGGATGAGGCTGAGCTGCCAGAGCCGGGGGTCATGAGGGCGCCCTCGGGCACGGCTAATTGGCGGCCGTGAGCTGGCCCACCAATGGGGGTGGGGGGGGGGGCGAGGTGTCGCGCTTCAGCATCGTGAGCCATCATGTGACAGATACATCTGTCTTAGCCCCCATACAACCCCCCCCCTAATTCTTACAGACATTGCCCCCTGAAACCTTCCCAACAAACAGAACCATCTTGGTTAGCTGCCAGCATGGGCAGATTCTGTCTGCTTGTCTTCTTAAATGATTAGAATCAGAATCTTCACTGCTTCTCACCCACGGCTGGTGGAAACCGGAATTGGCACCGCTTGGTACTAAAGGAGGCGCTATGACGATAGACAAGTATCAATTAGGGCATAATACTGAAAGAGACTGCATGCACAAGAGAGAGCAGTGAATGCAAGGGATGTGATATGTAGTCATTCGAAGAATCGACATGCTGGAGATCAAACACAAGACATTGTATATGGAAGGCATACCGATGAGGTAATGCCCAGCTGCCCACATGTACCGATGAGGAAATGGCCAGCTGCCCACATGTACCGATGAGGTAATGCCCAGCTGCCCACATATACCAATGAGGAAATGACCAGATGCCCACATGTACCGATGAGGTAATGCCCCGCTGCCCACATATACCGATGAGGAAATGCACAGCTGCCCACATGTACTGATGAGGAAATGCCCAGCTGCCCACATGTACCGATAAGAAAATGCCCAGCTGCCTACATGTACCGATGAGGAAATGACCAGATGCCCACATGTACCGATGAGGAAATGGCCAGCTGCCAACATGTACCGATGAGGAAATGACCAGATGCCCACATGTACCAATAAGGAAATGCCCAGCTGCCAAAATGTACCGATGAGGAAATACCCAGCTGCCCACATGTACTGATGAGAAAATGCCCAGCTGCCCACAAGTACCGATGAGGAAATGCCCAGCTGCCCACATGTACCGATGAGGAAATGCCCAGCTGCCCACAAGTACCGATGAGGAAATGCCCGGCTGCCCACAAGTACCGATGAGGAAATGCCCAGCTGCCCACATGTACCGATGAGGAAATGACCAGCTGCCCACATGTACCGATGAGGAAATGCCTAGCTGCCCACATGTACTGTACTGATGAGGTACATGCTCACCTGCTCATATGTACCGATGAGGAAATGCATCAAAGGGGTCATCAGTACATCAGAGGGGTCATCAAAAGTGATTGTTATTCAGCGGAGTGGACCCTGGTGAGGAATCCATCTTTCCTCAAGCCCTCTGAGTTAAAAGACAGAGTTCTTCTCCTGATGACTGATTACATGTCACACAAGAATCCTGACAGAGAGCTTTTGCCAGGCGGCCATCATCACAACGGTCCAGCGCTGAAGGGGTTAATGATTTATCTGCCCCTGGTGGTCTGGGGTTAATGTTCACCTGACTCATGGGGGAGTCTGCCAGTGGGCTCTGTAGCACCATCACCATGGGACTGGCTGGATGGTATCGGCCTGGTCTTCGATCGCACACATGCACACACCATACACACACGTATGTTCTGGTTCACACTAAAACACCCCCACGTGCTGTATGAGTGACTGCCCCAGCCGGCGTTTCAGCTCAGACATTCACAGCAGAGTGCTCAGCTTTCCGGTAAAACACCCTTAAGGAAAAAAGCTATAATTCTGCTTTTATTTACATTTACTTTTGAAAAAATATTAGCCAAACCTTTTACAGGTGTATGTCCACCTGTATTTCAGGTCCAGAAAGTGAAACTCCTGACCAAGATTTTGATATTTCAGTCACAACTGGAGTATTCGACTGATTTGTAGAAAGAAAACCTTGGTCTGGATTTTTACTTTCTGGACCAGAAATTCCAAGCGCATATCCAGTGCCACTCTTCCTTAGCTGAGTTACAAACAAGAAGTTATGAAAAATTATGGAGGGTTGAGAGGCTGTCTAATGGTCCTCATGCGTCTGCCGGGCCGAGCCTGGATCCTTTTCACCTGTGTTATTTCTGCAACCCTGTAAAAGTCCCGGCCGTGTGAATATCAAGGAAAGGAAAGAAGCTGCATGTGTAGGCAGGGCCCATTAATGCGAAAGCGCATGGAAAAAGAAGGGGGCGGGGTGACGGATAGAAAATGGGCGGCGCCCCATGTCCCAGGCCACGTTCATTAAGCTGTAAATCTCCTGCGATGGGACACCACTGGAACAAAGGGTGCAGTAGAGGGGCCCATCTCAGTAACCCCACCTTAGCACGGGCCTCACAATGCGGGCCCACATGAAACAGTTGGGGCAGCAGTCTACACAATGGCCTCAATGCCCCAGTCAGCCTGTAAAAGTGTAGGACAAATTCAAAGGGGAAAAGCCAGTGGTGATTTCACACAACTGGGCTTGACCCCTTGAAACGGCGACTGCCCCCAGGGATGTTAAAAGGAAAAAAAATCTCTATCTCCCTCCTCTCAGAGCCGGAGCACGTGCAGACTGATCGATTACAAACTCTGACCCAGAGCTGAAGTATGTTAATTATCTTTTTTTGTCATTCCTCAGGGGCATTTCAGCCAAGAACAAGTGCTTCACCCAAAAAACAAATGACGGACCGATACGTGTTTCACAACTTGTCTACACTTCAGAAATGTTCAGATAGCCACTTAGCTTCCTAGGTCACGCCGGCCGTAATTCATGTGCTGACTTCAGCTGACGCGAGTCACTTTTATAATGTTGATTTTGACTCTGCTGCAGAGATTATTTTTCTTTGTGTTTGCTAAGACAGAGGGAGGAAGACGGCTACCAAGGTCTGACCACTCATTTGTCAAATATGCCAAATAGCTCCATAATCAATAGGCTTCATTTTTATCAAACAAAACGTACCAGGCAAGGAAAGTAAAAGGCATGAAAGTTCAACGACCCAGAACAAACCTTTTTTGTTGTTGTGACTTTCCTGGAGTGTTTTGTGTTACTGCTACATTTGTGAAAATGATTAGAGAAAATATTCATACACAGTACTATTTACAATTACCATAATACTTAACATTAAACATCATTAATTAGCGATATGCAAGTAATTTCACTAGCACTGTATCTTTGTTTCTCTTAACATGAGAAATCGGTCTGATTTTCCATGACGAGCACAAGGGCGACATCTTGTGGAATTACGTTGCCATTGCAAATATTGTTAAGAGTAGAACAGGGGTTCTCCAACTTCGGTCCTGAAGAGATACTATCCAGTAGGTTTTTCTATTCTTCCTGGCTTCTGATGATCCTCGTCTGTTCCTGGCATTTACCTGAGACCTGGTGTGACTCATTAGAAGCCGGGTAGGAATTGAAAACGTACTGGACAGTAGCTATCCAGTTCCGGATTTGGGGACCCCTGGAGTAGAATATCTTTAATGTCATTGCGCAAGTACAAGGGAACTATCCATTCTTTCTCCAACAATGCTACATAAATATGAAGAAAACAAAATTACATTTACTTGGCGGACGTGTTTGCCCGACGTAGTAACCAGGGAACCAAGTAAAGTATCTACCCTTTCCCCCTTTTTTAAGGCTAGTATCGTTATTGTCGTCGGATCTCTGTGACAGCCTCATGCACTGAGCTGAAATTTCCTTCCTCATTGGTCAGAGTGCACAAATTAGCAGTGTAATTGAATTAATATATAAAATATAATTTACTTTCAGGTATGAGATGAGTCCAGTCCAGAAAGGGTGCGTTAGTTTTGCAGACCTAGCAAATAAAATGCTAGAGAATAATCAGTGTTGGCATCTGTAACGAGTAATCTTTATCATACCGGTGTTCTGTCGAAATTAGCTACTTTGTCGAGTTATCCTATCGTAGTGCTAATCGATAGCCCTAACCCTAACTCTTACCCTAACCCTAAACCCCCTTAAAACCCTTACCCTAACCCTAACCCCTAAAACCTAACCCAAAACACAAGACGGTGGAAGTGCACATGCGCTAAAAGACTCGATAGTACGTCTCGATAGCTAGCTCAACTCGTCAGAACACCGGCACACATTATGAAATACATGTCACATTAAATATGGATTATAGAAAAAGGGAGTTTTACCTAAGAATATTAGGAATTATAATCAGCTCTTTAATCATTGGTAAAATAAGTTAGCTGTCTAGAAAGTATAGGTTATTAATCTAATTTTAGGTTGCATGCACGGATGACAAATTGCCTACAACTATGACGCAAAACGATCGACGTCGATGCCTGCCGTCACCAGAGATCAGGTGACCCGGAAGCGTCTGTGATGACGTTGGTGATGACGCCTCTGTCAGACGCTTGTTTTTAAGATGGCGCTACGGCCAGGAGCTGGCGGAGGTGGCAGGTACTGGATTTTTTGACAGCTTTTCCCTTGTGACTGAACGGTTACGGTGTTGCCTGCGCGTTTTGGCTTGTTGTGGGTTAAAAGAGTGATCCTGTAATTACCAAAAAAGCGTAGCTTTAATGTGAAGGCAGATAGTTAGCTTAGCCTAACGTAAGATCGAGGAGCTTAGCTATCCTGACAGGTACGCGAAAGGCCTGCCATTTAAAAAAAACACACATTTTTTGGTAATTAAGTTATTTAAACCATGTTTATGCAACCAATATGAAATGACAGCTGCTGCCGTATGATAATTCTGCACCCACCCGTTTGACCCCTAGTAATTAAGCTCAGGTATATAGCCGGTGTTGCGTACGTTTGCTAGCCAGCTCTCGGCACAGACCGCTAAACTGACTTTTAATGCTATGGTTAGAGCGCACCAGAATGTGTGTGTTAAACATTTAAGCAGTCGTCCAGGGCGTGATTTCCCAGTGCTGACTGAAGCTAAACAGTTTAAAAGAGTGCTGGTAAAACGCAGGGCTACGCTGCCCATTCATAGCGGCTGACGTCATTGTCGCTCCAACCTTAACCCCCCGCCCTTATCCGTCGTTTTCTTGCAAACTGATGTCATGGTGCGATCCCTCGCCCTGCTACTAAGATGGGCAGCTGGTCCACAGTGGCTTTATTCTCATCATGCTTTATGGAAGGGAAACATTTAAATTGAAGTTAAGAGTATAGTAGCAAATGTCACTTTAATCTCAAGTAATTACGAGTTATTTTTGTATTTAAGTTATTTATGCCATCTCTTAAATGACATTTAAATAATGGTTGGTTCTGTAGTGCATACTGATTGCACTGCAATATAAATATAGGACCATTTTAACATTAGCGTGGAACGTGCAGAGCTCCTTCAATAATATATGTGTGGTGCCGGTCGGATGGTAACAATCATGGGAGTGAAGGTCTATAACCTTTTAATACAATTCATTTCAGTGCAGTAGTTTTCTTTTATCTTAACATCCAGTGGAACAAGTCATTTGTGAAGATGCCAGTTGTTTGTTCAGGGTTTAGGCTTAGTAATATCTTTCACAACCTCTTGTCATGTAATTGAAAAAAGAATCTATTGACAGTTTTGGTTCTTTGCAGTGTTTTTTATATAAGAATTTGTTAGAAAGACATCAGTGTTGTGTCAATGCCACAAATAAATTGACATTCTTGGCTGTTGTCATTCTAGCTGAATAGTGATCATTTGAGATCTTTGATCTGCTGCCTGTCGGTGTGAGTTTGCCATTCAGATGTGATAAGCTTGTGCACAGAGTGAAGTTTGTTTTTCTGCCTTTTTCCTCTGTGCTTGTGTGTCATGTTGCATCATGTTTTTTCTTTTCCGTGCAGATACGCTTATAACGACCCAAACTTGTATCTGATATCAAGTTCCTTACATCTTTTGTCTGGGTGTTTTATTCAAGCAGCATCTGCCTTAGGTGTTGCAACATTACAGCACCCCTCTTCTGGGATGTGGACTTACAACCTTTCCCGCTCACCTTCTCAGCCCCCTGTGAAATCAGGCCTGCTGAGGGAGCCCCTTCCCTTTCAGTGTGTATCTGGGCCAACCAATGAGAGTGTGACTTCCAGCCACATGCTCAGCGTGAGCGCTGCTGCCAGAATATGCCGAATGGCACATGGGCATATGCCTGGTGGTATGGTCCCCGAACTCGTGGTGAGTGCTCCCTTGACTGGCCTGGGACTCAGCAGTTGGCTGGTTGTGTTGCCCGGCCGGTGACTTGGAGACAATTCTTGATTAAGGCCTGTTTTTGAGGAGCGGCATCAGCCCCCCCCCCCCCTTGACGACATTACACCAGAAGGTGACTCATTCACCTACCTGTTGAATAATTAAGACTCCTTTCGATTGAGGCAACTGCAGCTGATGAATGTTTCATGAAGTTTGAGGCACTGTAGTTCAGAATGTTACTCTTCTGCCCTGGGGTTTTTAAAAAAATATAGACTTTCGGCATAATTATGAGAATGCTGAAGATAGGATCATGTTCAGTTTATGTCTGGTTGCTGGTAGTAATCGGATGTCTTGACCTTTGTGGATGTGAAGACATGTTCCTGTATGGCTGAAACCTGATAGCACATGGAAAGAAGGGCCTGGCTGCAGATGTGTACAGTGATGAAGCTTTAATTATTATTATTATTATTATTATATATATAAATTATGTGTCAGTACTGAGTAACATGACTGCCTTGGTATTAGTAGCACTACCCTGTCACAAATTGGCTTTGTGAACAGGCTACGTCGGTGATGCCATTTATGTGGTTCTTCTGAGGCCTTCCTTTCTGCTGACAGAGCTGCCTTGACATGCGACTTGGTGCCGCAGCATTGACATTTCTGTCAGTGTCCTGGCTTGATTTTCCACATCTGATTCAAGTATTTATTTATGCCATTTCTGTCTGTGACAGGACACTGTGACAGGAGTTGTTTTGGACAAATGGAAAGAGCCTTACGTGTTTCTGACTGTTAAATGTTAATCATTGCTTAGAAGTCCCTCACATTGACTCTCGCCATGCGCTACAGTTTTTTGTTTTTTCCTTGCGTATCTCATTTGGACGAATATGTAAAGTTGTAGGGTCATTCTTTCAGCTGGGAATGTGTGAAAGTCAGCAGTGAAACGGTCCAAGAAGATGCACTGGGTGAGAACCTAATTACAGTGTGTGAGTGCTGGCTTCTGTGGGTCCGTTTCCAGAGAGAGGAGTGAGTGGGAACCGGCGTCCTGTTTGTGCCGCTTGTAATCCATAACGCCAACATGTCAGCTCTCAGGGTTAAGTGTAATTGATTCAGAAATACAGGTCCTATTAGTTCGATGGGTGGAGTCATCCACTTCTGTTTGTTGATGGCCCAGTTTAATCGGTCTAGCACTGAACATTGCTAATGTAAAAAGCTTGCTTTGTGTGATTAAATACAATTGTATTGTCTGTTTATTTGTTTCATTGGAGTGACCTTCTCCTTCCTCCCTCTCAGCTTCATGTACCCAGTTGGAGGTGGCCTGGGGCCTCCACAAGGTAAGTCCTCTTTTCTTTAAGCACATCTCTGATTGTGGCTGACAATTTCAGTCATTGCATTTTCACTCCTGAGCCCATACAAGGCCCAGCATCTTTGTGCGTTTGGGTGGGGTGGAGCTCCACCGATGTGCGGGGGGGCAACCCAGACAGGGGATTGGGTGTCGTTTAATGACACTTTGGGCAATGTGTGCCTAACGGGACGCAGTCTGACGCAAGCACAAGTTGTACAAATAAGGACGTCGGTTCCTGCAACATGTTTTCGAAGTAGGGAGAAGGTCTAAGAGAACCAGATGAAGGAGGTTATTTTTCACACCATGGGTGAGAGTAAAGCCTCATTCTGTATCTTGACGCAGATGAGCCAGTATTGATGAAACAGCCAGGTTCTCTCGCACCTCAGTACAGATTTTTATCTCTGAATCCCCACGATATATACACTAAAAAAAACAACCCTGCCGTTGGGGGTTGGGTGCCAACACAGCTTTCCATCCTGCTGGGAAGATAAGTGGCGAATCATTAGCGTCCCATAATATTTATAGAGGCGCGCCGAGTTTCCCCGCAGCTGATGTTTTCAGATATGGCCGATTTAAAGCCGGCGTAACGTGTCTGATTAGCATAGAAATAATTAGACGGAAATAAGCGCGCTGGCGTGTCGCTGGCGGATGTCGCCTTTCGCTTTTGCACGTGTGCCCAGTTGCTGTCGGCGAGTTTCAGATCAGTCCCAGCTTCCTTCATTTGGGAGACGCACGGACGGGCCTCAAACTCATCCATTCTTCCAAGCATCCTGTCACCTGCTGTCCTGGTCTGGGCATCGAGTCGTAATAATCATCCATTCTCCTTACTATTCATAGCCATTAGGGAAGCTTCATGTGGGGGAAAAAATGGCAGGTTCTCAGACCTGGTATGGAGATGACCTGTTTGTTTGGTGTGTTTGTTGAGATGTAAAGTGGGTAACCTGATTATATGTGTGTCTGTATCTCTCTGCAGGCATGATTCCCTTGCAGCAGCAGCAGGGATTTCCCATGGTCCAGGTTATGCAGCCCAACATGCAAGGGATGATGGGAATGAACTTTGGTGCTCAGATGCCCCCCGGGGCCATGCCCATTCAGGTCAGTATGAACCACCCAGACTGGCGCTGATGAGGGACTCCTGGACTCCCCAGGGGTGACTACTCTCGCCCTTTACGTCTGTGGATCCCCCCCCCCCACACACACAGGGTACGATGCCCATGGCGATGCCAGCCCAGGGGATGCAGTTCATGGGTCAGCCCCCCTTCATGGGCATGCGGGCTCCGGGCCCCCAGTTCTCTGCGGACGTGCAGAAGCAGATGGCCGAGGAGCACCAGTAAGCGCCCCCCACCCCCAACCCTTTTTTTGTGCCACGTAACCCCCAACATATCAGTGTTGTAACACCCCCCCCCACATACACGCGCAGGAAGCGGATGGAGCAGCAGGCCCGCCTGCTTGAGGAGGACCGCAAGAGGAGGCAGTTTGAGGAGCAGAAGCAAAAGCTGCGGCTGCTCAGCAGCGTCAAGCCCAAGGTTCGACTCTGATCACTGGCCACGCCCCTTACAGCATGTGGCCCTTTGTTATACCCTTATCATTATCCCATTGTTCTGGCCTCCACCCCGGTCCTGATCCTGTTTCCATCACCTCCTTTTTTTTTGCCCTCACCTCCTGAGCCCGGGTGTGTCGCTGTGTGTGCAGACAGGAGAGAGGAGCAGGGATGATGCTCTCGAGGCTATCAAGGGGAACCTGGACGGATTCAGCCGGGACGCCAAGATGCACCCAACGCCATCCACACACCCCAATAAGCCAGGTATCCTCCCAGAGCATCGCCGGCCTTGTAAGCAGCTACCACTGCCCTGTCGCTGCCGTTTCTCCCCGATTGTGGGAATCCCTTTAGAGGCGATTCATCCAGAGTTGGAAGGTGCTGGAAAATGCTGGTAACTTCCATCTCCCTCCGTGGGCACCTGTAATCTCCGTCTTTCCCATATTCATCCTTTGTTTTGTTAATCGGTTTCTAACTCCGGTCTTTATCTAACTAGCCTTCATGTGTTAGGCATTGTTGGATATTTAATGCAGTTTGGAAGTAGTATTTATATGTTGCCATAAATCAGTCATCAAACCATTAACATATTGCGAAAGCGAGTGATCCTTCATGAGGCTCTCCATCTCCATGTCTCTGCCTGTCTGTGTGCTGTCATTACGTTAATCTCTCCATTTTTACAGACGCATCACCATGCCACTCCTCTGTCACCTCTCACTCTCTCACCCCCACTTTCCCTGAGGAGGATGACGATTTTAGTGACTTCATTCAGGGTCCAGTTGAAGCCCCTCCCCTTGCCCCACCCACTGCCTCTTCTGGCCCCTCCCCCTTGCCCCAGTCTCCTCTTCACTCTGTACCAATCACCTCAGCTGCCCACCACTCTGTCACCTCCAGCTACAGTTCTGCGTTCAAAGGTAACACCCTTTTCCCCCATTCTAGCTTCTGTTTTGAAATTGTACCAGATCAGAAACTGCGATCACACCATTCCTAAAGGCGAAATGCTAATGGCTACATGCTAAAGGCAACAAGTGCACGTTGACTTGTGGTATGCCGTGGTGCCTCTGGAAAAGTTAGCTTTGTGCAGATGGGATCAGCCAAACCACGATTGGGCATCTGTGTTCCTCATCCATGCCCCCCTAGGCCCCTCCCTGGAAGAGAAACTGCTGTCTTCCTGCGACTTCCATGCCAGCGGACAGGCTCAGGTTAACTTTAAACCCCGTCACCTTCTGGCCCAGATGGGCCACCGGGGACAGGTGGCAGCCCAGTTTCTGCCCAGTTCCAGGGCCCAAAACTGGGCTGGCGCATCTGATGAGCTGAGCAAGGTGTTCGCTGTGGAGTTGCCAGCCACCCAGGTCCCCCTGGCCCCCCCAGCGGCCGCTAAGGACAGCGGTGAGAGTGGGAGATGCCCTCCTTGGCCCCCTTAACCCGCCTGCTTCGTAGGGGGCAGCCTCTCTGTCGCTTTCTGACTCCCATGCCAACGATCAGGCTTCAGCCAAATCATTCAAGCCAGGCTGCTTTCGGACGGAGCATCTGGAGTATGATTCAGCCGTCACTGTGACCGGCTGCTGTGCTGTCCTCTCTGCTCTGTGGTGCTTTTTCCTTTCCTTAACCTGAGGCATGTGAGCGTCAGTGATTTCAAGGCAAGCTGAAACCGGGCTTGCAAGCAGCTATTATTTCTGATGATGATGATGATGGGTGAGGAAGGGGGTCTTTTGCCTCTAGT
The DNA here is from genome assembly GCA_019775955.2 of Pollimyrus isidori. Classification (NCBI taxonomy): domain Eukaryota; kingdom Metazoa; phylum Chordata; class Actinopteri; order Osteoglossiformes; family Mormyridae; genus Pollimyrus; species Pollimyrus isidori. The sequence continues at coordinate 20,215,810 of JABFDZ020000040.1, forward strand.
CTGATTAGTCTCTCGTGCTGCCCTGTCCTCTCTTCCTGCTTCTGCGAATCGTTCGCTGCCTTGGATGGGGTGCTTCTCCACCTGTTGAATCTGCCACTTCACTTCCTCAAACGTCGGAATACCCTGGAGTTAGATGTTTGAGTAGGTAGGCTGTACGGAGCCTCTGTCTCTAAGGAGACCAAGGTGTCTTGTGATTGACTCCTGACACCTGTTCAACCAATCAGAGCCAGTGAGAGTTATAAGCAAGCTCTGCTCTGATAGCTGTACAGGCTAGATTGGCTCTTGCTAATATCGCTGTGAATATTCCAAAGACAGAGCTGACACTACTAGTTAGAATTGCCCAATACTGCTTTCTGAGTAGGAACAATGGAGCAGTACCACTGCTGGCCCTGCCAGGGAGTAGTTGTGCTGTTGCTTCAGGGCAGCCAGTCTGATGTTCAAAGGTCGTGGCGTTGGGCTCATTGGCAAAGCACTGTCCCCGCCCCATTTGTGACCCCGCCCAATTAATGACCCCTCCCCTTTTAACCCTACCCCTGTTGTGGCCCCACCCCTTTTGTGACCCCGCCCCCGTCCGTGGCCCTGCCGGAGGCAGTAACCCTGCCTCCTGCTACCTTCGCAGGTGTGGCTGTCTTTCCGCAGCAGGATCACATGCAGCCGATGTTGCCGGCCTGGCTGTACAACGACAGCCTCGTCCCAGGTACCGTCAGCACTCTACCCAAATAACTCGTCCATAATGATTAGCAAATGCGCCGCTTCACTTTGACGAGCTAATGGTACGTGACTCCTGCAGAGCTGTTCAAGAAGGTGCTGGAGTTCAGCATGACCCCCTCCGGCATCGACACGGCCAAGCTGTACCCCATCCTGATGTCCTCCGGGCTTCCCCGAGAGGCCCTGGGCCAGATCTGGGCCTCGGCAAACCGAACCACGCCCGGCATGCTGACCAAGGAGGAGCTGTACAGCGTGCTGGCCATGATCGGGGTGGCACAGGTGAGCGGGGAGCATGGGATCAGCAGCATGCCAGCGTTAACCCTCATTAGGGGTACCTGTGTGAGTGTGTGTGCCCAGGCTGCCTGGTCCAGGAGGGGTAACTGTGCTAATCAGCCCGCTCCTCTTTCCGACCCAGAGCGGACTCCCGGTGATGAGTCTGGATGTCTTGAGCCAGTTCCCCAGCCCACCAGTACCCTCTCTGCCCGCCCTGGCTATGGGCATGCCTCCCGTGTTGCCCCAGCACCCGTCGCCCATGATAGCCCAGCCACCCGTCGCCATGGCCGTGCCCACAGCAACAACTGCCCCCATGTGCGTGGCCCCCATGGGCGTGGCCTCCAGCACTGCTGCCCAGCCTCCCACCAGCTTCGTGCCCAGCTTCCCGCCAGCACAGGTGCCCGAGTGCCACCCAGCCGCCGCCCCTCTGTGAATCCGCCGTTTCCTGCGTGTCTTGTGTGAGGCACCGTTTCATTTGGGTGCCACTTTACACCCCCGTCCGTTTTGCCGTGTGATTCGGCAGGGGGGCAAACTGGATGACGACGACTTCCAGGATTTCCAGGAAGCCCCCAAGGCGGGGGCAGCCGAGGACTCATTCACTGATTTCCAGGGCGAGTCTGGGGCCCCCACCACCGGTGTGACGCCCTCACAGAGCAGGTTTGGGTCTGATCTGCAGCCACACACTGCCTCCCGCCTATATGAATTCCCCTCCCCAGCTGTTCTGTCAGTATAATATCAGAGCTTATCAAGATCAGTATGCTCTAGAGCAGGGATGTCAAACTCAATTGTGCAAGGGGCCAAAATTCAAAACACACTTTAGGTCGCGGGCCAAACAGGATAAACATTTATTGAACACACTAAAACTAAATGTTTTTGGAACATAAATATGAATAAAAACAGACAGGAATATTATTCTGAAACAAACTTAAACCTTAACTTATATTTAATATTTTGCTCTCCATAAAA
>JABFDZ020000040.1:20226217-20238203 GCA_019775955.2 Pollimyrus isidori
GTGTGTGTGTGTGTGTGTGTGTGTGTGTGTGTGTGTGTGTGTGTGTGTGTGTGTGTGTGTGTGTGTGCGCGCGCGCACGTGCGCACGCATCTGAAGACCCTGGCAGCCTGTGACCTTGGTTTCCCCCGCAGGAGAGCGAGCGCTATGCGTATGAGTGGCAGCGGTGCCTGGAGAGTGCCCTGCAGGTAAGGAGGTCTGGGGCTGCCGCAGTGCTCAGTCTGTGTCCCTGCCAAGTCGTCTGCCTTCTGTTAATGCTGAATAGCACAGCCTGACACATCCCCTCCCCGGGCAGGTGATCAGCAAAGCCAATGACACGCTGAATAACATCAGCAGCTCCGCCGTCTGCACAGAGGTCATCCAGTCGGAGCAGGGCATGGATTACCTGCTAGGTAGGTGGACGGGGACAGCGGCCCGGTGGCCTGTGATTGGTCCAGACCGGGCATCCCCTGTGGTGTGCCTGTTTTTAAAGGGATCACTGTGAAACACGCATTACTTCCTGAAGGTGTGATTGGGGCAGGTTGCTGGCTTCGACCTGGCTGGTCTAACGACTGAAACAGCTGCAGCACATCCCTGGGAATGTGAACCTGCAGACTGGGTTGCCCTATCTTTGCAAGGTTATGGACATGGGGCACGTGGTAGGTTTGCAGATATATGACCGTGCTCCCTCGCTCCTCCCCCAGGTGTGGTGGAGGTGTACCGGGTGACCAAGCGGGTGGAGCTGGGCATCAAGGCGACGGCCGTGTGTTCGGAGAAGCTCCAGCATCTTCTGAAGGACATCAGCCGCGTGTGGAACAACCTGATGGGCTTCATGTCCCTGGCCAGCCTGACGGTAGGCGGGGTCAAGGAGGCTGGGGACATGTGTGTGGTCACGGAGGGGGCGGGGCCAGGCGGGAGCTCATCGGGGGGGCAGATGGGAGATCGGGGGGGGTCGGGCTTGCATTCTGCCTTGGTCTTTGATTGCATGTACACGTTATGTTTGTCCAGCCTGACGAGAGCTCCCTGGACTTCTCCTCCTGCATCCTGAGGCACGGCATCCGGAACGCCAAGGAGCTGGCCTGTGGAGTGTGTCTACTCAACGTGGACTCGCGCAGCAAGGTAGGCGGTGTCTGGCCTCGCCCCCGAGACCCCGACCCTGCCGGGAGAGGCCGGCTCAGCTGGCTCCTGGAGGCCGTGCCTCACCCACTAACCTCTCCGGTGGCTCTGAACATTTTGCAGGGCGTGAAAGGCAGGATGGTGGGACGGCTGTTCGGATGGGTAGGCGAGCCGAGGGCTCCACATCTTGGGGGCGCGTCTAAACAGCCAGGCTGCTCAGCCCCCGTGGTGCTGCTGCTTCTCCCAGGCCCCAAGCGCAGAGCGTAGAGAGGGACCTGCAGCAGAGGCAGGCCGCCCAAATGCGGCCCATGGCTCAGATCCTCTCTTCCGAGGCCTTTGACGCTCGGGAGAGCCTGTGCTGTTCAGGCAGCACTTCCTGGGGCTTACGGAGGGGCAGGGCTCAGTTTGGCTCTGTGAAAGAGGCCAGGGCCTCTCATCCACACGCAGACTCTGTTTAAGGAGCGTCACACTGACACACGGCCACTCCCTTGTCCTTTAAGTAAGTGGGAGGCTCCATCTGCGAGCCCCAGGCCTTTAAATTAGCGTGTGGTTGAGACGCTCAGCAACTTGGGAGGACCAATCGCGTCCCTGACTTTGGGTAGGTGGTGTTTCCTCTTCCTCGGTCTGGGTTCCTGGGTTCCTGTCCTGTCCAATCACAAGCTCCGGTGCAGACACATACCCCCTTCATCCTCATGTGGGATTGGCAGTTGGCTGCTGGCAGGCTGGATCCACTTCTAGGGAAGGGGTGAAACCCAGCCCCACACCTGCACACAAGCTGCCCAAGTCTCCATGTGGGAGTGGAGGGGGTAGGATGGTGCTCCCCTTCTTCGATCACGTTGTGAGCTGCCACTTCATCGGGTCTTGCTGGGAGCCGATTCCGAACTGCGCGCATGACTGAAATTAAAGATGATGCTGCTGCGAAGGCTGCTAACGCTAATGCGTGTTGTGCTGCTTGCAGGCACTGGCCAAAGACAGTGACCGGAGATTCAGGGTAAATATCCCACATCTGTCACTTTCGGCCTACTTCTCCTGTTAGTGGCCGGAGTCTCACCTTGGGCTGAAGCCGTCAGCACTTAAATTTAGTGGAAGGTCACCCTGAGCCGGTCTGCTGCTCGTGGAGACGTGTGGACTAACAGGCCCCTATCAGCCCAGCCCTGCTGGTGCCTGGGGGAGGGTGGGTGAGACAGTAGTGGGCTGGGTCCTTGGATGCAGAGCTTTGGACCTGAGTGAGTTTGTTTGGCAGAATACAATTGACAACTGGACCCTGATATTGTTACCCGTCTGTCTGTCTGTGTATATATATGTGTGAGCTCTCTGAGTATGTCTGTCTCTATGTGTATACGCCTGTGTAAATGTCCATGAGTGTTTCTATGCGTCTGTGAGTGTTTCTATGCGTCTGTGAGTATGTATACGTTCCTCTGTGTGCACAGGCTGCCTTGCTGTCCATGTGGGAGGACATGATTCACCGGCAATGACTCATTCTCTGCTCTTTCAGAGTAACACGCTCACAGGGACGCGCTGACACGCGCAGACAGGCCTCTCCGTCTGCTGAATGTCGCTCGGCCGTTCTTGTCTTGTAATGGTCAAAGTGCTTTACTCATTCATAGTTATTCCAGGTCGGATGGACAGAAATAAGCACAGTGACAGCTGACTCCATGTGTTATTGTCACATGTCCGAATGATGTGGTCTGCATCTGTGTACCACGGTGACAGTACAGCTCATTGTAGACCATCTGCTTTTGTACTGTTACTCATCTAGATTAATGGTTTAGCCTATGAATTTTTATCTCTTCTAAGCGTTATGTGCATCTGGCCACCTGGTTGAATTATTTGCTAATTTCGTGATGCCCCCCGCGGTCTGTCTCCATGCTCTCTCCTGCTGCAAAGGCCTTCAACTCGGAGACGGACAACTTCAAGCTGCTTTACGGGGGCCACCAGTATCATGCCAGCTGTGCCAACTTCTGGATCAACTGCGTGGAGCCCAAACCCCCAGGCCTTGTTCTGCCTGACCTGCTCTGAGAGATGACCCATGCCTTCCCCTGCTGCCATGGCAACGCCGGATGCTGGTCCCCTCGTGCACAGAGGCTTGCCCCAGCTTGTCAGAGAGTGCCAGGACTTTGGTGGCGTAGCTGCTGACAGTTTGTTTAATGGTGTTTTTTTTTCCTTTGTCCACCTCCCGCAGCGCTGAGGCCACGCTTCAGTGTGATTTTCGTAACCTGCTGGCGTGCAGCGTGATGTCGTTAATTGCCCTTCCCCTTCCCCATGGTCTGGAGGTCAGACTATTATTATCCGGTGTTTATTTCCTCTTGCTTCTACCAGCCAGCCTGGTAGCGGGGGCAGAACAGCGCCCCCTTGAGGGTGGGCTGGAAACAGTGACACAGGGTTTTCAGCTTGTCTGACGGTTGGGGAAGATGATTCCTTCCAGCTATGTAGAGTAATTTTGGCTGTCCCTGGACCCTCTGTCCGCCTTCAAACAGAACAGAGACTCTGTCCCTCCATCTGTGTCTCCGCCTCCTTCCTGCTGTCAGTGCCCCCCAGCTGAAATCAATTCTTCTGATATGTGGGTATGTAATGCGGCAGTTTTCAGTCGTTAGCTTTTTAATTGTTACTGAACACTGTTACTGGGCATCCAATGTGATGCTGGCGTCACAATAAATGCGACCGATTCTGCGTTGCACATTCGCATTACGGCAATGCAAAGTTACACCTGGATGTATAGTCCTGGTCAGTATGACGATCAGGGTTGTTAATGAAACACAATGCCGCTGTTATCGTCGATCTGCACTACGCCAGAGTTTGCAGAGTGGGCGGTGGTTGAGCTTAACATTCCGCCTTAAATGAAACGCATCTGGGTTTATTTACTAGTACGGTTAACACTGGCATTAGATTTGTGTGTGAGGAGTGGGTTCGAAATCGTCTTGGTGTCCCGGGGACGAGGGTGCAGTGGGTGCTGTGATCGCGTTTGTGGAGTTCATCTCTTACCCTGATGTGTAGCTTGTGCTTTGAAGAACTTGGTGTGGTGATTTAGTCTGTCCCGGCTTGTGAAAAGCCAGGTGCTGTTATGTGCTACTGTGTGAGGTCAGGTTACTCACGCTGTCTGCCGTGTTTTTGCTTCCTGTAGAACCTTAATATATAGCAATGGACGTGTCTTTTAACAATAAAATATAAATAAATAATCGGATGAATGTGATTTGTTTTTCATGTTATCTTGCACTATTTTTTTTCCCCCCCACCTCCTGCCGTTGAACATTAACACTGACAGTTCGCCACCTGTGTCCTTATGGTGCTCAACCTGACCCAAGTGGGTCAGCACGTTGCCTGCTGGTAAGGGCAGCGTTCGTCTCTCGGCCCGGACGCCTGTTTTTCTTCCGAGTCCTCAGGGACCCCGCGATGGGCCAGGTTTTTGCTCCCTCCCAGCTCCCTGTATCAGGAACAAGGAGCAGTCGGGGCTCCCTGAGGACCGGGAGGAGACGCAAAGGCCTTACGGGCTGCCTTGTGTCCTGAGCACTGTGGTCTACTGAAGACTCCTTCTGTCTGCATGGTCAGTTTTCTCTACCTCTGCCATGCGTTTTTGTACAATGAGAACTTGTTACTGTAGACCTAGTTCACACTGACCACCAAAGGCCTTTCTCTGCTATTTCAGGCCACGGTCTTTGAGGAAGATTTGGCAGCTTTGAAGGAGAATGCTCTGTATTAAAATGGATAGAAGTGGGTCAATGTTGTTGCTTTCCATTCAGTTGATGAGGCTGTCTTTCATGTCCCAGAAGCCCTCATCTATACCCCATTAAGATCACACGCGTCCAGTATAATATGGCACAGCGCTGTCAGGAGAGCCACTCCGTGGTGACGAGCTGAATGAAGACTTTCAGAAGCCTGTTAGACCAGAACTGTCAGGCTCATCAGAGGCTCATTCAGTGATGGTCTCCCTGGACACGCCGTTGCTCCCCTGACATCACTGCCCTCGCCTTTGTTCCACCTGCCACATTCTTTTCTCAGTTTTAATATCCTCCTTAAATGGTCCCCCCCCCCCCCATTTGCTGTCGTTTCCCAGAATTCACCTGGCTCGCTTAGAATAGTGACCCGTCTTAGCAAATGCATAATTTCGGATGACGATGCCTGCGGTGTTTCGTGATTCTCCATTGAGATCCTTTGATTTAACATTGAATTCGGAGCCGGAACGGGAAGACAGCCAGCGTAGATCCCCGGAGCCTCTTCTGTTTTTCCATTGGGCAGGGCTGTAAACTACCCCCGAGTATAAAAGGAATGTGAACGCTTCCTCCAAGCAGCCAAAGCATATGAATTAATGTTGTTTTCTATTGTTCGACCCCCCCCCCCCCCCCGCCAGCTAGTAATTGGAGCTGCCCCGTAGGTCAGCTCGGCACGAATCACTCTGTGACTCAGTGTAGCGTGGCATGGCAGCCTGAGTGTGCCGGATCGCTGTGGGGCTTTACTCCCGCTACCCACTGTTGCTGCTTTTGGAGGCAGCACTTCTCAGGGTTAACCACCCCCCCCCCAAGCCCCCCAGCTCTGACATTCAGCCCTGCCTGCTGCCCTGCTCCTGATCTTCCCAGTTGGTTGACGATGCCGTTTTTCCAGTTTTTTTTTTTCCTTTTTTGTTGCTTAGCAACACTTCTACTCACACGGCGCTGCAGAGGATGGTAAAGTCCATTTGTCCAGCAGGGTATTTCTCTTGTGAAACGGCCTGCTGATGATGTAAATGGCAGGCTTGATCTGCTTGTCTCCTGGCCTCCCCATCTATCCACACTGCTGCCTTCTCCATGTCCCCACAATGATGTCTGTTTTGAGTGTAAGCGGTTTTCCAAAAGAAGCCTTACCATAATCCACAGGCAATGGCTTCTTTCCCCTGCTCCTTGGAGCCCTTATTGTGTTTCTAACCTGCCAAGTGGAGCAGACATTCCAGTGAGTAGGGCTGTGTATTCTGGGACTCTACTGGGGTACCGTCTGCTGTCACAGGCAGTGGTTGTGGGTTCTCATTATTTCAGGTGTGCCTGTATTACAGATGGGACGCCCGCGGGTCCCCCCCGCTCCCTGGTAGGGCCGCGGTGGCCCCTGCAGTTTGTCTCCGTCAGATTCCCCCCTTCTGTCACTGGCAGTTGATCTCCACGCCTGGGCACCGATTCAGCGTTAATATTCATCACTGGCGGCACCACTGCCCTTGGCGACTGTTACCAAGGTTACTGTACCTTTCATTTGCTGTCAAGGCTGTCGCGCACAGCAAATCTTTACTCGCTTCCTGCACTATCGACTGATCGTTTTTGAATGCCGCGTCTGTCTGTTTGATATTCCTATTTTGTCTCGTTTAACGTGTCACCATTACTGTCCTTGCCTTCACCCAGCGGAAGGCTCAGTATAGGTGCTGATGAGGTTGCCGTGACGATATCACATTTCCTACACGACGGCCACAGGTTTGTGGTAGAGGATCTCCAGGCCCAGTCTTACTCTATTATAGCTCCCTATCTCCCTGAGGCAGGCAGTCCGCCATCAACATACTCTACACAAATAAAACTGAGTATAGTCATCGGTCACCCTTCACTGCGGCTTAAATAAAATCCTTTGATGTTGAAAATTACAATTCTGGTTCCACAGAGTTAAATTTCTCCGCTCTGAATTGTTTTCTTTAGTGAACGCGCTGTGAAAAATGCCCACGCCATCTGTGGTGACGTTAGTGCCTGCTGGCTTGTGACAGATTGGCCCACGCCCAGCCTGACTATCCCTTGCTTGCACGTGGCACAGCTGTGACCACAATCACTTAAAACATTACACTTGACATCATAGTCAACTATATGTTTTCTTCTGCCTCCTGCCCATCCGTACCCTGGCACACTCTGCCTGCCCCTCCCTGACCTCTCCGTGGCTCCATTTCTTCCGCCATTCCACGCCCTACCCTAACCGTCTCTTCATGCTCTGACCTCCTCTCCCCTTCCCCTCACGCCTGCCGATGCCCCGCCCAGCCCCGTGCTCCGCCCTCTGCCTCTCCCTTGTTCCCCCCACCTCTTGCCTCCCTCTCTGCACACCGCCCACCTATCCAGCAGTCCCGCTCACTGACAGTTCCGACATGCCCTACATCTGCCTGTAGTTACACTGTAGCAAAGGTGCTGTGGTCTTTGGGTTGAAATGATCCTTTTTTTTTTATGAAAAGGGTGTATAGGTGGGTACAGGGCTCCCTACACAGGCTCCCTCCTGACCAGCACGACAAGCCGCCTGTACGTCGGGGGATTCAGACTGAAAACAGAGGCGCACAGCTGGTGGTGATAAAATAAATGGTAAAGTCTTTATTTTGCTATGAATTCTGAACACAGAGATCTCCTTGAGTGCAGCTGCAGTCCAGCCGTGGGCCAAGTCACTCAGAACTGTCCATGTGCTGTGCTCTCGCTACACTTACATTTAATCTAAAAATAGATTCACTTTTTTATTTTATATTTGAACCTTGGGTGGCGTCCTATAAAGGTTAAAGGGCTCTGCTCAGCTCCACCACGGCGCAATCTGGGCTCGTTGGGATTGTCGTCTAGAATGTGCCCCAGAGGTGTGTCTGCCTCAAGAACAACAAGCCTGAAGAAGCAGCGTGTTACAGCTGAGAGGCACAAATGAGCCAAGAAGAGCAGTTTTCCTCACGAAGGCTTGACTCATTTGTGCTTTAAATACTGAGTATTTAATGACAGCCCACTTAATTAGGAGCCCCCCCAGGCCCACAGCCCCGGCCTCCACCCAGCCAGCAGGGCTGACCCAGCTTCACCTTCATAGCACCCCAGCAGCTACAGGTGCACCCCCCTTACTGGAGAGACCACCCTGGCTAGGCAGACGCTTCGCCATGAGACTACAAGCACTTACAGCAGTGCACGGTTTAGTTTAAGGTCTGCCGTATTCAACCGTACAGATTCTTTGACAGTTCTAAGTGGCATTCCCTGCAGCGCTCTGCCACGTTCTGTGTGCAGTGCTGTTTGACTGTAGGCATATCATGTTCAAGAGAGGATTTCTGCTTGTCAGCAGCTGTAGCTCTGGCAGGTCAGGCTGTGTGATCCACCTGAAGCTAAGCAGGTTTAGGCCTGGTCAGTGTTTGGATGGGAGACCAGCTGGGAAAGTGTGTTACCCCTGGTTGGCCATAATGGGTCCTTGGATGTCTTTCTAAGTCCAAAATTATTAGGCTTCACAGATTGACAAAATTACCTACTATGTCTCTCCCTCTACTCATTCCTTCTATCCATTTTGTTCAACTGTTTTTTGGGGGGTGCTGTGGTTGTGGGCAGCCCAGGGTGTGGTGGAGCTGCATTGTTTAGGCATGGCAAGGACTGGAATCCTGGTGTGACGATCAGGACCGGGGGTGTGAGGCAACAGCGCTAACCCTTACACCACCAGGCCGCCCCTACTGTGTTGTACTGGTCCACAACGGCTGCTGTTGCATCATCCAGTTGGGGGCTACAAAGTGGTGGTGGATGAAGTGGCTCCCCATTGCTTCTGTAAAGCACTATATAAATGTGACATGTGAATCATTCATCGTTCTAACTTTCGTTCATTCAAATTTTAATTAACATATGTTTGTCCCAAACACTAAAACACCATAGCAAGACTGTCACAAAACCATCGCACGATGCTGGGTTGAGTCCCACCACCCAGTAAGGAAAGGCGGGCCTTACAGTGTGAGGCCCCTCAGGGCAGTTTGAGGTGAAGTGGGAAGGTGCCACCCACCTGCACAAACGGGGGGGGCATTGTTCAGAAGGACCAAAAGTAGCCTCCCTCATACTCAACCCTGCTGGATGCCTTTCTTAAAGGTGCACATGTTCTACTGGAGAGGTGGGCAACAGAAGGGGTGGAGCTTGAGACAGAGGAGGGCAGAGACAGTTCGGAAGACCACCCACCAAGCAGCCAGTAAGGCCGCCATTCCCTACATGCCCCAGTAGGCGGCCAGGCTCCTGTGGTCCCGTTCGTAGACGTCCGGCATGACCCCGTAGGGCGTCTGCACCATCCTGACCGAGTTCCTGCCGAAAAGCTTGCGCTCGTACTCGATGAGCTGCCGCCAGAAGCCGCCGTTGGGCCGGATGACGGGCCGGCGGGCCTTCACCCAGGCATGGGCCTCGGCCAGGGACACGCGGTGGTACTTCATGAGGTATGCCAGGCAGAGCGACGCCGAGCGGCTGACGCCAGCGGCACAGTGCACCAACACGGCGCCCCGCTTCCGGCCCACGCTGTGGATCTTGTCGGCGACGCTGTCGAAGTAAAGCGAGATGGGGGAGTGCGGCATGTCGGCCAGCGGCACCTTCACATACTCCACGTGCGGCCAATTAAAGTTGGGCAGCTCAATGGTGGCATTGACCACGCAGGTGATGCCCTTGGACAGCAGCAGGCTGCGGTTCGACGCCACGTTGCCGCGACTCAGGAAGAGGGAGGGCGTGATCTGGGCCATGCCCCCCAGCAGGGTGCCACCCGTCTCAGGCACCAGCCGAGGCACAGCCGCTGGCACCATGGAGCCACGGGCATGATGGTGGCTGTGGTGGTGGAAGAAGCTCTGACTACGGGAGCCCATTTTGGGGGGGTGGGGGGGGCTGAGGAGAGGCCAAGCGGAGGAGCGTGGAGAAGATGGCAAACGGAGAGAGAGAGAGAGAGAGAGTGTAGCTGTGCCCCCCCTCAGCACAGAGCCTCCATGTCGGAGAGGCGAGACCAGCAGAGCTACCTGGAACAGAATGGAGAGCAGAGAACACGTGTCTGTTTTGTAAAAAAAAAAAACAAGATAATCAAAAACAACAAGACAAACATCATCTGCCCTTTTACTGGGCTAAACAATTAATTTCCCTTCAAGGATTTATAATTATTTTTCCCCCAAGATAAAGGACAAACTACTTGAGAAGATTTTACACACTGCCACTGTCACGAATAAAGGCATAATGCAGGAATGCCGAACTAAAGATTCTCAATGACAAGTAAAAAAATTCAGTGGAACTTGGCCAGCCAGAGATGGCGGGCGGAGGCGGGGCCAGCCAGAGATGGTACCTGGGGCACGGCCACTATCCTGCCAGTGTTACTGGGAAATATCAGCACAGCATTTCTTCCAGCAGTCATCCCGGGTTAAGAGGGGACAGCCGTGACTCCAAAAGCGCTGACCCAGCCCGACGTGTAGCCCCTCACGCTGAATTCCTCGCTAGCCCGAATTCACGCCCCTGTGTCGGAGCCAAGCCACACCCCCACAGAGTCCAGCACTACCCTCCCCAGAGATACATCCCCAGGCCTGTTACCCAGATAGAAACACAAAATATAAACAAGGTATCCACAACTGTGCTCTTTGTCCCTTCCAGAAAACACTAGCAGGCATACACACACACACACACACACACACAGACACATGGAGACACACGCAGACACGGAGACACACGCAGACACACACACAGACGCGGAGACACACGCAGACACACACACAGACGCGGAGACACACGCAGACACACACACAGACGTGGAGACACACGCAGACACACACACACGCAGACACACACACACACGCAGACACACACGCAGACACACACACGCAGACACACACACGCAGACACACACACGCAGACACACACACAGACGCGGAGACACACACACAGGCGCGGAGACACACGCAGACACACACTGTTCACATTTCCTTTTCTCAATTTAACACATTTTTGCATAACACGATAACGTGAAGGACATTCGCTTGCCTGTTCCTGCCTAGAGCAGCAGCACGTATCAGGGGTCCCACACAAGCAGCCAGCGTGAGCAGAATAAGCTCCTCCACCATGCAGGAGCTGCCGGGGGCTTTACACACAACCAAGCTGCCGGGGGCTTTACACAAAACCAAGCTGCCGGGGGCTTTACACACAACCAAGCTGCCGGGGGCTTTACACACAACCAAGCTGCCGGGGGCTTTACACACAACCAAGCTGCGGGGGCTTTCACATTTTTCTGAAGGTGGTACCAGCATATCGCAGATTAATGGGTGTGCTTTTATAATATATAATTTCTTTGAAAATGTAACCATTATGTAATGTTTTTTTTACCATATTTTACCAACATACCACATACATCAAGGCAGGAGACGTGGCAGCCTTCAGCACAGGCCTGTCACGCATCCTGCCACCGACAGAGATGTCTATCCCGAGCCAACACCAGCTGGCAGACTGTAGCTGTAAGATACCTATGCATTTAAACACACGCACATACATGTTGGTATTCCCATATTGTGAGGTCCGTCCATTCATGTTTATGGGCATAAACAAGTATAGCAAATACAGTCCTCACAAGTATAGCAAAACCAGTACACACACACACACACACACACACACAAAGTGATCAAAGTGACAGGAGAAATGAGGCTACCTATTTACTGGCTTTGCTGGCTGTGATTGGGTGAAGCCAGAGAGTGATTGACAGCTCATAGTAGCTCCACCCACCATTTCTCAAACTGCATTTCATGCTCCTATCACTGGCAGAGGTTCAAGTGTCCTGGGAAGTAATCTTACTGCCCTTGGTGTGATGACCTACTGGCCAGAGAAAATGATAGGATGGAGGCAGGGCAGCTAATATCCCAGTGAAGCACACAACACCTTTGTGTCTGAGTGAAGTGGGAACGTATCGCATGGCGGCTGAGGCCCTGCAATGCCCATGTAGCTAAAAATACCAGTCCGAGTCACAGAGTGCAGGGTGCCTCAGTTCCTCCCAGCTCCCCTCCAGTGTGCTCGTGAGTTTCAAGGAGAAGCTTCTACACTGAAGCATGCTGCCACCGCCACTCTCACAGGCAAGCACTGCCACCACTGGCACACTCACAGGCACTCTGCCACTGGTTCTCTCACAGGCACGCTCACAGACAAGCGCTGCCACCACTGGCACACTCACAGGCACTCTGCCACTGGTTATCTCACAG
>JABFDZ020000040.1:20268041-20284045 GCA_019775955.2 Pollimyrus isidori
CCCCCCCCCCCCCCGCCCTCTACAGACTCTGCAACCCCCCCGTCTCACTCCCTGTTTATAATGTCCACCATGTGTGGAGACAGATCACCCGTGGCAGGCCAGGGTGCGGGGGTTTGCTGATGGCCTGTTAGTGATGTAGGGTCCCCTGGTGCCTCATCAGCATTGGTCACTGCTCCCCCCAAACCACTGACCCCCCTCCTGAGAACATGGGCCTCCTCAGACCCCAAACACAGCAACATAAACACATCCAATGACTGAAGATTTAAAACTGCCTTGCTGGCCCATAGATAATCACTTTAGTAAGGCTCCCCAAAAGATTTGGTAGCGTTTTTCTGGTGGGGGGTTGGGGGTGGACAAATTTACAACTTGGCTCAGCCCCCCTTCCAGTCTCAGCATTTCCTTTTGCATCACTTCCTATGCTCCTTTCTTCCATGTTTTTCTCCACTGTTACCCCCTATCTTCTGCATGGGGGGGGGGGGGCATTAGATCTTAGGCCTCAAAGAAATCGGCCAATCCCAAAATGCTCAGCTCTCCCCAGCTGCATGACACTCCTCAGCACCCACTCTTGCAGTTACGGTGCCTTACTGGTAACCTTCCATTTCCTAGCCAACCAGCTGTAATGAAGCAGTTCTGACCTTTGTTACTCACCCGTCATTCAAGGTGATGCTGCGAGGCCTGAGCCTGGCCCAGTCTGGCCCCTTAATGTAGAGCAGGCAGACATGGGAGGCTGTGAGTGACTGGCGTGTAACGTGGGCGTCCACAGCCGGAATATAAAGCCACACACATGCTTCCCATTGTCCTGTTTAAGGTCTGGTGGCCAAAAGGGGGAATGTGAGAGACGGCAGAACCCTCAACCCGAAACGGCCCGTTTGCAGTCACCCTCAGCCTCCCCATTTCTTTTCTGTACCACATGCTCTCCGAGTAACGAGCCAGAGTAAAGCAACTGTGGTGCAAATTCTGGCTGTAGGGGGCAGTCTTGGTGCCCCCGGGTCCAGGTCGCTGCACCGTGTGGGGGCTGCCTGACGCTGGCGCCAGGCTGGGCAAGCCAGGCTCCGCTCCAGATGTGGGCTGTTTGTCTGCGGGTGGCGCAGGAGAACCCTTCCCCCTCCAGGGAGAAACAAGTCAGCATAGAGCCCAGAAATATTTACCCCAAAGACCTTCAGTAAATCCACAGCTGCACAAATAACTGAGCGTGGCCAGTTACACGCTGTGTCATTCTGAAGTATCTTCTGTACCAATAAATGACATAATTAGTATAACAAAGGTTTCCTTCATCCAAAAAAACACGACTGTTTTTCCGCACACTGAACCCCCTTCCTTTCGTGGGATGATTTTGATTTTAAACCCGCATACCCTCCTCTGCGGTAATTAGTGGATGTGCATGTTAATTCCGCCCCTCCCCCGGTCCGTGTTAAGGCCTAGCTCAGTTTCGTTCGCGACCATAATTAGCATGTGGGAAAGAAGGGGGTCACATGACAGATCCTGCTATTTCTGCACATTGTCTGGAGCGATGACCCGCACGGAGCTCACAGTGAGAGCAGCGGCCGTGAGGGACGAGCAGGCGAGTGGCGGCTTGGGATTGGCACACGTTTGCGTGAGTGAAAGCTGCCCATCAACCGGAAGTCACTTACATGACCCTGAGTGACCCTGTGGATTCTTCCGGTGGGGGCAGGGAATGGACAGACAAAGGCATGGAGAGAGCCAGAGTACAATTGTCCCTGCAAGATGCAAGGTTCTCTGGATTGTCATTCTTTTGGCTGGTGATGTTGCAGTATGGGTGCTGGATCTCTCTGAGCAAGCGGCCTCCCGAACTCAGCCCGTAACCCAGGACGACTGAGCTGAACAACGGCCGCTGGCATTGTCCCACAGAAACGGACGTAAACTCCATCCCATAAACCCTGGCACGCAACGCGCACGCACCCAATGGCCTGCAACTCATGTCAACCACACAAAAAGTAAAAGATTCCTTTGTGCTATTTTTTTTTGTTTAAAAGCTTAAAGTTTCCAAATGATTATGCCACAAAATAAAACTCAGATGGCTAGCTACCCGCTATACCTCTTTATTGTCTTTGTAAATCACACTAAAAACTCTCATAAATGCAGCTTTAACAGCTCAACAGTTTACTAAATTTCCTGCAGACATTTTTGTCTCATCTTAAGAAGCGACCAAGGCCCACTCCAGCAAATGTTAGTGCTGTAGCAAAATAGAGAGATCTGTCTGTGGTATGGCTTTCTTTGAATAAAACCCACAAAAGAGACTGATACTGCTAATATACAGCGTCATGGTTTCATTGATGCAAAGTCCATTTTGAGAAAAGCAGATTTAAATTTGGTTTTAATCTGACTCACGTAAATCTGAGAAACTGTTACAAAGTTCATAGCTGCTGTTAGCGCTGTGTTGTTATGACGCTTCTGCAGATCGTTGGGTTCTCTGCTGGCTGGGTGCCTCACACGCAGAATGAGATTAATTAAATGGACGGCTCCAGGTAATTAGCGGGATCGAATTTCTGCCGTTTTTCTGCCTGGGGGCGCCAGGTTCGCTGGTAAATGCACAAGAACCTCCGCCCACCTGAACTCTACAAATGGAGGTGTTAAGTCAGAGCAGCTACACCAGCCAGAGGAAGGAACAGTTAGAAAGGATGCACGGACACGCACACATCATCAGAGGGACAGAGGAGGCCTGCAATGCATGGAATCCTGAGGCCTGAAGCACATCTGTATAGATCAGCCCTATATGCACCACGCCCACATAATACATTCAGCATCTCAAACCAAGTAAAGGTGGAATCGGAGTGTCCCCAGTGGCCAGGCCATGATCCATTACCTGACCAAGTAGGGCCAACCATATCCATAAAAAGTCGAAGGGCCAGGGCCCCCGCGAAGCGTTGCCGTGGAGACCTGCCAGCCCGCTCTCTTGCCAAATCCGTCGGCTTAGATTCGGGGCGGCCTGCCTCGGCAACAAAACATCAATTGTTTCCAATTGGCAGGATCCCACTCCCTCAGGCTTAACTCGGCCAATCGGATGGGATCTTAACAGAACGGTGCTAACTCACCCTGGCAACCACTCACCACCACCTACCAGCCGGTTAGCATGCTGCTGAGCGGGCCAATCGCTTAGCTGGATGGTGTGTAAATCTACAACTTCCCTGACGCGACAAGTAAGTGCTCGTCGGGGGTGTGTATGTGGGAGGAGGGTGGTACAGAAGCTTGGCCTACCCTGTGGGAGGAGTTAGGGTGTTTAAAAGGTGAACACAGCCAGCAGTCAGAGACGCGCTGGTTAGAGTTACACAACAACGGTAGATTAACAGTCCGTCTCATATCTGTTGGCGGACACAGCAGGAAGCCTGCTGTGTGGATCACTTCTGCATTCTCTTTTACCTGCAATTGCTCTGGAAGATGCTGACCCATTAACTGGCCATGCGATGGGCAGCGAGAGAACTGCGCACTGCACTTCCACAGGATGTGAGTCACAACTTACTCAGTCCCCATCTCCACATATGTCTCTGAACACTAGTTCCGTTTCTCTTAACCCAGCTGGATCTTGACAGCTAGTCTGAATGTCTCACATACCCACAAATACCAGCTACAAACCGCGAGACCCACTATTCCACCTGAAAATGACCAAACAGAACGTAAATACTACTGTTCCTTTGTCCCAGTGATGTTCCTAAAACATTCCTGTCTGTCTCGGCGATGTTCCGGTCTGTCCCTAAGACATTCATCTCTGTCCCTTTCTCCACTCCATCAATTGGACTCCAAAGGACAGCAGCAGATTGAGAACTTTATGGATACATGATTATAACATAATGTATTACACTTTCCCCATTATTAAATAATTACAATTAAATGCTCTTTTTTTACCACAGCCAATGACATTCTTATGTATCTGCCAGCTAACTGTTTGCTTAAAATGACTGCAACACAGCAGAATGGCATCCGAGCAGAGGATTACGAAGTGTGACTGAGCTAAGCTGGCCCCCACCCCATTCTCAGCATGCTCCAATGTCAGCGAATCTGCCGGCATGTGCTCTGTGGGTGGAACCATGGGTAGGAACTATTCAGTGGGAGATGAGAGGTAGAGATGTTTGGGATATGAAGAAAGTGGACATAATAGGATTAGCATGGATCATAACATGCCTGGTTTAATGCCTTAGACTGCTGCCAAGGGTGAGCCTCACAGCCAAGTAGAGACCTGGACTATACTGTATATTAATATGCGTGTCTGTGTGTATGCATGCAAATTCAGGGGACTGACACCAAGCCCAGACTGGTGTATGTGTGAGAAGATGGCTGCCAGAATGGCTATGCTAGGTCTGGCTTGACCATGGTAAGATAGTCTTATCAATGACAACTGAGGAATGCTAGCGACCTGTAACTCGACAACTGCTGATCTGAGGTGCAAAAAGGACCCTGCTCCAAAAATAACATCATGGATTTAAGAAAGCAATTTCTTATAAAGTTGAAGAAGAACATAAAGAACTACAAGTAAAGAAAAGCAGGGCATAAATGGTAGAGTTATAATTAAGGAGGAACTCTCACCTCAGCTGTATCTAATTAGAGGAACTTATGACGAAAGTTAATTAGTAGATTTAGCCCACTTTCAAGCACTGGATGGGCTCCTCTTTGATGAAGCGTTTGCCGAGTGCTTTGGGTGACATGAAAACATTTGATATCAGCCGGATTTTGAGTTAAACCCTACTGGCGGTGCCAGCGCCTCTTCCGACCAGGAGCGGACTAAGAAAACATCTGGAGAGATCAAGGTGATGCTTGGCAGCCCAGTGAACACGTCAGCCAGCAGTGGATTTGATGATGATACAGCTGGTCGGCCAGAAGCTGCAGAAACCTGGCTTCCCTCCATTTCTGCTCTGTGCCACGCCTGCACAGCTCCCACAATAAAGAAGAGAGCAGGCTGAAATCAGATGTTAAGAAACTCAACAATGCGAGCCTGATCATGACGGGACCAGTGGGAGGAGCCAAGGAATACAATGGAAAGTATTTTGCATCATAGGGAACCTCTGGGTCAGGCAGGGGCCTGGTGGGTGCCGAGCCGTACCGGCTACATAAAGACACTGGGATCAAAGGGAGCTGTTGCAGGTACATGTGATGTTTTAGCACCAGGAAAAAACCAAAACCTGAACCAATTTCAAGAGGCAGTTTTCCTTCTCCTCCCAGGGTGATACTCTGGCTCCCTGCCGAAGGAAGCCTCACCCTCCTTGACCTTGGCCTGCATCCAACCTCGCCACTTCCTGGCTCAGGAAAAGCGGATTCCCAGTTAGCGTCCTGCTAATCAGTTCTCCAGGACAAGCTATGGCAAAGTCATTTTCCTCACAGCAACAGGCAGACTGCGGGTTCGGGCCGAGGGCCTGTGGTGTCATGTGCCGATGTCACCGAGCCATAGGATGGCCTTGTGGTCACACACAGCCGCAGCATGTAGGATAAAGACGTCCAGGCTACCAGCACTGCCAAAAGAGCACCCCCCTCACAGATACCTACAGACCACCATGCTGTATGACCGGCAGCATGTCTACATACTTCTGGAAAAATGGCATGAAGTCGAAAAGTACACAAACAGAAATTATACCGTGTAGATGCCTCTGACAGCGTAGTTCCAGCCTAGTGATGCCAGCGTCCGCCACCTACCAAATCACTGGTCCCCAGCTGTGGGCCTGACAGCCTTCCCAAAGCCACCACAGACGAAATACCTCAGAGGAACCTCTTTTAACAGCTAAGCCTCTCATGACGGCAATCAAACGTGAAAGGTCCGAAACGGTCCCAGACATTGTTCAAAGGACAATGAAGAGCCATCATCGGAATGAGATCACACCGTTAAGTTTGTCCATGCATTTTCATCATAGACGTCACTATATGATAAAATATTCATTCCGAGCTTCAGGTCTGTTTACTGGCTGACGACAAACAGCCCATGAACCAGGCCACCCTCTTGCTGCGCAATTACATCATGACCGCCAGGCTCCACGTGGCAGGACCTCGATGAAGACGACGGCACACAAATACCGCGGGCTCTTGGTAGAAGTGCTTCCTACCATCTCCTTCTCTTCATCATTAAATGAAAATCCTAACATACTCTGCCTGTCGTGCGATATCTACATTTTCTGCTCACCTCTTCTACCCCCCCGGGTTTTTTTACCTGCAATGTCCATGCTGGACACTAGTGGGCAAAGCTACCATCTGTATCAACTCCATCCACTGAACTCACAACAGCTCTCTGAAACATCACGAGCGGCTGGCCTTGGCTACACGCCCCATAAGCAGACTGTCGGGCTCCATCTGGACCTCCTCAGGCTAACAGAACCAATCACATTCAGGCTGTACCGCCCAGTCACATTCAGGTTGTACCGCCCAATCACAGACAACACCCCCTTTCCATTTCAAAGTGTCTGGTCATATCCACTTGAATCCTCAAACAAAAAACCTTAAAATTGCAATTCACCGCCTCCATCCTCGTGGATATCTACATTATGACTAACTAAAAACAGCACATATTAGCAGAGTTGTGAGTGACACAGGCCTCCTGCTTCACAGATACACCCGTCAGGAAGAGCAGCTAACCAATGAGACTTTCACAGAAATTCCGTGAATTTCTTTGTCATCTTAGCAGAACTTCATAGATTAGCAGGATCCTGCAACTACTCAGGTACAGCTTCCATGCCTGTCAGGTACTGAGGTCAATGGGCCAATGTCCGAGATCACAGCTCACCGGAAGAAAAAAGGGCAACGCGAGTTCACAGGGTTCACACATGGCCAGGAACCTGAGGTGTGTCTACAAATTCAGGCGCTTCTCTCCACGTTGGTTTCTCCTGGAGCATCTAGCTCAGTCCTGGATGTCCTTGAAACCTAGGCGTGTCTGTGACAGCATCAGCCACAAATTAAAGGGGACGGTATAATTGGGAGTTACTACTTTCACTCCACGCAGCCCTACAGGGACACGGCTCAGCAGGGACCGAGCTCCCGCTGCCAGGAAACTTTGTGGCCATCGTGGTGGCTTTCTGCACTTCTGGGCTTCAACCCTTTACCATGGAAACTCACCAGAATCTCCAAGCACGGCTCCCCACAGACAGAAATAAACACACAAGCTCAACAATTTGGTACTGCCCTACTCTGGGTGAACATATTAAACTAATTAAATAGGACTGAACACACATTTTTAAATACCGCTGCTATATAGTTTCACACATTCCACACTGCTTGTAATTTACAGTTTAAGGCATCAGAATTCTTCCCTAATGTTAATGTGCAGGCCTGAGCTTAGTTTGTCTTTCATATTCTCAGGGTTATAAATATGTTATTACTACTATTCAGGCATCAGCAAAATCACCAGCCCGTAAACTAAGATGCAGTGAAATGCAAGCCTAAAACAATTATATGTTATCAAAGAGCTGAAAGTGAACAGTGAACACTGAACCCCTGCAACTGTCCTCCAGCCTCACAACTCAGTCACAAGGCAACATACAACCACTGGCACCCAGTCAAAGCTGAGGGATCCTGTGCCTCTGCTGCAGTTCCTGTCATTCCACTCCCAGAGCAAGGTCCTCTGAGTGCCTGTGTGTGTCTAAAAGTTTGTAGAAAAATAAAGAAAGATCTGCCAATATGGCACGGGGGAGTTGGAAATTTCAGGCCTAGGAAAACTGATGCCCACGTGGCACAGACGAAAATGAAATAAAACCAGATAAAAATCACTATTTTCATCCACGTGAACAAGTGTCCTAATTATACATTAGCTGCAGGAGGCAGGGAGGGCTTAGAAAAACCCGGTGCGTATCTCTACATTTCACCCAAGGAGGATTTATGTTTGTCACGCGCAGAATAAAAAAAGGACTTACTCACGTCAAAGGCTCGCTGTAAAAGGAAAAAAAATTACAAGATGGACTACTTTTGAAAGCAGAACGGCTAAACCGGTCGGTTTGTTGTCATATGCAGCATACCATTTGCTTTCACTGTAACCAGAGCGACGCCAGCCGTGAAAAACGTAACGATACCATGAGTAAATATGTACAGAACGACGAAGGACAAATATATGTACTAAGTAAAATACAATCCAGCACGGACCGAGGTGACCTTCATTCACGTGGCGCAGTCCCACGCAATGGACGAGAGGTGATTGATACCAGCACGCATTCGCTTTAGCCAATTAGCTTTTATTTCAAAAGAGGAACATGACAAGCAGTCATCATTCAACGTGTTAAAATACTCAACCCGCCTTTTCAGCCAGGCTCACGGAGCGACACGGTAAAATAAATACTTATCGGGAAAAGAAACTATACAGACAAGACATTTAAAAGGGGGGAGGGAGGACAGAACAAACGAAGAGAACGCAGTTATAGGAGACGAAACGTATAAATGTTAAAACTGTCATGCACAACCCCAGATCCTCCTGCAAACATCCGCTAGTAAAAACCATGTTTCACTTTTTTGTTGCAAAATATGGGTACAAAAATTCTTCAGAACTTTGATTTTAATAGCTGCAAAACTGGTTGCCAATATAGAAAAATCAAACCAGGAACAAACGAGTAAAAATGACTGAAAATGTGCTGTTTTTTTACATTACCATATACGTTGACATATCATTTATATATTTGTATATACTGATAATTCCTTTAATGACCTATTATAGAAATCGCTTTTTCAGCTGTCCTTCAGCTTAGCCTTTTTAAAGGCCACTTGTCTGCTCTACCACAAAGGTGGTGCCCCATGGTGGCCCAGGTAATGTGTGATAGGACATGGCTACCATATGTTTGAAGCCCTAGCATCCCATTTCTGCCAGCGACTCGAAATTTTAAGAAGCTAAAGCCCAATGAACAGTGGCATGGTCACATGGATGGCAATGTTTAAGACCACATGAACGTAAATTGGTCCACATTAGTTACTTGTCATCACATGGGATTTAGGTTTTTGTGACTAGCAACACAACGTTGGAAGGACCGCGTAATTGATTTTAGCATCTATTACAAAAACTATGTTAACCCTGTGCGTAGATGAATCTCGGCCACTATTCCATGGCTGTTAAGTCCAACATCAGTGTACAAAGAGCCAGAACTGCTGCCCACAATTATAAATGTAGCCTCCCTCTTATGCTCAAAGGTTAAGAAGCTTCTGGAACACAATGTGAGGTCTTATTTCAGTCACTGGCAAAAAGCAGTGGGAGTGGTCAATGAATTTCACAGTCTCATAACGGAGAAAAGCCATTGTTATTTTCTGGAATAGGGAGTACCTGTGTATACATGTAAACCAAAAACAACCACATTTTCAAGTGTGTATGAGTGTTCAATTCAATGTCCATAGCTTCAGTGGGGTTCCGTCCATTCATCCCTCTACAGCCATGAGGGTCTAACTGGTGCATTAAAGACAATCAAAACGTTCTTGGTGGCTGGCTCTCCCAAGATGTTGGCCAAATGTCTCTCTCAGCACTCACTCCTATGTCAGCATCGTGGAGAGACGCCAAACACATTTAAAACTACGAGGCACTATTGAGTTTTCAAGGCTTCCTGTTGCAGATCAAACATGAAACAAATCAATTAAACCTATGCAGAGAGCGATGGTTCTGCAGACCAAAGACTCATCTTGTCGTCCAATTCAGATTAGCAGCCAAAAAAATGGCTGCCAATCCACCATGGTCAGACTGTCCAGAACAGAGCTCCCCTATGGAGTTGCTGGATCGAGGCAGAGTTCAGATGAAGAAATACAGAGTTGTTAGAAAGATGAACTCCCATCAGTCTCAGCTCCTTACCCAAAAGCATTCTGGACTTCAAGAAATTATCTTCTGAGGAATCTCTATGGAGGCCTTCAGGAAGATGGAGTTGTCTCGAATGTAGTTCCTCTTCTTGATCTCCTCATGGGAGATGAACTTGGGGTAGCCAAAGCCCAGCGTGCTCTCATCCAGTGAGTTGCGAGTGCTACATGGCTTTTGGAAGTTCTTCCAGTTGGGGTCAGGGTTGAAGGTCTCCGTGATGTGCTGAGGCTTCGAGAGCGAGGGGTCACTCTGGTCCAGGATGGAGAAGGTCACCTTGTAGGAGAAAGGCCACTCTAGCAGGTTGTCATACTCTCCAGGGAGTACGCGGATGTAGATGGAGAGATGTGTCCCCTCGCCACTGCCGTTGCCATTGAGGAAGGCAGAGACCTGCAGCTTGTAGCCGTAGCGATGGGTGTAGAAGGGGGGGCTGAAGAACTCATGGTTGCTGCGCAGCTTGGCCTCCTGCAGCTTGCGAGAGTAGTCGGGCAGCTTCCAGATCAGCACACCGTCATGGCTGATAGAGAGCTCCTCCACCTCCCTCCGCAGCTCAAGCAGCTCCTGCCGCTGCCGTCCCACCAGGTTACACATCATGGTCAGGTGAGACTTGGTGGTCTCCTCCAAGTGTCGGCCAAGGGCCAGCTTGGGGCACTGCAAAAAAAATTAAGGAGGTTGGGTGCAAGGACTAAATTCTTGGGCCAGAAAGTGAGGTTATTTCCATAGTAGGGACACGGGCGGACTTAGTTTAGTTGCTCTAGCGGAAAACAGGAACGGGGCCTTGCTTGAGTTCATCTATTTATCAGAGTTTCTTATTGTGTTCTTGCTCTTTTTAGGCTAATGTTAGTCATGATTTTTTTCCATGCATTCATTTAATTGCGTCCTCTCCACATCTTTTCACAAATTGTCTACTACTCTATCGGGTTGGTATGAAGGACACGAGTGAAGACGTGTTAGTCTTGTGTCTTTGCACTGTTTTTTTCTTCCGTCACACTACTCTTTGCTGAACGGCTTGGAAGAGAAACTTGCGCATGCCACCGGTGCCGCTGGGCTCAGGTGTGAAGGGAAGTCTCAGGGCTGGAATATTACAGCCTGGATGGGGGAGGGGCGCCTTTGTCTCTAGTGAAAACTGCCGCTAAAATTCCTAATGGCAAAAATGATGTTATCATTTAAAATTATATAATTTCATATCCATCAATATAACTTCTGGAAATTCCGTCTTCTTGGTTTTTGGAGGCCTGAGGTAGCTGTCTACACTTGCTTTTTAGGGCATTTGCCCCTGGGCACGAATTCTGAACTGCAGTAACCTCTCTGGCCTTTTTTCCCCTATACAAACTACCTAGCTGAAGTCTAATTTAATTGGATATGACACAACAAGTCAGGTCCTTCAAGTGTGAATCAATTGATTGTGAACCACAAAAAGACTAATTTCAAAGTGATCGAAGCCCCATTCGTCAATTCCAGGGCTGCAGTCTGGGAACATCACTGTAGACAGCTGCATGTTTATACCCAAGCTGTCTAGTGTAGGGACTTTCCATGCCGAGAATTCCCAGAGGAATGTATATGTCTTTTACTCGTGGAATACTGCTCGTGTCTTTGGACAGCTGCCATTTCAAATGCTGCAGAACATCTGCATGACTGGGTATATTTTTTTCCCCTGCCTACTGGGGTCTATACTGTAGGGAAGCCCAGCCATCTGTCATGCAATGCTTCTGGAATTCCAGAACCACTTGTTTTTGAAAGAAGACACATGAGAAAGTTCAGATGGAAAACCAAAAAGTCCAGCTAATTTATATGTGACATACAGTACGTGGAGCCTTCGGACTCAAAAACTTCTCCTGCAGTTATAGATATAAATGATTGTTTTTTTTGTACTAGTAGTAAGAAAGACATGTATGGAGACAGCAGGCAGAAGAAATAAGCAAATATGAGTGCAAAATGCTTCAATCCTCAACTGGAAAAAAGTACTCGCTAAACTAATTTTGGATGACTATTGCTAATGGAAAGAACAAGGCACCGGTGGGCTGAGGAGGCCGAGTGATGGAAGGTAAATAGGAGCAATGTAAGGGTTGGGGTTAAGTGAATAGTGTCAGTCTTAGGACTACTGCTCAGCGGGTAGGATTACCATTAGCATTAATGCTAAGGGAGTAGCATTAGCAAGGGCCTATCGGAGGGCACCGACATTAGCATTAGCGTTTGGGCTGCTTACCCGGTGTTTGCAGCCAGCGTCTTTGAACGGACAGAGCACCAGAGCACTTCCGCAGCTCTCCTTCACATGATTTGCCAGGTCCTCGCGGGCAATGTTGGGTGTGCCGCACTGGTTAGGACAGGGCACTGGGAACCGTGGGCAGTGGTACTGGTGGTTCTGCGTGGGAAAGCAAACGAAGCCAAGTCAGCAATGGTAAAACAGCTGGCAGCCCCCCCGCAACCTGCCACTGCAACCAGAAATGCACCCCTAGACTAAGTCATTAAAATTAATACTTCAAATCAGTCAAAAATAGAAAGGAACCCTCCTTCCCCACACCAAGGTGCTAGAATATACTGTATTTCAGCCAGCAATCAAGCTTCCTCCCCCATTCCTGACTAGTTCAACCGTATCCAGCAGCCTTAAACCCCAAAGCCAAATTCATTGTCAACAGAATCATCATTGTTTGTTAAATGACGATATCTGCCCCCCCCCCCAATTGAAATGTTGATAGTTGGGCTGCTGAAGCCAGGGATGCAGGTGTTTGGCAGCACAAACAGCGGTGTGTGGGGTGGGGGGGTGCTGCCCCAGTCACTCCTCACCCAGATGACACTGTCCCTCCTCCTGTACTGAGCAAGGCTTGCCCCCCTGCACTACTCTACTGATCAACATGGCCATCAATAAGGAGGATGCAGACACATCAACAACCAAAAAACCAGCATGGAGGGGGGGGGAATATTACAGAAAGACCATATGGAGATGGACCCCCCTCCAGGGGGCTGCGGCCGTGCAGCACTTACCAATAACACACATTTCAATAACACACAACCTTGACTAACTTTGAATCCCGCATTCCTTGTACAATTTCAAGCTTGAGCAGACTCTGAAATTGGATTTTGGGCTGGTGAAGATGGGGGAAAATAAAAAAAAGAAACTGGAAAAGAAAGCTTCCAGGGTTGGGGTGGGGGGGCTGACCTGGATGGTGTCGTAGACAAACTCCTTGCCGCAGTACTTGCATGGCTGTGTGCGTTTGGGGCACTCAGACACGCTGTGCTGCGAGAGCAGTCGGCGCATCATGCGTGCCCCGCATTTGTTCTCGCAGTACACGCTCTCCTGGGGACAGATGCCCTGGTGGTTCTGGGAAGAGACATGGGGGAGGGGGGAACAAACTCATGTCATGTTACAAGGAGTCTCAAACAGAACCAACCACAGCGGGATAATCACCAATAATATTGATTTCTTCGTCTGAGGGCGCAGAAAGGACAGGGGTTTACATTACAGGATGCGTCTCACTCCATCATTCAGGGCTGCCATAGGACACCCCAACACCAGAAGGTTGCTGGTTCAAATTCCATTATGACTTCATGGAAAGCAAAGCCACATTGGTTTTTTTTCTATATGGGTTAAACGTCCATTAGCTAATTACGCAAATCTGATAAATGATCCTTGTCTGCTCTATTGATGCACTCTGTGCCTGCTAACAGCACAGCCAGGGCCGGCCAAGACCAAGAATGAATACACCACGAAAGATAACAGTGACTGCAGTATGCCCATGCTCCGGAGTGACTCTCTTACTGGGTAGGGACAATGGGGCAGCTATGAGGACCACAGGGCTGCCCTTTCATTCGCCCGACTGTCCTGTTGCTTTAAACAGTCTACCGTGGTGTATAAATATAAGGCACCGGCGCACTAGGCCCCCTGCCCTGTATGCGACAAGGGGGCTTTCATCGACTGGGTGGGGCTTCCACCAAAGTCAGCGGCATTGAGTTTGGATCAAAGAGAGCTTTTACAGAAATACTGCCCTTAAAAATACATTTTACAGCACAAACATCACAGAATGTTGGAGGCACTGGAAACTTCACTGGAAGCTTGGTTGGAACAAAGTAGAAGACCCACAGACTGGAGGTTGATTTTAGTAAGCAGTTAACTGAAACCCATTTAGTTCCTGGTTTCAGAGACGTGCAGTGTGCGCGCAGTGGAATGAAGACAGGCCTTGGGGGGCCGGTTCGGGGTCACGGGGAGGCAGGAAGAAGGGCTCTCACCTCGTAGGCCTCGCCGGAGAACTCACAGCCGCAGAACTCGCATTTCACCTTGCGCTTGGTGCAGTCGTGCTGCAGGTGGTCGGGCAGGTCCCTCCGCGTCAGCTTGGCCGCGCAGCGGTTGGGGCACGGAACCACGTTGAAGGCGCAGGTGGAGAAGTGACTCTGTTGGAGCCGCGAGGGGGTGGGAAGGCGTTTCCATGGTGACGTTCATAATAAAGAAAATCCCGCGGGACCGCGGAGAGAAACGCGAGGAAGACTCCACACACCTGCAGCTGCTTCATCTGGCCGCTCCAGCGACAGCCTTCCTCACTGTGGATGCAGCGAATGGCCAGAGACAGGATCTGCTGCTCCAGGTCTGGGTCGGGGTAGATCTGCAGGGATAACGACCCCCACGTAAGGAGGGCAAAGGTCACGGTTATGACACGTGTTCAGGGGGCCTGCATACTTCCGGAATTCTGCACCAGATGCGCCCCGACGGTTATCAGGTGGGACCAGCATGATTTCTTTGTGTAACAGTTAGAAAACACTTCCTGTCACATGATCATGGACTTTCTTAAGCACTCGGTAAAGTCTGGAAATCTACTCTGCCTCGGTTCACCCTTTATCTCTGATTTATGGACGCCGTGCAATCAGTCGCATGCAAGAGTATGCAGGATAAGAAACCAAAGCAAAACAATCTGTCATGCAGGATAGAAGTGAGAGGCTGCAGACTGATTGCTGCCATCAGTCAGAGGTCACCCTGCCTGCTGAGAGACACGTGGCTCAAGCAGGAGCTAGAAGACGAGGTCTTTTCCGTCCTTAGGCAGTGCCGTGTGCGCACAGTATACACGATATTCTAAAGACATGCGTGTTTTTAGTGGCATGGAGATTTTTGGATTCTAATTCCAAAGGCATAGATAGTTTGACCGCTTAGCTGAATACAGCCCTGGGGACAATTAGAAATTAATAAAATGTAAGAACACACATCACATCGTAAGGAACTGGAGTCTGGGTTTTCATGGGGCACCGAGAGAGGCGCGAACGGCGTGTGAAGCCGGCCTTGTGTAACGTGAACACGCGTGGGAGGGGGGGCGTGTTATTGGTCTGGATCCTCGAATAAGGCGACGGGGCCCGTGAGCCAATGCCAGCTGTGCCGCCAGCATACCACCAAACCAAAAAGAAAGAGTCCGTGGGGCGGGGGCCCGTGTTGGTGCAAGGCAGGGGCCACTGGTTCGAGAGCAGGGAAATCCACAGAGATAACTGATAACTGCTTGATTGTCCCTCACAGGAAAAGCACAGAATCACATGGCAACAGCATTTAAATCTTTGGGGGAAACTCCTGCAGCATGACTGATGCCTGATTTGCTCAGAGCAGTTTCTGTGTGTTCACACCCAACTGTCTTCATCAAGGTGGACGGCTTTAGGGGAGATTGGTGGTGGGAGGGGGGGGGGCGCAGGAGGCTGTGACATCCACAGCACAGTCATGCCTCTGGCGGGTCGCCATGGCAACACCTTGGCCGACCACACAGATTCTGGCGCGTGCGAGACCCTGGCGGGAGTGCCCCCGCGGGCTCCCGTGTGGCGGGCGCAGCGTTCTAGCCCTCGCCATGTGCCAACTCAGCCGCAAACCGCGTCGCCGTGACGCAGGATAAACGGGAGCCAGACGGCACATTTTCACTGATTAAACCTTAATGAAAAGGACAAAGAGACCCGGGAGGAGCGTAATTAAACCGCCTGGGGGGGGGTGGGGGGTGCTGCAGGAAGAGCCAGGAGATTTACTGACGTGTCGTGAAGGGCAGACTGCCACGGCTGAGACCTGGCCGACAGCGGAGACCCAGATTCGGCGTCCAGTCTGGCCCCTCCAATGAAATCACATTAAATATTTAGGGATTACTGGCAGGCAGCTCCTACTGCAGGCCGAAGGCCTCACAGGCAGGCAACTCCTACAGCAGGGCGAAGGCCTCACAGGCAGGCAACTGCTACTGCAGGCCGAAGGCCTCACAGGCAGGCAGCTCCTACTGCAGGCCGAAGGCCTCACAGGCAGGCAGCTCCTACT
>JABFDZ020000040.1:20293717-20308280 GCA_019775955.2 Pollimyrus isidori
GCCACCCAGCCACCCCGACACATCATGCTTCTTGAGGCACCGCCGCCCCCAGCTGGTCGTTAAAAGCCGGCGTTATTAAAATCGGTGCTTGCGCTCAGGTGGGTGGCCGGGTGCCCCTGAGGGGATTTAATTTGATGTGCCCTGGTGGAGCAGCCAGTGACCAGCGTGTGGCGTCTGTAATGAGCAGGGCGACCTGCGCGCGCGTGTGTCTGCGTGCGGATGGGTGTGCGCGTGCACCCTCACACGTGTGATGCCCTGTGAAGCCACCGTCTCGGCACGGTGCTTCACAGCGTCCTTGTGTGAAATCCGCTCACCAGTGAAAACCCCGCCCACCCCCAGCCCTGTTTTAAAGTGCACACAACATATCTGTACTTTGGTCTCTGACCACTTAATAGAGCATAAAGAATAGCTTGTCCTCCGGGGTCCATCCACTCGGACGCACTGCCCCATCGGAGCGCCGGGCGAACACTCTCCGCGACTTCACCCTATCAGGCAGCCACCTGACGTTCGCGAGGCGTGTTTGCTTCAGCGGGAAATCGCACTCCACGTTCCTCAGGCCTGGTTCTCTTGGTCTCCTGCCAGAAAGGACTAGACGGTACTGTGCCGCGCGACAGAATCGCGCACAGCTGGACGTCCCGGGCCGTGACCTCTGGCGTGACCTCTGTCGCTCACAGCTGGAATGTTCCGTTTAATGGATGAATCCATATGCATGCTATCTGCCTAAATCACACTAAAGTGTTTTTCTCTTTTAAGTATTGCCATCTAATGCATTATATCAGTTTGTCGAAGAAAAGTATGAGCTTAATTTATTCCCTCGATTTATCTCATAGACTTTTTGTTTTCCGTACACAAACGGCCTTGCCACAGTATTTTCTATGGCTCTCCAGTGAATGAAACATGACTGATCTCGGGGATGTTATTGTTCCCGTGGCGACCTCTCTTGCCAAGCTGAGAAGCGGTCTACGGCTCAGCGACTGGATGCCGTCCCAGATATATGCCCATTAGATTTAAGATGTGACTAAGGATTCACATGCCATTAGCGTCCGTGTCGTTCGCTGAATGTGAACTCTGGTGTGCGCGAGCATCCAAATTAC
Organism: Pollimyrus isidori; assembly: GCA_019775955.2. NCBI lineage: Eukaryota > Metazoa > Chordata > Actinopteri > Osteoglossiformes > Mormyridae > Pollimyrus > Pollimyrus isidori. The sequence continues at coordinate 20,294,812 of JABFDZ020000040.1, forward strand.
CCCGTGGAAGGTAATACCCCAGTTCACTGTGGTTTGTTTTGGTCATAACTGTGTGAAATATTTGCCATTGTAAATAAACAATAACCCAGAAATGGCTCACAAGTGATTTGAATTGTGAAATATTGAAGTCTTTTGTCACGCAGTAATTATTTCCCATTTCATTACATAAAAGACAGATTGTGAATTTCACATTTCACGATTCTAAACAGTTGATCAACTGTCTGCTGTTCCTTGGAAACGAACTACAATGGAAGAGTAAATAATTAAAACGATGAAACGGCGAGAAGAAAAGGCAGATGAGCTCTCTAATTTCCCCCGACGGCAGGTGCTTGCCATGCTTCTGAGAGTTGTTACAGACATCTGGTGAGTCTGCCGTTGTTCACGCGTATGGCGTTTTGGGGGGGGGATTCTGGGGTGTTGGATGGAATCCAGTAATGGCGACGATAGGGCGAGGGGTCGGGACATAACGGCTCGTAGGAGTTTTTCTGGCACAGAAATGTTCTGAAGGCAAAATGAGTGGTTCAGAGAGAGAACCCGTCAGATCGTCCAGGCAACTTGCAGAGGTGGGGCCAAGACATTTGATTGGTTGGCTTCCACTTCATTTAGTCGCTTGGACCCACCTTTTCTAGAATCTGATTGGTTATCACTGAGCCAGGCATTTTTCCTCCTGCCCTCAGAACATTTTTGTTTAAGTAAAACTTACATGAGTGACATGAGGACGACGGCCGTCGTCGTCCTCAAGGGCGGCAGCTGCTGGCATGGCGTTTGGGGCTGCGGCGGGTTGGAGAAGCTGAATGGAGTCCTTCCTGAACAGTGCGGATGTAACGGAAATGCAAAAATGTCTTTCCTATTTAGTTTTGCTTGGACTTTTTGATTAATTCGATTAATGAACGAAGATCAACCCGATATGAATGTGAATGTTTGGCCGAGTCGATATGTCTTCTGCTTTTGAGTACGCGTGAGATTGTATCGGCACATGCGAACGCGGGTGACCTTTTCTGCGAATCCGCATCTGTGTCGACATGTGACATGGAGACGCAGCTCTGCTTGTTACCACTTTACCTGTCGGTGCATATGGTTGGCGGTGGGGGGGGGGGGCTCTTCTTATTTTGAGATTTCCAGCCACGCGCAGTCGACCTGTCCGTGTCAGGACTTATCAATGGCGATTATCTCTGGAAGAGGAAATTAGGGGCACACTAAGCCTGGGCACCAGCAGAATAAATCAGTAAATTTGCTTGAATGTAATCAACCTGAAACTGGTTTGAGGGAGTGGTATGTTTAAAAAAAAGCATTTAAAAGGCATTTTAACAGCTGCAGGACTTACTGGGTCTGGTCGTTCACTGTCATGATGACTTCGCTGTCTTTGCAATGTCAAAGCACAATGATGCTGATCGCATAGGAGTCATTCTGGGCCGAGTTGTGGCAATGGCTGTGTATGGGTTATACCATGATATCCATGATTGGGGGGGGGAGTGGCCCATGCATGGATTGTACCATATCATCTGTGACGGGGGTCACCCAGAGGCCGGTAGTAGACCTTGAATGAAGGAGATAGAGGGATGAGCATTAGGGAAAGCATCATACAGCTTGTTATTTTTTGGTCCTTCGTAGCTCTTTGGAGTCCATACTGGCTAAAGCTTTTCTCACACGTGGTTTAATTTAATGCCCTTGTTTTCAGTGTGACACCATGACATTCGGGTTGCGCCCGATACTGCCCGCTTGTTGAGGCTTAGCCAGTAGCTCCAGTCATCTTACACACACAAAAAATATAAGTGGAGGCTGATTTGATTTTTTTTCTTCATCCCCCAACCAGTAATTTGCAGTAAGACCCAAACAAAAGTGGGGACCTTCTAGCGAGACGGCAGAGAGACGATGTCGTTACGGCTGCCAGGAGTTGATTGTGCCTAATAATAAAAAATACACAACAGTCGCTGTTATAGCATTTGTCCATTAAGACAAAAGATGATTTAATATGGGCTATCTTTTGGAATGTATGGAATTCTGGAAGGGGAGCGGAAGCGCAGTGCTGTTGCTAGGCGATGAGGTTCCCCTCTCGCCGTATCTGCCTCGCTGTCATGGCCGCGATGGATTACCTGGCCAGTGTTCCTGCTTTGTTTTTCGTTCTCCTGTTTACCACAGTTTGATGGGATCCGGACAGTCGGTGTACCGAAAGGGCGAGCGTCTCCGGCTTACTCTTCCATCTTCTACTGATCTCTCTTTCTGGAAGGGAGGGGTGGTAGAAGTCCTATAATCAAGGAACCTGAAGGATATAGCCCCCAGGTGAAGATGTATGGGACTGCTCCCCACCATTGGACCCGGCTTTGGCCCTGCAGAACCCATCCATAGCCCCCCCCCTCCCCCCTTTGGACTCGGCCTGGCCCTGCAGAACTCATCCATAGCCCCCCCCCTACACCATTGGACCCGGCCTGGGCCTGTAGTCCCTTTGCGGCGTTCTGTGTGACCTCTCCGCTCAGCTTCCTGTTAATAACGGCGGCCTTTCCCTCCTTGTATTATGGCTTGTCGCCGTTATCTGGGAATTGGATTACCTCATAAAATTAGAGCGATGACACTTTCCCACTTTGTGTCAATATTCATTCCCTTATCTGTGGCTCTGATCCGGGGTGACACGTATAAATCCAGTTGACCCAGTTACCGCGACGTGCTGTCGGCTGTCTGGTCATCCCGCCCCCCCATTTCCATTTCTGACCTGTCATTTCCTGTGTCCGGCGGCGTCTCTCACACACAGACATGCATACAGTCGCGCTTTTGGTTTGGCTTCCTGCTCACCTGCTCTTAACTCTGATAAATCGTTCCGTTCTTCAGTCCACCGGCGCTCAGACGTCCGGAGATCGATCGGCCGTTCTTTTCACTCTTCTGTGAAGCCCTTTGCTTTTGTTGCAAGGTGGCAAGCTCGGCTTTGTATGTGCGTGCGGCTGCCGGTGCTCTCCCTGGTGGCCAGTCTCTGTAACTACCCTCTATGTTGGCTCCGCCTCCGCCGTGTTTCCCGCCGTTCTGTGGAGCCCCAGGTGCCGTGATTTGCTGACCGGGCTTCGGTCACTCAATCTGATTTTCACAGGGCCCACACAGAGCCTGTCTCACTTCACATGTTCCCCCAACTTGCCGGGAGCGATTTCTCCCTTTTGGACACCCGGGGTTGTTGCTGAGCCCCCCCCCCCCCCCTGCTGAATTCCTTCCATCTGGGGGGGGAAGTCAGACTTGAAACTGTCTCTTAGGTTACGGCTGGACTTACTGCCGGTGTTGTTTGACATGACTGCAAACCCAAGATAAGCATTTATATGTAATAAACCCTGGGGAAGGTGTTTGGTGGGGAATGAGCTCTGAGCCCATGGTTAGCAGGTCGCCGGTTCGAATCCCAGGGTTCGACAGACTAGAGGCCCGTAACCCCCAAAGTCTCCAGGGACGGTCTGACCATGCTCTGTCGTGCGCTACTTTGGATAAACCCCCCCCCCCCCCCTTAAATAAAATGTTGATGTGAAAAAGGAACGTTGGGTTAATAATTTGTGGTAAATGCTTGTATGACAACCTATTATTGGGGACTTTTTCGGGGTCGCTAGATTTACTCTCCAAAAAAAAAAAAAACATTGCTGTCTGTACAGTCAGCATCCCCCCCCCATCTCCAAACGAATCTCACTAGAGCGTTGTTGGAGAGGGTTAATGTCATTCATCCAACTTGTATTATAACTGTAATTTTCAGCCTTCAGATTTGGTTTCCCTTTAGCATTCGGGAAGGTAATTGTGTTGACAGGCTGTTTGTGAGGACCGCGGTGCGCTGTGTACGGCTGGCATACTGCTGTAATCTGAGCCGCTGCCAGCTTCACTGTTCCCAGCCCGGCCTGGAGGGCCATGGGGGGGGCGGTGAGGTCAGGACGCCGCCTCCCTGCTCCGGCACACAGGACTCTCTGTTCCTGTGCCGACTTACCATTTTTTTCCCCCTGATGTTCTGCTTTGGCCTTTTAAACCTCTCGGAGATGTCTGTCGCCGGCTGGTCTCTCCGAGCCACGGGGCCCCTGCGTGCCGCCGCTTCCTGCCACCCGGAGCGGCTGGATCCGGCTTTAACCCCGGCGACCTCTGCCTGGACCCGGAAGACGCACCCGGAGGCGTCCATCCCGTTAAATACACCTGTCCGGCAAATATATTAGCATATGCCCCCCTTCGCTGACCTTCCTGTGCGTGAAGTGCTGGTTTACCCCCCCCCGCCTTCCAAAAAAATGTATATGAAGTAATGGTGAGAGTCAGAACTGGTAGCGGTAATAAACATCATGACATTCCTCTCCGGCCCGGAGGATAATTGTGGGCTACGGGCGCGGGGGCTGAATGTGACCTTTACGGCGGTACAATGCGCACACACGAGGGGGACTGGATACATTTCATTTGAATAGCTTTTTATTTCCAACCCCCCCTCCTCCCCTCGGCCCCGTTGCCTGGCGCTCACTACACTTGCTTTTTAAGGCGTTCATCACCGGGCTCTCTGTGCAGGGGGTGCGTTTGGCCGCTTTTAGCGCCATGGCTTGGATCGGGGCCTCCAACCCCCCCCCACCAATAAAACGCAAACACAATGGACAGAAGTCAATTCATTGGGTGTTAATGGAGAGAACTGACACTCACCCCAATCTCCCCCAGCTGCTGAAAGACCAATAGCACTTTATCCCTAACACCCCCCCCCCTGGGAGTCCACATCAATCACCTTCCTTTCCCCTCTTTAAACTCAGCCTTCCGTCGCAATAAGCTCATTGTACGCTCGCTGCAAGCTATCATTTCCAGGCGGAAGGAGTGTGTGTGCGCGTGCGTGTGCGTGTGTGTGCGCGTCTCGGGGTGCAGGGTCTTGATGGAGGTACGGGGTTTGGGGAGCCTGCAGAGGGACAAAGAGGCTTTAGACTTATGACTGGGGTGTCAAACAGAAACAAGGAAGGGGGGGGGGCAACGACGAGCTGTGCCCCCCAGCTGTAGACAAAGAAGCACACAGGCAGAACAAGCGCCTCTTGTGAGACAAAAGAATCGAGGCCCGGAGGAGCCCAAACTTTGGGGAGAGCCGTCAGTAATATTTACAAACGCGGCCCGGGAGTCGCCCACACTTTCGGGGCACCAGGCTTCCGCTCAGCTTTATAAACCGCGACGTGCTCAATGCTCGTCTTGTTCTAAGCAAACCGCCTTTCCCAACCCACACAAGCACCTTGAATGCACCCTTGAATTAACCCACAGATAATCTGCTTCTCAATGCCCACATCCCCCTCCCCTCCCCTCTCTTCTCTTGGCACAGCAACAATGCTAATATGCCAAGCCCCACCTGGTGTGACATCATTAACCTGCTAAGGACACTCAACACACAGGGAATCCCTTAACTCCCTGAACACAGCACAGAGGCCTTCTACCACCCACTCACCCCAGATTAGATGGTCTCATCAGCCCACTCTGCAGGCCCCAGTTCAACACTAGGCATGCCGCACTCCATTTACACGCCTGTTTAGGTATCACCCACTTTTCCTGGGGCAACCAAAAACTCGCACCCGCTTGACTCATATGTTAGGGAAGGGCCCTTTATAAAAATAGCTGGGACGAAACTGAACATAGCCACCTTAAAAGAAGCATTTTCCACCCGGCAATTAAGCCAGGGAGTACCCTTCTATTCACACTTCCAGAGTGTTCTCTGGGGGCTATGCCACACTGTTGCACAAGGCAGGCATGGGTGGGTCCTGGGGCAACTGTTAGCGCCAGGAACAGCACAGGACAACAAGTTTGGGCAAATCGCTCTCTGCAAACAGTCACCAGTTGCATTCTCCGAATTTGGCTCTAGTTACACTGTATTTCAAAGGCTTAGTGGAGAATGTAAACATAAGAATAATAAATAATAATAATAATAAAATAATATTAATATTAACAGAAACAGTAATAGCAGGGTCAGATCCTAACAATTCTCATGGGTAGTGGCATGAGTGACAATGACAGCGAGAAACAAACTGGGAGGTGACTGTGTAAAAGTATGGCAAAGAACATTTGCTTCCATCAGATACTCGCTGTGCATTCTGGGAAACAAGACTCAGGGCCTTACTTGACATGTGTTGGTTCCAAGTGGTTCTGTCACCGGAGCAGTGTAACAACTGCCAGGTGACAAGCGACCTCCAAGCCAGCCCACACATTCACTTATACCCAACAGGCATGTTAACAGAAACATACATGGACTAGGAGCCGGTGTCTTCAGGAATACTCAGCACCGAACCAAGAACCTGATGTGCTGAAATTCTTAAGGGAACTTTATGGACCCTCTGTTCATCTACAGCAATCAATACAAATGAATTGCTCAGTGTGGTTCAGGATCTGAAGGTTGATTGACACCTTAACTATACATTAAAATAAAGTAACAGTGATGATAATCAGTTATTATTTAGGCCTACTAACATCTGTGACTAGGTGTTATCCCTTCTCCACTATTAAAACAACTGACAAACCACACGGAAGATAATATAGCAAAGTTTGCAGGCAGCTACAATGGAAAGCAAACGCCACGGAATTCCTGAGAAAACGTTTAGCTATGTGTTTAGTCACCAAACACAACAAATGAGGGTTGGGTACGGAAAGTCACGTTTGCTCCCCTATCCGCAAAGTCCCGCAGTGACCGGGGTAGCTCAGATTACTTCCGAACAAATGACCGTACGGTCCGGGATGATGGCGATGGAGGCAACAGTGGAACTGTGCTAATCCCGTCTGTCTGGATGGCATCCAAGCGGGCCGACAGATCGCCCGGGGCCAACATGGCAGACAGAAGAAGATCCCGGGGCTGTTTCTGCCCAGGCACACACGGACGCAGACACGCACACGCAAACGAGTCCACGCTGCAGCTCCGCCTGCCATCAGCAGCTACAGCCGCGCATAATCGCTTACATGTGTGCTTCCAGTTGCCACGCAGCCTATAGCAGCTGATCGAGGCACCGCACTCCAGCATCGCCAGTATGAACCACCAAGCGCTTCACAAAATTAAGGCGGAGCTCAGAGACGGACTGAACACGGATAGCGATCGGTGTCCCTGCAGCTTTATAAAAACTGAAAGCACAGAGCTATATCTGCGTGAATCTTTGCACTAAACGGAAGAGGTACAGGTAAACAAACAGAAACACGCACGACTTAACGAGCCCAGCACCAGAACACGACAGGAACAGCTCATATGAAAGGGCCAATTACACGTCTATAACACTCCCAAAAGATTGATCAGCAACTTTATCTTCACAGGTCAGCATAACATTATTTATGTCCACACAACACACGAAACATTTCGGAAAATCCAAATCTGGAAAAAAAAACAACTTTCTCTTTGTCCCTGGATTTTTTTTAGCCAAACCACAACAGACGTTTCAACAAATCCTGTAGACATCTGAACAGAAGTCAACTAAGAGCTGACATTTGCTCAAACAATGAAAGGATAGATATATAAGGTAAACACAGAAACACAAGTTGACCACGCTATTAAACTAAAAACAAAGGACAAACAGTCTTCCCGAAAAAAAGAGTGCTGGGTTGCGAGTAGTCTTCTGTCATAGATTTATTTTAAATAGATGCAAGCATAACGTACGACCATATGGCATATAAGGCTCCGTATTAACATACATCAGCCAGGGGCGCAGACCACAGTGCCGGATCCCCAGGGAGCGCCTCTGAAAGGACTTCCTAACTAGCCCTTACATATGGGCAGCTTGACATAAAAGTGAAAGGGCGGCATTGATAACCGTGATTAAAACCCGCGAGCCGGATGAAGACGGATCACTAAAGTGATTAATGACCATACTGCAACTAGAGCATTTTTTGGACAGCTTGTCTCTTACTGACCCAACGCCTCCTACCCCAGGTAAAGCAGAAGACAGACGCACATAAGAAAGGGTGCGAACTCCCTTTGACATTTCACAATGCCCTCGCTGACAGAAGTACATTTGTTATTTTCAAGGATAAAGACATGGCTAGCGATATTAAAAATACATCAAATCATTGACTAAATAAATGCTTAAATCAATTATTTAATCCATTAAATCTGGACATGGAAAGTCCGACAATAGCCTACACGTCAGAAGACGCATAACAAGCACGCATCTTAAACTGTCAAATAAACGAATTTATTTATCTGATTCATGCGAGTCATCTCGTATGATTCTATCGTTTACCTTAGGAATTCTTGTAGGCACGTATCACAAAACCTATGTCCACATGTGGAAACTTGCACGGGTTCTCGCATAGCCTTGTTGCACAAAGGACATTGGAAACGTCGCTTCGGCTTCTCCAGGAACTTGTAATCAAACCCCGGCATTGCCGCTGGACTGGAAATAAAATGTCTGTCTGGAGTGGACGTCTCGTTTCTCAGGCTCTTCGCCTTTCGGAGCGCCGTGGAATGAATTTGCAGCGTCCGTCAGCAGCGCCGCTGACATCCGTCAGTAGGGAGGGTTTGAGATCCACGTCCAAAAGCCAAGGACAGCCGTAGAGAATAAGGAGCCCGATTCTCAAAGGCGTCGTACTAAAACTTGCCAGCCGTCTCTTCCTAAAGGGATTTAGGTGTTACAGAGGATCAGCTCGGAGAAGTGTCACACATACATCCGCCTCGCTTTCCTCACGCAGGAATCGCAGCCTGACTGGGGACAATAGTTGCATCCCATCTGTTTAAGGTACACACCCCGCCCACCCTGCTTTGCGGGAGGAGCCGCGATTAAAACGCAGCCTCGCTTTCTGGTCACCGACATCAATCTTATAGGTCACTGTTGATTAAATCATTCACGTAAGAAAATGTTATATTAATGGCCGAAAGATACATACTATATATAGTTTATGGATTTCAAACACAACTGATAATTAATTGATATCAAAATGGCGTATTATTGAGGTAGAAAAGCCACTTGTGTGTCGCATACTTTTACAGATAAGTAAAGACTTCCATTGTATGATATTATTTATTATTGTATTTACGCTGTATATTTCTCTGGGCGTTCGTAGAAAGATCGCCCCCAAGCGGCGAACGTATGGCTCGTCACTAACGTACCCATGCGCGCATTGTTCTTGTTTCAAAACGTGAACAATGAGTCGCGATGCCCGATTTCCCGTCACGCTTGCGGAAAACGCGCTGTCATGCTGGCAAGTGTAAGATTGTCGTCTGTAAATCGGACGTTTTATTTACAAAATGCCCCGTAGTATCGTACCCTTTGAAGTTTACGCAGACCGCATACATTCGGAATGAAATAACAATAAATGTAAGGAAATGAAGACAATGAAATGAAAAATAATAAATAAAAACGCTGCCTTGTGAACGAAGTCTCCGTATTCGAGTGTCAATACTGGTGCTCTATTGCTGCACTATTTCATCATTTTATTAACTTACGCTTCTCCGCGAACAAACCTATATGTGTTGTTTATCTACTGATGTTACCATTTATCTAGATATGTCGACATATAATACATTGTGTTCATTAATAATTATAAATTGGTATCGGTTTTGTTTTCCAATTTGTAATCGCGTCCGTTTTAGACTACATGCTGTCAGTCGTTACGAAGAAAGTGTAAATGTCCACTATACCCACCAAGCCAAAAGCGGACCTTGAAAACATTATCGTCTTTAAGTTTCCGGTGTAAGACCACCGCTACTAAATAACGTGTCGTCTGGCAGTAATCAGCAAAAATGAGAAAAAAATTAAGGAATAATGCATTGGACGCTAATGCATCACCAACGCATTGCCGTTGCATTTCAGATCGCGTGAGAGCTGGTGGCATATTACACTTTAAAAAGCATTTTTTGTTTTTGTCGCTGTATTTTTGCACGACAATAACAATGCAGTCATTGTGTCAGTAACGAGTGAAAGATGTGATGCTCTGAGGTTGGCTTCTCGTTTTGCTTACAGTGAGAACAGTGCCACAAACACTCCCATTTATACCTTATTTGAGGCCATGTCACAGAGTCTCCGAGCATTTTCTAGGAGCTCTAAAGCCGGACGTGAAACTTCTGTTAGGTTCAGTATATATGTTATCAGTTTGACGATCCGTGGGAGGGAATCGTGACTGTACCGATAAAATTTACGGGGGATGAATATTCATATGTGGGAAATAGAACTAAGTGTCAGAAGATGGCAACGATTTTCCATTATTCTCGATAAACACATTTTTAGCCTGAGAAATGCCGGACTTGTCATCCATATGCAGGGTTACCAGCTTCGGTCAGCTATTCTGACGAATCCGCACACGCATTTACATGTATGTAACAGTTTTATTACCTTGTAAATAGTCTGTAGAGTTTGCAAACTGCCCCCAGCTCTTCTGATGTGGCTAATTTAAGGTTTATAATGGAATAATTTAGTTTGGCCATAAGATTTCTTGCCTGAGCTTGAGTCTGAAAGTCTGAGTTCCAGATGCGCAAAAGTTGGCAATGCTGCCAGTGTCCGATGAAAGTTAGCTCTTTTGAAGAAAAAGGTGGAAAATTTGCCATTTGAGGGTGTGTATTGTGCAAGGGATCGTAAAAGATTAGCATGGCTTTGTATTCATCTTACCCTTTTCCAGTTGCCTTGGGCTATAGGGGCAGAGGAAATGACTGGACTTTTGACCTAATCTGGCTTGTGAGGGCTGAAGGCCTGCCTCACCCAGAGGCGTGAATGCATGATGCATATCACAGGCCATCAGTCATGAAATTAACAATTACACATACAACCATTAATACCTGCAGCTCTGCCAACCTTGCCTAGTGACCAGTACCTTGGGCAAACAGGACATTACGAAATTTGTTGTTTTATTTCCTGTGTGATGTTTTCTCCTTTAGATCACCATTCTTTTCCAACCCGTAATTTAGATATTTAAAAAACACACAGTCATTGCTCTCATTCCTTTCATTTTGTCACACACGTGATGAGAAGCGGGCAGCTAATGTCTGCAGGAAGTGACATCATCACAGTTCTATCTTCCGATGGCAAGAGCACAACTGAATTTACAGAATGAGTGCGAGATGACAACAGATCGGTACGCCAGTCATACCAAGCCAGGACTGACGCTGTGATTACTGAGTACTCGTGATTACTGAGTACTCGTGGCACTCTTGTCATCTCATGCAGCCCAAGGCTTACGGGACTAACCTGGATTCTCCAAATCCCATTTTCTGTGGGGACGAGAGGCCTGTGGCACAGAGACTGACTGTGCGCTCTGACTATAGCAAAGGACCGTTCTTTTACCCTGTGTCTGCCCACAGTGTCCCGGGTTGCTGTCACTTACTGTCACTTGGGATCCAGCCTCCACATGCCATTGAACGGCTGCATTAAGCACCATGCTGGACCCCAGCTGCACATTTATGTAAATCAGGGGTCACCCCCCCCCCCTCCCCCGTCACAGAACCCAACAGGCCGATGCACAGAAGGCTTTCCTGTCTTTCTAAGCTCTTAAGCGCCTGATGGAACTAATTAAATGGCTACCCAAGCTAATCGAGGCTTTTTTCAGCAGAGTGACATTTTCAGCGGGTTAAAGGGAGCTGGCAGATCAGTGGACAGTCACACGGGCCCCCAGGACAGGACATCGGACCCCCAATGCAAAGCATCCTGGGAAAGGCCGGTACAAGTATTCAAGTCAATCCAGCTTTCGGTTGACTCTCAAAGAGGTATAAAGTATTCTGAACTAAGACTTCAAAAATATACATATGTATACGGCGTTTATGTACACACAGAGCAGTCCACCGGAGCACACAGGATCGGTTGTTTGCTTTTGTTCAGAGATCAGCTTGTGAAACCTAGGAAGTCCATGCATAGGTCCATTCACAGGAAGTCATTCTTCATTGTGTCCCACCCTTCCCCCCCCACCCTCAGTCTTGCGACAACGCTGGCTGGGGGCAGAAAGGTGAATAGAAGGGAAGGGAGTGTAAAAAATGCAGCAGAGGGCTCATCTGGGACCCGACTCCTCCAGTAAAGCTGGAATAAAACACAGAGATTATCACTTAACCCGAGTCACCCACAGGATCACCAGGAGGTGCCTGAATGTCCACTTCTCTGCCCTCTGGGGTTCTGCTCCCCCACCCAATACGAGTAAGGAATTTAAGAGCTGCGATTAAAGCCAATTAACTACTTCCGTAATGACCAGGGTCCCGCTTTACAGCACCGAGGTCACATGGGCGGCCTCTGCAGGCCTCACAGGGCTCCCGCCACCGGTCAGCTGACGCGGATGGCGCTGGAGTCACATGACACTGAGGGACTGTGCATGATCACCCTGCAATCAGCATCACCTACGCAGCCTGACCCCCCGGAAAACACTCCATCCTGAGCGATGACACATGTACATCTGAGTGGTGACGCATCTGAGAGGACAGATGTAAGAACCAGGGAGTGAGTGTGTGTGTGTGAGTCTGTGTGTGTGTGTGTGTGTGTGTGTGTGTAGGGGAGGGGGCATTAATATCTTTTTTACATCAAGCCGAATGGCTTATTAATGTAAGGCTAACAGGATACACATTGGCATGATCTAGGTGGCCAGCGGCGGGTACCAAGCATGGTCGGGAACCGTCTGACACGAAACCGGGTTGAGGCGGACCAGGCGGGCGGGTGGGATTTACGTTTCACGGCCAGCAGAGTGTTGCCATGGCAACAGGCCACCGAGGAGACGGCGAAGGGGTGGCTCTCGTCGAGCTGCACGGCCTTGGGGACGCCCGAGTCCTCCTCCTTCCGGCCCAGCCGCCCACGGGCCCCTTTGCCCCAGGTGTACACCTCCCCATCTGAAAGGGGAGGGCGGTAGGTTGGTGTTGGCGCTGCGTGCCTCCCCCTGCACCCACCACCGGCTTTGCCCCATTCTCAGAACGACGGAAATGAACTTTGACGTTGCAGAGGAGCACATTCCCTGCCCAAGCGCATCTGAAAAGGATCACGCGCATTTTTCCCGAGGAAGCATTCGGAAGTGGCTGATGCAATCCCTCCCCGACGCTTTGGAGTAAATTCAAAGGGCGGCTCTTTAAAGACAGATAATGCACTGTGACTGTTGTATGCGCAGATAATGCACTGTGACTCTTGTATGCGCAGCCACACCTCTCACACTTGCTTTGTGGGGCCGGTATCTTGCGACATCAGTGGCAGTTATTTGCAAAGGCACTTAAAAGGCCCGTTAAGTGAGAGGGCTGGGCGGCCGGGGGCACTTGGTGGTCCTCAGGGGCAGGAGGAGCCCACTGAACAGCTGATCGTGTGACAGTAAGAATCTGCCCTCAGTGACCTAAGCGTCTTCAGTAATGAAGACCAGCATCCTCATCTGCAATGCTGGTATAGCTTTTCTGACGAGAACACAGCGGTCCAAAGTGATCCCACCTCCCCAGAATGCTGTCCCGCTAACCTGCGCTGATGGCCAAGGTGAATGCATCCCCGCATGTTGCCATGGTGATGCCCTGCAGCTCGGGCAGCAGGTAGGGCACCCGGCTGCTCCTGCGGGTGCCACAGCCCAGCTGCCCATTCTGATTGCTGCCAAAGGTGAGGCATCGG
>JABFDZ020000040.1:20315566-20331457 GCA_019775955.2 Pollimyrus isidori
GGGGGCGTGCTGTGTTTGCAGGGGGAGGGGGGAAGCAAAGGAGGCTGTATCGCCCCTGACAGCAGGGTGGTACACGATGGGGGTTCATCGCTGAGTTTGCGGAGCGCTCCCCACCTCAGACAAGCCGGAAAGAGCGACCGGGGGCACGATCTGGCTTGTTTAAGTAAGATCAGGGTTGGGTCGGGGGCCTCGTTTAACAGGAAACCCGAAACAAAGGATCTACAGGCCTTTGAAGTTCGCGAGGAACCTCATACTGGAATTGAAAACAGGGCAGCGGAACCATCTGCATTCAGAGTGTAGGTGGAGGGAAAGGGGCAGCCCCCCCCTGAACGTACACACTGCCACATTCACCCAGCAGCTGATTGGTTATTTGACCCAGGCGAGTTTCTGTATTTTAAACTCTACAAAATTACTGGTATCCATGGTCAAAGTGATCAGGATCAGCCAGCATCACAGCCACAAAGGCGAGAGCCAGCATTACTGTCGTGGCAAAGGCAGCCAAAGGGAGCCAACGGGAGCCAAAGGGAGCCAATGGCAGCCAAAGGGGGCCAAAGGGAGCCAAAGGGAGCCAATGGGAGCCAAAGGCAGCCAAAGGGAGCCAAAGGGAGCCAAAGGGAGCCAAAGGCAGCCAAAGGGAGCCAAAGGCAGCCAAAGGGAGCCAAAGGCAGCCAAAGGGAGCCAATGGCAGACAAAGGGAGCCAATGGCAGCCAAAGGGAGCCAATGGCAGCCAAAGGGAGCCAAAGGCAGCCAAAGGGAGCCAAAGGGAGCCAAAGGGAGCCAATGGCAGACAAAGGGAGCCAAAGGCAGCCAAAGGGAGCCAATGGCAGACAAAGGGAGCCAATGGCAGACAAAGGGAGCCAAAGGGAGCCAAAGGGAGCCAATGGAAGCGGGTAGAGTCTGAATATCTTTGTGAGGATTTCCTTTGACTAAACTTACCTCATTGAAAGGTTCGCTGTCACTTATAATCCGAGTGTAAGATCACACTAATGAAAAAAATGTTTTTGGTCATTTTCACGAAGAATGTCAATAACGCCAGAGAGCACAGGAGCTATTTTGCTTGTTTAACCTGCAATGACCACACCTTTCTGACGGATGGCACTGTTCTCTTTGCCCCTGGGCAGTTGCTTCTGCCTAATTCAGAGGCAGCCTGTGGCTTTTCTCCACCCATCCTGCATATTTTGGGGCTTAACCTCGGGCCTGGCCAGCTTGGGTCTCCGCTGTGGCACATTCCTTGTCACTAAGCATCTCAGGCACCAGTGACTCCCGACCGCCAGTCCCACGCTACGAGGGGACAGCGCGTGATCCAGCTGGCACTGTGTATGGACCTATGGTCAGAAGGCTGCTGGTTCGAATCCCAAGGTCAACAGAGTTATTTTACCACTGGGCCCCAGAGTGGTAAAACCAACTATAAAAAAAACGCCCCCAAAATGGCCGACCCAGCTCACATTACACCCCAGATTCTGGAGATGGGGGGCAGGAATAAAGACCACTAGGACGTCACCCAAAAAGACAAACATGCATATATGGGAAAATCGCAAATTCACCCACCTCCTCCCACACGGAGAACACAATTACAAGTTCTGACCACCCGGATGTTTGCTTTTAGTGGCCTGTTGCTCAGTGAGTCGCTCCTCCCGGAACCTGAGGGCTTCTCATGTGCGCCTCAGATCCGGCAGAGGCCTTTGGGGAGCTCAGTTTGGGAGGTCAATGCGTGCAGCATGGCTTCTTGCTGGTAGGGTGGGGGTGGGCGTCATCAGGTCCACAGCCCCGTGGGTATCGGCTCTGTTGCCCTCCGTGATGAAAGGGTGCTTCGCATCTGCCTGTGAGGAGGACGACTATTTATCATGCAGGTGTGACGACTGAACCTCACAAAACAGGGATTTGTGAGGGTAAAACAAGCTTTTACTGCGTCTCCTTCTCAACCTGACCCTACTTTGCTGAGTTTTCAGCCTGTGGGCTTATGTCCCCTAGGAGGTAAAAGAAACACAAAAAAACTTAGATATATAGAGAAAATATTAAAAAGAAAGTTTAAAATATTTCAAAGGGAAAATGGACTGATTGAGACAAACAGCTTAAGTCAGACCTAAAAGACAACTGGAGACAGAATTCAGAGCTGGTGAGATTTTCTTAACACCAGATAATAACAGGTCTTCTGGGACAACGGTCAGAAAGGAAAGCGAACTATCCTCATTACTACGACAGGGATGGTTCTGGTGACAAGAGACACTAACCTCGTCACATTCACCAATTTCTCAGTATGGTTTTTAAGGTCCCTACTTCAATTTACGCAGAAGACGAGGGCAAGCAAAATGGTACAAAAATGTTACCTGGTTTAGGAAAACAATACAAAGATACGACAACGACACAGAGCCGAGACGTACGACAAATGAAACAAGGTTACAAAAATGCGAAGCTCGTCAAGTGAAGAAATTGTGCCCTCTAGTGACAGCAAAGCATTGGATTACAATAAATTAGATACAACCGTGAAATTCAACGAAAGACCGAAAACATAAGTCAATTGCAGGGAAATTAAGCTATTGAATTAATATAGAATTCTCTTTTTTAATTATTATCTAATTTTCTAATTACGTTTGGCTAAAAGCAATGCTTACCAGCATCTCACCATAAAAAATAATAATTATGGATATTTAGAAATCCCCCTAATGTATATATAATACATGACGCGTCTTACTGAATCTGATTTTCTTGTTATGGATATTATATTGTTGCAACTACTTTATGTTTTCACCCAAAAGTTGGTCCGAGCTGCACGTTGCTCTGCCGCCGGCAGATGGCGCTCTAACAGAACCATAACGAGGCCCCCCCAGGCCCCACATTACAGCAACGCAAAAAAATATCGCACGGTATCTGACTATATCTAAATAAACGGAATTGAAAACAAACCTTTTCAATTTTCCAAACCTCTCATTATATGTATAACTAGAACTTGGACAGGTATGAGTTTGGGTCTCCAGTCTGAATCAATGAAATTAGCCCAAAATTCCAGCTGTACATTTGCAGCCTCCACCTGCCAGAGAGGCCCGAGGCATGGAGCAGGCTGGTTTTTAGGTACCTCTATAAAGAGTGAGGATGTCGCCAAAGTACGCTGACAGGAAAGCGTCCTTCAGGAGCTCTGAAACATAGCCTAGGTCAGCCCAGTCTTTCGGAGGGTAGATACTGTCTGGGAAAGTCCATTTCAAGCTCCTAACAAGGGCTCCTAACATTTTCATCCCAAATGCAAAACAATGCTAAAGTCTCAGTCTGGACAATACATGTTTTGATTAAACCTCTCACTCTCTCTCACTCTCTCTCTCTCTCTCTCTCTCTCTCTATGCTTCATTCAAAACACAGTACCAAGCATTTTTGGTTTAACTGTTGTTCTGTGTGTCAACATTGCCCCGCCCAAACTTTTAGAGATTTCTAGAAGCAGGCTGCCGCCCACACGCCCCCGGTTGTCTCTGCCACTCCTCCCGTCTCGCTGCTGAGAAGGGGGGGGGAGGCGGGGAGGGACCAGCGAAGCTGGTTGGGGTCAATCCCAGAGAATCTCCAGTGAATGCTCCGTGACTGACAAACGTGACGCTTTCTGCGCGGCCACTGTCACCGGGGGCCACCGTGAGTGAGTGCAGAGAGGTGGGGGCCGGCTAGGTGAGGTGGGGGGGTGAGTGGGTTACTCTCTGGAAAAAGTCATCACACAGGATCCACAGGATCTGCCTTCCTCCATCTGTCTGTCTGTCTGTCTGTCTGTCTGTCTGTCCGTCCATGAAACCTGCACGAATACGAACGCACAGGAGCTGAGCAGTGAGCGAGGAGGAGCTTTGGAAGGGAGCAGAAGCGCTGCCACCGGAGGGACGCGGGTCAGCAGACGATGGAAGGGCTGCTATCGGCAGTGCAGCTGCACCCCGGGCTGGCGGTGGCGGCCTCCTCGCTGGCTTTCAGGGCCGTCCACGGACTCCTGCAGGCTCTGCCGCTGCCCAAAGGCGTGCAGCGCGACGACTTCCGCGTGTGGAAGTGGAGGAACCTGTCTGTGTCCCTGGTCCACTCGCTGCTCACGGGCACCTGGGCCATCTCCTGGTGAGTACCGGGGCCGTGGGTGTCGTCCCGAGGTCGCGGCGGCTCTTGGGCGTGAGTGACGTGTTAAGTAGTGCGTGCTAAGGAGCGTGTGGCTATCAGGTCCCGGCCTCTGTGATAAAGACAGGCGTGGGCAGCATGCGCGCTCAGCACTCCACCTGAAAGTGGGTGAAAGTCATCGCTACTTCACTGTGGGAAGGGAAGTGGGTCTGAAGCGGGAATCACTGCCGTAGCGGCGTGGAATGTCAAATCGGCACCTTAAACGTGTGAAACGGGCACGATATCTCAGGGTACTTGGGGTGCACACTGCACATACAGAAGACTGGGATCAGGCCACAGCAGGTACAGCTCCTTAGTTAGACTGGATTTTGGGAGAATAATGTCATGTTCCTGCAGGAACACTTCCTAACATAGCTCATTCAGAGCAGGAGGAACTGGGCAGACCTGTTATACAGTCATAAATTAATAGGAAGGGCAGGATGAAATGAGCTTCTACTTCATGAGCTTCTCAGAAGCTGTTCAGATAATCCGAGAAGACATTCGGATCTTATTTATTAAACTTTAAAGCCATAAAACAAGATTTCAAGTAGGAGAATAGAGACCTGAGTGGTTTATTCAATGCAGCACCTGTTAATTTCTTGCTAGTACACCACAGTTGGCTTAGCAATCGGGTAAAGGACCTGCCTGAGAGGTTCTCAGCAGATTAGATATCCATCTCCAGGGCTGGGTTCCTCATGTTTCATTGTTTCCTCTCAGAAGCTCAGCCACATAACTGAAAATCTCAATCACACCCAAACGATCAAGCATTATATACAGCAAAATCCTATTATCTGTATATTAGAATATACTGGCAATCATATTTGATTCGCCGCTTTATTTGCTATACACTAAAGATTAAATGTTCTGTTCTTCTTGTATAAAGTGTTGAGTCTAATGCTTGGAATGTGGATCTGTGGTGCCTGTCTCTGTATCTGTCTATGTGTCTGTGTGTCCATGTGTCTGTCTGTCCGTGTGTCTGTCTGTGCTTCCAGTGTCCTCCTGAGGCCAGAGATGTTGGACAACATTCACTCCCACTACACTCCGCTGTCCTACCTCCTCGTCTGCATCTCCACAGGTCAGTCACCCCCCCAAATATCAATAGGTAGCTCCTCCCCTAAGCATGGGGAATTTTGACAGCCTTACCCCAAAGGACAATGATTCCCACAGGAATCCCACAAGCCCTGAATAGCATTAAACAAGTGTCAGCATGGGAATTAAGGTAATCATCCATCCATCCATCCATCCACTGTCCAACCCGCTTATCCTACTGGGTCACGGGGAGTCCAGAGCCTATCCTGGAAGCTATGGGCACGAGGCGGGGTTAAGGTATTCATTTAGGTCAGATATTAAAACAATGTAACTGCGTAGATGGACAGTAGGGAATATACACTGCAGGTTTGCTAACTTGCCACCTTTTTCCTTCCGTGTTATTCCTGGGTTTTACCCGGGTAGGCATGGTTAGAGGTCACTAAGCCCAAATCCACACTTCGAGGTGGTAATGAGAACGGCATCATTTGGGAGATGCAGCTGTTTGTACTTCAGCGTGATTTTGGCGAGTGATTGTTCTTAATGCGAGACTCTCAAGGGATGAAAGCTTTTTGTTGGCGCTCGGCACAAATAATTACAGGGCAGAAGAGGAAAGTTTTAGGTACATTCACTGGATTTCAGGCCATTTCAGACTAAAATCTACAGCTACAAACAGCCCTCTTTCCCATCGGCGGGGTTCCTGCCTGCTTAGGAGGGGGTAAGGACCCAACTGATGGAACGTGAAGGGAAAGAATTTCCCTGATTTTATCAATTTTCCATCACTCTCTGAAGCTTTGTGAAACGTAGGGCTAGGGATCGTCACATCACAGCCGAGTAGATGTCTTTTTGGTTGAGGCAGGCTTGGACAGCCTCACGGTTTACAGGTCAGTGCTGCTGTGTTATCACTGCAGAGTCGCGCAGGTTCAGCTAACGCCTTCTGCTCCAGACGGCTAACAGGCATTTCCTGATCCCTCTCCATACACCCCGAGCAGCTCCTACACCAGAGCCAACCTTGTCCAACCTTGAGAAAACTCTTAATTTAAGGATGACACACGTGAGAATTATACTTAACAATGACAAACTTGTATAGGCTTACAGTAGAGTGAGGCTTGCTCCAGGCAGAACGGTGAACAGCTCAGCTGGACACGAGGCTGGGAGGAAGGATCCAAGACTCATAGAGGAGTGCAGATGGGTGCAGGACATCTCTGGGAAGGAGTGAGAGCACATGTTATCAGTTTGTCGTAAAAAAAAAAAAAAAATAAACAAACATAAGCCAATGTTATACGATCAGTAATGAAGCACAGTAAATGAATAGGCCTGTTGTCTGCCTTTGCCGCGCCCCAGGACGGCCACAGCAGCCACCCAACAGGAAACCTGTGGAGGCATGTTTGTAAGAAGAGTCCTACAGGTTCTCGCTTCTCTTAAGAAAAGATGACACTCAGGAATCTGGCTGTTTTCAGAGCAGAGCAGATCTTGGGCATCTCTGGCCAGTACTGACTCAGCTTTCTGGTTTGCAGGGTATTTTGTTCAGGACGCCGGTGATATTATCCTTACGGGACACGCTAGAGGATCATGGGAGTTCCTGCTTCATCATGCTATGGTATGTTTGTGTATTGTTCATCACCAACTCTCTTGATATATGACTGGTCGTGAGGGAGCTTGTATCTTCTATTCCCTAACAACAATAATCAAAATGAAAGCCTGCTTCCTGCTTCCCAGAATCCCTCACTGGCCTTGCCCCCTTTCTGTTCAGGCCCTTCGGCATGTTGTCTGAGGTGACAATGAGGGTATTCTGAGTGCAGCACACAGATCTCATTCATTTGCCTGGGTGATGGCATGGCCCCACCCACCAGAGAACAACACACACTTTTATGTGTTGGGTTGTGACCAGCGTGTGTGTGTTTGTGGGAGATTTACTTGTCCCAGACCTGTGCGGTCGCAGCGCCATCAAATTTTATAAAATAAACACACACGCATTTTAAGCTCGCAAGCCGGTGAATGAGTTTATACGAGAACCCACACGTAGCGAGTATGGCCTGCACATCTGAAAAGGCACAAAACAGGTATAACTTCGCAAAAGACTGGAGGCTGGTTTCACACCCTGTATCAGAGGAAGTAGCATGATGTGACAATAGGCCTGTAGTGATGTCAACGAACTAAAGAAGCAAGCAAAAGAATCCCTACAGGGAAAGGCTAAGAATGGTACAATACTGCCTCTAGTGGTGAAGTCACTACACTATATACGGCTACTTGTATAGCAGAGCACAAGGTCCAAAGTGACCTTCAAGTGTGCCTCTATTTATGCAGCAAACACAGCCCAGACCCTCCCAACCCTGCAAGTAACACACCATCCTATTCCTATGGAGCTTAAACTCACAAGGGCCAACACCCACTGGATCTCAACATCAGTGCCTTAAGCACCTAGACAGAATGGTCATATAAAGGAGTAATACGCCAAAACATCGCCGAGTTGATATTTCTTCCCTCAGTAAAAATATCCTCTTGGGGTCTTTCCCTCCCGCAACCTCTGCAGGTGGTCTGGACCTTCCTGTACACCCTGGTGACACGGCGCTACGTGGCAGGTGCAGTGGTGGCTCTCTTTGTGGAGGTTAACAGCGTCTTCCTGCACATGCGACTGATGTTGAAGCTGGCGGGAGCTCAGGCTTCCAGGCTGTATGGCCTCAACCGGCTGCTCAACCTTGCCACCTACGTCTTCTTCCGCCTGGGCGCCCAGGCCTTCCTCACCTCGTACATTGTGAGGAACTACTCCAGTTTGGACCACTCCGGCTATTTCCTCAGCACCATGATGCTCATGAACCTGATGATCCTTATATACTTTGGCCGTCTGCTCCGCGCCGACTTCTTCCCCCAGACCAAGGCCCACGCGGCCCACAATGGCACCACAAACTCCAAAAAGTTTCTCAGCGAATAAGGCAGAGAAGCTACATCATGATACTCTGTCAAATGCACTTCCACCATCAACAGTTTGGCTTCCGAACTCTGTGTTTAGAACCTCACATGATTTAGATCCGCAGTGTTTAGAACCTCTCATGCAGATACGTGTATCATCCTGTCTTCTGAGCTGCCTCCAGTATTTTCATAAAACCTTACATGGCTGCTAATGACACAGGCGGTGCAGTTTGAGTAGCTATGTGACACGTTAACACAGGTTGAGGTAACTGTGTTATACCTAGCTTTTGATGACACCTGTTGGCATCTTTTGGCACTCGTCTGAAAACAAACCAGGTCGGATCCACGGAGAGGCGACCGTAAAGGGAAACGATGGCCGTGGTTTTGGTACAAGTACTGTCCGAATGAAGCCCACACCAGCTGATGGACAGTGAGACAGCTGATGGACAGTGAGACAGCTGATGCACATCGCTTCACACTAAATACCTACATAACGGTTTTTTAAATTTACTCACTTACCATATATATTTTAATAATTAAGTTTCTATTGTATTTTTTAAGAATCGGGGTGATAAAACACGTTTATGTGTTCGAGTCTTTATATTGTATTAATACCACTGACAATATTTTAACACATTGGAAGTATTTGGTCACAAACTTAATAAATGAATTAGGCTATTTGGCTCATAAATGATACCAGAATCCATGATAAGTTCAGTCGGAATTTGCAGCTGAAACGGGCGGTCAGAGCGGCACTCCGGGAAAGCTGGGGGTTTGGCTGACCTCATGGAAGAACTGAACATTCCTAAGAGCGCATTCATCCCTTCCAGCCGCAGATTTATCCCGCAACAAAAACATGTGATCGCCTTTCGCCACAGCGTGTAACTTTTTGGGCGAATGGTTCCGTCCAACAAGAATAAGTGTAGCCTTTCTAACTTTGCCATATGAATGCATATGAAATTAATCTTATTCTGTGGGAAACAAGACATATCGGGCGATGAGAACGACTTTACTAAACTAGGAATTGATCTTAAGTTAATCAGACTCTTTCCGGCTAATTTGAAAGAGCTAACACGTGCGAATCGGCTGTAGTATTCAGGACATACGTGCAGCTTCTCGGTACAGATGTCGGACATCTGACTGTGCAGACTGCCCCCTATAGGCTTTGCAAAGGACGACAAGCATTGTTCACTGTAAAAATCTAGATTTTTAATGTAGTTCCTTGTATTGTGCAATGATTACATTGTAGCCTATATTTGTCATATGAATATTCATCCATAATAGCCTACAACAAAAGGATGCAAACATCTAGCATTTCTGTAAACTGTACAATGAACGGCCAGAATCTTAAATACGTATGTCTGTACCAGATGCTGAGCCTTTGTTTGTTACTGGTGACATGCTCTAGTCTACCGGTGATGATGACTAACCACTTGCTGATACACAGACGTGAGCCATGCATCACTGAGAACAAACGTTATGCCGAAAAACGCATTCCTGCCGTAGAATGAATTCCTGTCTGTAAATGACCGATTAGTCGCTGATCTGAAACGAGTTGAGCTACCGTAGTGCTAATTGATAGCCATAACCCCTCCAAAAAACCCGTAAAGCCTAACCCCCAAAACAACCCTAACAACCTAATTCTAGCCCCAAAAACACCCCTAAACATTTAACCCCTAAAAACCCCTATCAGAACATGCATGCATTCTACGGCAGGGATGCCTTTTTCGGCATAACACCGAAGTGGGTGTGTCTGCAGTAATTAATCTGCTGACCATAATTACAAGAATTATATCTGCTTAAATCTGCAGTTAGAAAAAATAGCCAAGTATATAAGGAGCTAAGCCTTAGCCAAAATCCTCATAACTATATGGTTATCGATTTCTACTATTTTAGTAACGCTACCAGGTAAGACAAGGTTTTAAAGGTCATGGCTGCCAGATGTCCTGCTGCATTTTAAAGATCGACATTTACGGACAGCTTGTAATAAACACACATAACCACTGTCGCATTGAACTGCATTTAGTCGTTTTAGGCCTTGGAATCGTGGCCATCTTGGGAAGTGGGAGCGCGTAGTGCTGTGGTTATGGGAGATGTAGTGCTGGGATTTTTGTTCGCTTTTTTTCCACTGGAGCGTTATGTAGGCTGCACAGCCGGGTTTCCAAAAATACAAAAGCCGTTATATTTTGACAGGACACATGCAGAATATTAATACTGGACAGTACTATGTAAGAGTATGAAGCGATCGAGACAAAGCATTAAACACGTGTATTACGCACCACAAGCAGGGATCTCCCTTTGCTTGAAAAATGATGCCATTGATTCAAAATTACGATTACAGATTTTTCTTGTGCCACTTTCCACAGTTTTGGGTTTAAGGTTAAATAACCCCAGAGAGACCCCCTTCCCCAGATATCCAACATAGGGAGGTCTGCGGATCATAAGAACTGAAATCCAGGGGGCTGTCCCACCGTTGCCCTTAATCAAAGCCGTCTGTCTGAAATATTCATCACTTCCGTGCATCTGAATCTTGGAAGGTTTCTTCTTACCTGGCACGTATATCGTTTGGTGTTCAAAGGTAACTCGCCTGTTTATCGAATGGATTAAATTACTTTTTCTTGCAAGCTAGAAGATGTATAACGTACCTTCGCAATGGGGTTTCTTAACCTAGCTTTTATATGCATTGTTTCTTAGTTCAAACGAAAATACATCAACGAGTCTTATGTTGGCGCCTCTTGATGCCCTTTACAGTACTTGACATAACAGGTATTATTTAGTGAAAAGAGGATCGCTTTAAAAGAAAAACAGATTGTATAGATGTGGCTATATCCTTGTATGCTTTCACTTGTAAAATGTATTTTTAATCATCCAGTTAAAGGGAGTTATGGGTGAACGGTTCTGTTTAGTTTTCTTAAATGTACAACTACAAGGTAGTTAGAGTTGGATGGAAAGAAATGGAATTTAAAACGTCTTTCTCTACCAAGTTTGTAACATTTGACGATTTAAAATGATGCACTGTTTCCATGCAGACATCGTTTTTAGTTTAGCAGTTTCTGACCATTAATACTGTGTGTCCGAATCAGTGTTTCTTTGTTAAAGGCCCCCTTTCGAAATCGGATTAAAACGGATTACTTTAACATCGTCTAGAAGAATCGTCACTGGAACAAAAATATCCACCGCAGGCCGAACCAGAATCTGCATGCAATCGCAGGCTAGTTTTCATTTGCCATCGGTATTACGTTATACAACTATAACCAAGATCAAATTGTGAGTTTATCGTCGATACTTTTGCAGTTTTGAACTCGTGACTGAACTTGTAAACACAAGTTTTAAGAACTTATTAATCAGTCTATTCTTTTTTACTGCAGTATAACGTTCTAACGACATCGAAAGCACATCGTGGCATTTTTTTCAGGCACATATTTATTATTTTAAGTAATGATTCACTCACTGGCTAACTAACGGTTACCCGCTCTAAGTTACTGTAGCTTCCAGGCTCTCGTAGACTCTTAACAGAATACTGTACAGACCCGGGTAATGTATGCTCTTTGAGACCTGCTGGCTTGTCATCCCTCAATCCAATTTGTAGCCCTGACAATTAACAGGAAGCCAAGTGCACTGGTGAGATTCAAGAAAATGAGCCAACTGGAATGTAAGATTCATACAGGAATAAGGTGGCACAGACTGTGAGACCGCTTATGGGCTGAGGATTATGCCCCTCCTGTGTCCCTCTCCTAGAGTCCCACCATGAGTGTGCTGCCCCCTGTGAGACGGGACCGTGTCATTGCCCAGCTGCCCCAGGTACCCCTCCGTGGGCCAGTGAGCAAAGCTCCGTCACTTCCTTGCTTGGCTCGGCCCCTCCATCCCACGTGATGTGTGGTGTTTGGAATGCGTTGCCTAGTGCTTCTAGTCTAGACTCGCTGAGTCGTTTCCTCCTCCTATACTGGGGATACAGTGATTCACAGGTCCCCTGGCATTCTGAACCCCTCTCTAGAATATGGGGGGGGGGGTGTATGGCTACAAAGCACAGTCCCCCTTGTACGTAACTCCCCACAGGACAAATTTGGTAGGTTTTCAGGAGCTGAGAGAGTTCTGACAGCCCTCTTGTATCCTGCCAGCCTTTCAGTAAGGAGGCAGCCCTGCACACCAAGGATGGATTCCACTCCAAGGTGAAGACGGCCTGCCAGGAGCACAGGACAGGCACAGTGGGGTGAGCCTCCGGGGCAGTCCCGTTTGGCATGGGGCGGTTTTGCCAGAATGTTGGATTTCCGGGGATTCCCTCGTTATCTGTCACTTTCCCAGCAGGTTCAAGATCTCCAAGGTCATTGTGGTCGGTGACCTGGCTGTGGGGAAAACCTGCCTGATTAATAGGTAAGCGAAACAGGAAGACGGCTTACGATTGGTTTGGAGGTATGGGAGGGGGCAGGGTTACTCAAGCCTGCTAAAAAGGTGGCATTTGGGCTGAACAGGGAAAATGTTTAGCTTGGACCAATGAGGCCTCATGATTTAGGTGTGGGCTATCAGACACTTCAGCTACAATCAGTTTTTTTTTCTAGCCATGGGCTTTCAAAGCATTTCAGGTGATTCTGTCCCCCCTCCAAAGGTTCTGCAAGGACACCTTTGATAAGAACTACAAAGCAACCATTGGTGTGGACTTCGAGATGGAGCGTTTTGAAGTGCTGGGGGTCCCGTTCAGTTTGCAGCTGTAAGTGGCTCAGGATGTGTTCTAGAGCGGTGACTTCAGCCCATCCTCTTCCATATTCCCCTCATTTTAAGTGCTCCATCCCTGCTCAGGTGGGACACTGCAGGCCAGGAGCGGTTCAAGTGCATCGCCTCCACATACTACAGGGGAGCGCAGGGTACGGCAGACACCTCCCGCTCATCATCTGATGGGTCTTCTTTCTGTCTCTTTTCGTTGACTCTTTAGCCTGTTCCATGGAGGGCTGGTGTGGGTTTTTAGTATGTCCTCACAATCAGCCAATAATAAAGCAGTCATGGCCTGTCAGGCAGCCAATAATAAAGCAGTGATGTCCTCACAGTCAGCCAATAATAAAGCAGTCATGGCCTGTCAGGCAACCAATAATAAAGCAGTGGTTCTCTGTGCCAGTCCTGCACCCACACTATGGATCAGGTTCTCCAACCCTGCTTTAGGCCAATTCGCGGGAGGTGGGACTGGTGCATTGTGGGTACGTCAGGACAGATTTGTCACATGCTTTCTTTAATTTGGCCTCTGCTCCCTGCTCCTCCGCAGCCATCATCGTTGTGTTTGACGTGACGGATGTGGCCTCTCTGGACCACACGAGGTATGGCGTGAACTTCAGCACCCCGGACTAATGGTTCAG
The DNA here is from genome assembly GCA_019775955.2 of Pollimyrus isidori. Taxonomy (NCBI): domain Eukaryota; kingdom Metazoa; phylum Chordata; class Actinopteri; order Osteoglossiformes; family Mormyridae; genus Pollimyrus; species Pollimyrus isidori. Next base: position 20,328,953 of record JABFDZ020000040.1, read on the forward strand.
CTGTGCTCCTTGCTGGCTCTGGCGTCTGCAAATGTCTGAGGTGCCCAAGCACCTGAGTATTCAGTTCTGCTAATTACTCTGCCTAATTTGACCAACGCAGCCTTCGATATCCGGCTACTTTCATTAGCGGTTTAAGGGCCTGGGAACTCTGCACACATTGCAGATCCCCAGGGTGCGTTTGGCAACCACATCAGCAGAATGTTTCACGCTCGGCTCTTCCTCTTTCTGCCCTCAGGCAGTGGTTGGAAGACGCACTGAAGGAGAATGACCCTACCCATGTCCTGCTATTCCTGGTTGGCACCAAGAAAGACCTGAGTGTGTGTGTTGCCCCTCCCCCCAAATACCCACCTGCATGTTCATCTTAGATTGACCCCGGGTGAACTTTGAGTCCCGTCTCTCTCCTCAGCCTCCCGCGCAGTACTCTCAGATTGAGGAGGACGCCATTAAGATGGCAGAGGACATGAGGGCGGAGTACTGGGCTGTGTCTGCACTGTCGGGTGGGTCGCTGGTCCCCGAATCCCAGGAAGCGCTCGGGCGGCTTTGCCTGGACACGCGTAACGGTTTGCCGTCGGCGCTTGGTGACACGGCTGCATGCCTACCTGCCTCACAGGCGAGAACGTCCGGGAGCTGTTCTTCCGCGTGGCGTCGCTGACCTTCGAGGCCAACGTCTTGGCGGAGCTGGAGAAAAGCGGATCGAGGCGCGTGGGTGACATCGTCCGTGAGTAAATGCCAACAACCCGCCCAGAAACGGATCAACCTGGTTATGGTCGGCCCACAAGACCAGTCTTCAATACAGTTATTGAAGCTGGGGATCCGTGGTTGAGTAACTTCGATCATGTCATGTGATTCCTGTGTATTTATGCATTAGGAATGTCACTGCTAGATAAAGCACAATAAATATGGCCAGCAGGTGGAGCTGCTTGCAGATTAGCATGCTGGGTTTTTTTTTTTTTTACAGGGATAAACAGCAACTCTGGTGACCTTTACGCAAAACCAAAGAAGAGCCAGTCCAGCTGCTGTAAATGAAGGGGGAACCCGTGCCTCACACCGTACACTACAGGGATACCAGCCACCAGCGTGACGAGACTGGCAGCCACGGACGGCGGGGCCTTCGCTCGCCAGGCACTGAGCAGGACGCCGCCCCAGAACGGAGGAGTCGCCATGGGCCGGGTTCTCCCTCCGCTGGGTTTCGCCGCATTCTTCTGGACGCCCCGTCACCCGCGCGTTGGCGCGCGCGGCTTCCTGTAGTGACTGTGTGCTGGTTTCACCGTGCAATATGGTACATGCTGAGAGATCCCTTGTCTTGGGGTTATGTGTCCGCCTTCTGTGTTCTATGTTCTTAAAACTGTTAAGGCTTTGTGCATTCATGTACGATGAGGATGGTGATGACGGTGAAGATGTCGGTGTGTGCGATGGGATAATATTTATGTGGAAGTTAACCATGAGGCCCGGGTAGAAAATGCACCATCATTACAGTACCTGAATGTGTGTAAAAAATTTATATTTTTGCAGTCCAATAAAATTTTTACCATACAAACTTAATTTTTCTACTTTATGCACACTTTTAGACAAAACCTAGAATATTCTTTTGCCGTTCTTAAACATTTTATGTTGAACAAAACAAAAGTTAACATTTAAAAGCCAACAGGTTTTGGGTACTACGGAGCCTCGGTTTACCTTCAGCCACCTCAAAGATTACATGGACAACTTCTAAAATTAAGGTTTAGCGCCCTCGTATGGAAGAAACCGATACTTCAAGACTCGTCACCCAAAACCGTAAGGATTAGTTCTTTCTACTAATTATCGAAGTGCACGGTTAAGTAGAGTGCTTCTAGAATTACTAAAGCAAGTTTCGTGTTGCTATTATTAGTAAATGTTTTGTAATATGAAAAATGATAAATTATTTTGATTTTTCGGAAGTGAAAATGCAGTATTTTCTTCCTCCTGTTACGTATACTTAATCATGTCTGAGTAATGGGGGCAGCCTGGGGTATAGATGGACATAACAGGAAACCTGGCAATGTCACCTTGCCCCTCTCTCCGATTTTATGTATCCAAAGGCCCCTGAATCCGGCAGGGTATGCACACTTCGACTACGCCCCTCGGGAGTTCGGCCGCACGTTTCTCTTTCTGTAATCTGCGCAAGAAACGGAATTTAACTCTTCAGGCTTCCAAAGACCGTATTGATTGAACGGGCTCGCGGCTGTTTAAACTACTCGCGTGAATGATTTCATTACAACAGTAACTCGCCACCAAACACAGTCGGCATCATGCAAACTGAGCACTCCTAGCGGACGGAATGACGTGCACCGCGAAACGGAGGTTCAATCCAAAGCAACGACTACAAAATTCGGAACCGAATGTAGTCTAAACCTTAACACTGGCAGCACAGAATAATCACTATGGGCTTCACCGCACAGCCCTACAACCAGGGGCGTAGGTTTGATTTGGAAAGTGGTGGGGACATAAATTTGGCATACTGTCACAGGGATCCTAATTTTTTTA
>JABFDZ020000040.1:20358116-20373021 GCA_019775955.2 Pollimyrus isidori
GGTTGCATGCAGCCCTGGCTTGCTCTACGCCCCCCCCCCGCCCCCCCCCACCCTCCGCAGTTGTCACGGGTGCTGATTTTCAGAAAGCATTCCCAAGTGGGGGGGTCCACTTCCATCAGCAGAGATCAAAGCTGAGCGTGTCTCTGGAGCCGTCCGGATAACGTCGGAGAGCGACCTCCGCAGACATATCGCGAATGCGGCTCGTCCAGCTGCCTTCCAAATCCACCCCCCCCCCCCCCATTGCATGGCAGAGCAACTGAAAGCCCCCCTGGAGGAGTACGTCAACAAGCGGTACCCCGGCCTCATCAAGATCGTGCGCAACCAGAAGCGGGAGGGGCTGATCCGGGCACGCGTCGAGGGCTGGAAGGAGGCCACTGGGGAGGCGACGGGCTTTTTCGACGCGCATGTGGAGTTCACCCCCATGTGGTAAGAGCCCAGGGCGGAAAGCAGGGTGCTAGGGGGCTAGGGGGCGATGAACCCCAGTCAGCAGTACCTTGCAGAACCTGTGTGTGCTTCCAGAGGGGGCAGGATCAGTCAAGCCATACAGGTAAGGTATAAGTCAGGGGGCGTTTGTAGGGGGCCGGGCGCGTGACTGAAAATGCAGAGTATATGCGATCCCCTCTCACCCCCAGGGCTGAGCCGGTTCTCGCCAGGATTAAGGAGGATCACAGGCGGATCGTCCTGCCCTCTATCGACAACATCAAGCACGAGAACCTGGAGCTAGAGCGCTACGAGAACTCGGGCCATGGCTACAACTGGGAGCTCTGGTGCATGTACATCAATCCACCCAAGCAGTGGTGGGATGACGGGGACACCTCCGCCCCCATCAGGTCGGTACGCCTCCCGCGCGGGGCGTGCTCTCCCTGGGAGAGACCTGCGGACGGCGCTCCTCTCTGTCTCCTGTCAGCTTTAACATCACGCCCCAAAATCGCCTTTCCCTCCAGGACGCCGGCCATGATCGGGTGCTCCTTCGTGGCCAATCGCGCTTACTTTGGAGAGCTGGGCTTGCTCGACCCTGGCATGGACGTGTACGGAGGGGAGAACATAGAGCTAGGAATCCGGGTCAGTGTGCCACGTGGCGGCCGGCGCCTAGAATACCCGCTGCGTCTCAGGAGATCCGTCCACCCCTCTAGGACGGAACTGCGGGTCCAGAGGATGTCTTTAGATGTGTTGCGAGGTGTATGCTGTTCTAATACAGTGTGTGTGTGTGTGTGTGTGTGTGTGTGTGCGTGCTCAGGTCTGGCTGTGTGGAGGCAGCATGGAAGTCCTGCCCTGCTCTAGGGTTGCCCACATAGCCAGAGTGAAGAAGCCGTACCACAACAACATCGCCTTCCACACCAGGCGCAACGCTCTGCGCGTGGCTGAGGTCTGGATGGACAACTACAAGTCCAACGTCTACTTGGCCTGGAACATCCCCATGGAGGTACGTGTGCTGTCACCGGGTTGCCGGCAGAGTTTAAGCCGCGTTGGCGTGGTGTGCATCCTGCTTACCGCTGTGACGCTTTCAGAATCATGGGATCGACATCGGCGACATCTCACAAAGAGTGGCCCTGAGGGAAAGGCTGCAGTGTAAGAACTTCGAGTGGTACCTGGACAACGTCTACCCAGAAATGAGAAGATACAACAACACCGTCTATTACGGGGAAGTGAGTGACTCGCTGTCAGATGGTCGGCGCTCGGTTTATTCAACTACAGCAGGCAAAGATATTTATTCTGTGAACCTGATAAAGTTCAGAAACCGCAAGGGGTTTTGGCCGAGTCCCCGTCGTCAGTGTTCTGGGTTTGCCGTTCCGCATGAGACGTCCTCGCAGAGAAGCAGCGAACTGAAAATGCGGTACCAGGATGTAACCGGTCGTGACTCATTTCAACACCTCATAGCGCAGGAAGCGGAGCTCTCCAGCCTCGCGTGTGTTTGCGTGTGTGTCTCATTGCCCAGATTCGTAATGCCAAAGTGAGTCACCTCTGCGTGGACCAGGGACTCAAGGAGAACCACACCGCCACCCTGCACCCGTGCCACGGATGGGGTCCTCAGGTAGGGCCACGCCTGACGCATTATAGAATGAGGCTGCATGGGTGTGCGGTCACCGAGCCTGACCCTGCTTCTCACAGCTGAGCCGCTTGACCTCGGACGGCCAGTTGCACCTGGGCCCCCTGGGCAGCACCGGGGAGGACACACGCTGCCTGGTGGACGACCAAGTCAGCAACCAGGCCCAGCTGCTCAACTGCGAAAAGGTGTCCAGCGTGCGCCACAAGACCTGGAACTTCTCCCAGGTAGGGGTGGCAGGCTCCCCCTGCAGGCCGTACCGGGAGCCTCCCAGGCCCCCGATTCCCCGCATGCTGCGTCTGTACCTCTGGTGTCGTCTCCTCCCGCGCAGAACGAGGCCATTGTGAACCGAGGCACGGGACGCTGCCTGGAGGTCATCCCGGCCAACGTGAACTTCGGCCACCTGCTGGTGCTGCAGGCCTGCACAGGGCAGCGGTGGAGCATCAAAAACGCCATGAAGCAGCCGCAGTGACGTGGGGCTGCTGGCGGCTCCACCCAGCCGACCTCCGGGACCACGGAGTCGTCAGAGGACCGGCGACTAGAACTGCCGGCCACTGGGGGCACTGTGGAGCATCTTGTTAATTATGGGGACTGACCTTTCAAAAAAAGAGGGAAAAAAAACATGATCCAGATTTTATCTTAACTGGGACCCTTGACCCCTAGAGGGAGAAGGAACCATTTCAGACTTTGGGTGTTTTAATACAGGGGCAGGTGGGGTTTTTTTTTTGGAAAATGCACTGCTGTTGCATTCCTGCGTTTGGACTCTTGAGTGTTTGAGAAGTGCTGTTCGTTTTCCATCCCCCAGTGAAATTAGTTCCCGGTACCTATAATGTTCCCGATATTTTTGCTAGAGATAGATTAAGTATAGGGTAGATTTAGTTCTGGGTGTTGCTTTGACGCCAGTGTCGCGCATAAATCCATGTAAGGAGGTTATTTTGGAGGTTCCTCAGTTCCGCCTCACGCCATGCACACGTAGCAGGTTCAGCGGGAGCCTTAGAACTCTCAAGTTCTGCCCCGTCTTTATGCATTTGGTTTCACGGCACCGCCGGTCGTCGTTATTCATTTAAAACACAAAGTCGGGGGCCTACAACTGGGAGCAGTTTCTGATGGGCTGCGCGGCCCCAGTCTGGGCACTCGGGACTCAGCAGTAACGCCAGTCGGCCACGTCGTCACCCTTCAGCCTGTTTAATGTGACGTATTCCTGTCGATCGGTCGTTACAGTCTGGAACTTCTCAGAATCGTCTTCCAATAAATGATATGATCTCGGCTTTCGGAGTCTGACTCAGAGATCGGTCGCCTGCTCAGGCACGCAGTAAACTCTCGTGCTGCGGTAGGCGTTTAATTGCACGGCAAAGCTTAGCATCTTTATGCTTCATAATTAATATGCCGTATAATTACACTCGTTTAAAAATGCCAAACATGCTATCATGACTTAAAATTCAGCGCGTGGTCAGCAAACACCGGAGATGGAAAGCAAAAGCTGTGCATTGGTAATCAGGAGCAGCGTGAAGGGGAATTCTGGGAAAACAATTTACAAGGTCAGGGACAAATTATTTGTAGTAGATTGTGTGTGTGTGTGTGTGTGTGTGTAAAACAGTTTAAGCACCACAAAAAAGGAGTGTATCTTTGGTGTAAAAAAACAAAAGGGTCAGAGAGCTGGTCTCGCCTTTGCCGCTGCGTTGAGAGACTAAACGCTGCTCTGTTCCGGAGCCCTGGATGGGAACGGGCACATTTCTACGGCGAACGTGGATTTGCATGCTGTTTAGCCGTTTAGCGTGACTCACGCCGCAGTGAAAGCCGGCCGCAGGCTTCTTGATATCTCACTTCCCAGTCCAGACGAGACAAAACAGGACATAGCGCTGTGTCCATGACAACCGCCGGACAGCGTTAACAGCATGTCACCCCAGTCTTGCGGGAAACTCGGCTCCAAGCCACATGTTTGAATGGGGGAGGGGGGGGGGGGCACCTCCCTCCTAAGGATCCTCCCCCCGAGTCGGGGGTAAGACGCGCAGAAGGGGTGTGCTGGCAGCACGGGCCTCTGCACAGCTGTTATGTTAGCGGGTGGGACACGTGGCCCACAGCGTGACATGCTGCCACTCGTGGGCCCATGGGGCCCGTCGGCACACAGGGGGCCGTTCCGACTGCCAGCTGTGCATGTCAATGAGCCCTCAACAACAAGCGTCCACTGAGAAGCCCCAGCCCCTTACGTCACATGACAGCTGTCTTCCAATCAGCATGGCTGCGGGCTGGCCCACATAGCTCGCCTTCTCTTTAGCGGCGGAGGCGCGAGGCTGGCGGCTCCGGAGGAGATTAAGCCAGCGACGAGCCCATACAGGCAGCGAGGGCTGATGCGCGAGGGCTGGGGGCGTCTGCAGATACGGCAGCCGCAAAGCTCCGACGCGTCTGAGGATGAGGAGCTTCCGGGTCTGAGCTGACTGTTATCTGAAGTGTCCAGGTTATCGACAATTCAGACAAAGATGCTAAGTAGCAATGTAAACATCATAATCCATCAGATACTGCAATCTGCAAGGTCGTTTGGCATATAAAGTGTATAAGAATATAAGATGATTTACTGATGTGTGTGTGTAGATTATACCTGTACAGTTGAAGTTGCCATGGTGTCTCTGCTGTTTTCCTCCTACAGTCTGAAAAGATGGTGCCCCAGATGAGGAAGTGAATGTCCTGCTTTTAGCAGGTGACTGTGAGTGCGTTACTGCCCTGTGCTCCATGACCCGCGGGACTGGCTCCCAGTATATAGCCTTAGCTGGCATAAATGGTTCTGAATTGCAACTGAGAGTGCAACATGCATGTAAAGACCACATATGTCCACCAGGTGGCTCTACAGACAGAAAGACCACAAGTGACAAATCAACAGCTTTTGATTTCATAATACTCCCATTTTCACCTTGATTTGTAATGGGTCGTTGCATCATTTTCATGTTTGTTGTTATGATTCTAGCTGCTGGGTAGGTCCTAGTAGCGTAGACGCTAAAGATTTGGGTGGATGGAATGGACAGAAGGCAGGAGCAGACGAGCGACACGCAACGACCTGCGGAGGCAGAAATGCAGATGTGGAGGGGAAGGTTAGAAACACGATGCGGTGGGAAGAATGAGGGGTAATGGGCCGAAGGCCAGTTCAGGGGACGCCACTGAAGGCAGACGCCGCTGAAGGCAGACGCACGCGGCTGAAGGCAGACGCGGCTGAAGGCAGACGCCGCTGAGGGCAGACGCCGCTGAACGCAGACGCCACTGAAGGCAGACGCACGCGGCTGAAGGCAGATGCCACTGAAGGCAGACGCCGCTGAAGGCAGACGCAGCTGAAGGCAGACGCAGCTGAAGGCAGACGCACGCGGCTGAAGGCAGACGCGGCTGAAGGCAGACGCCGCTGAGGGCAGACGCCGCTGAACGCAGACGCCACTGAAGGCAGACGCACGCGGCTGAAGGCAGACGCCGCTGAAGGCAGACGCAGCTGAAGGCAGACGCAGCTGAACGCATACGCTTGACTCACTGGAGGAGGTTTGCCGAGTCAGTCAGTCACCCAGTGCTCAGCACGTTGGCCTCTGACTTCTGTGTGCGTCATTCGGAAATGTACAAAGTGTCATCGTTCCGAGAGCACAGCGCCGATTCCTATGTTTGTACCGCGGGACCAGTGTGACCAGCATTTAGGGCTGACAGTAAGACTTACCTTCCACTGGAGAGTGTGGCGATTCCGGTACTTTATCAGATTATTTATTCGGATCGTTCCCTGCCATGGGGCATGTCACAAGCTATTAGCATTGTGTATAAACGGCCCTTTCCACCTGCACTCCTGCCACGTGACCCAACAGGAGATGATACAGGGACCATAAAACGTGATTAGCGTGAGCATTCATTCCTCGCCCCCCCCCCCCCCATTTTTTTGCACTGGAGAAATTCTGGGCCGTTGCCTTCATCTCCTGAGAGGCTCTGGCAGCTCCAGAAGATATCACCCGAGCTCCGCTCAGACACCAAGGCCCAGGGCAGGGAGGTGGCGACACACAGAGGACAAGGATGGAGGAGAACCGTCACAGACACCTGTGCTCTCCCAGCTACGCGGAGAAGCCGCCTGAAAGGGCAGGCCAGCGAGAAGCAGGATTAGCACGTGTCACATGACTGCTTACTGCCGCCATACGAGCACGTCCCGTGACTGCTTACAGTCACCATAAGGGCACATGTCACGTGACCACTTACTGCCACACAAGGCCCGCAATGCCAGATCTTCCAGGCCCCTCAATGGCTCTTTTTAATTCAGACTAATTAACAGGATTTGATCAGATCTCAAGCAGGACACTCAACTGAAATGTTTTGAGCTCGTTCATAGAGAGAGGGGCACATGGCAAACAGAGAAGAGGAACGGCTCGAGCCGCAGACCTTCCCAGCTGGTCTGCAGCTTCCAGCTGGTTTTTAATACCTTGTCTGCAGGGGAATGCCAATTAGGACGACTGTGGAGGCAGCTTGCAGGTGCAGAGCCATGCGGAGGCAGGACGTTGGCATGGGCCGGGTGCGTTTGACCAAAACCAGAAAGACAATACTGACACATGTCTAGTGTCAGGACCATTTATCCAAACGCACAAAGGAAGGAGTTAAACCACAAGAAAAACAAGCATCAAACAGAAGGAACCGCAGCAAAACAAAACGCCTGTAGGCAGCGTGAGCAGCCTCCGCCACAGGTGCCGCCCCCTCTCACCTGCCAGCCAATCCGGTTTGAGCTGTAACAGCAACCGGGTTCAGCCGGGAGTCCATCACCTGAGCTGTGTACCTGTTCGGGGTACAATCAACAAATGCTCAGAAGCTGCAGACTCAGATAAAGCGTCACTCTTCTCCAGGTAGCAGAGTCAGGGATAATGTTCAGTCGAGAACGCATAATGCACAAATAGCATTACAAAAGGATTTTATTGCATAAATGATTCCATTGTTTTTTGTACAGAATTCAATATTTACAGTAACATTTTTCATAACTTCTTATAGAACAATCTCTATATGTTTCTCTACATGTGTACAATCTGCATGCTGTTTACATATATTTATATGTCAATATTTTTGTATGCCGAGAATGTACAAATGTTTATACACATATGAAGTTTAACCACCGTGCTACAGAAGTTTAAATAAGACTGCTTGCTGTTTTCCGCATTTCCTTTGACAATGGATTTTGGAGGAAGTTCATCGAAGTTCATTGTGAAGCGGCTGGCTCAGGATTTACCGTCCCTGCTGATTCGGAAACACAGAATGACGTCTCCATGAAAGCGTGATAAATATAATGGTGGAAAATTATAGACAGGTGAACGATTAGGATGTAAATACCGTTACCATTATGAATCTTCCCAGGGTTTTTTCCCTTTAAGTTAAATTCGTAGCATGTTACCAGGGTAAAAGCACATTACAATACAATTATCTTAATGTTAACTTAAATGCATAATAATAAATTTAAAAAATCTTTTCGTAACAAGTCAGCTATTTACATATATTTTCTTTCCTCGGTGAAAATATTAGTTAGCAGCATAGAAAAATAATGTTTTGAATTTTTGCAGATTGGTTTTATAGGCCTAGTATTACCACGGCAGCAATAGAACTGCATTGTAAATCACAAGCCTCGAACAGATGGCGATATATTCGGGCACACGCATGCAAACCTCTGTAACCGGTGTTTAAATAAGGATCACTAAAGGGAAACTCTCACTTTCATCCCCTCATATTTACCCAAGTAAATCAATAGCTCTAGAAATGATCAGTGTTACCAGAAGAGTCAATACCTTACAATAACTGAATATATATTAGAAAATTGTATCTAAATCATTTTACCCATTCAATATTAAATACATTCTGTTTTATTAGAAGGGGAAATAATTTTCTTATATTGGTTTTGTTCTCAGCCACCCTCAGGCCTTCATACCATTAAGTGAAATTGACATTTAATGAACGTACAGTGCACATTTTGCAATACCACGACACTTATTACACTGACAAGGACAGCAGCAGCGAGACCCGAGCGATAATTCCTGATCCAACCACTAGATGGGGTCTTTTCACAACTGTAAGTACCCGAGCTGTTCGCGTAGCCTGGTAGATACGCGCACACGCACGCACATACGCAGTAATTGACGCTGCCTTTTCACAGCACCCTCTCAATGCACGTGGTATGGTTTGTGTTTAATACCTTCTGTTGAACGCTTATGACTTGCGAGAAGACGTGGGGAACGCCACTTTGGTTGTGGCTGGAGGGAAAGACATACAATATGCACAGAAATCGCAGTCCCCGCAGACTGGACACAATGATTATAACAGGGGGGTTATTTACAGGATATTTCACTGTGCATGCTCTGGATTTAAAGCAGTCCATAGAAAACTTAAGGTGGTTAAATGTGCATAACTAACAGGAGTGTGTACAGGAGTTCCGAAGTGCAATCGCCCCGGATGACAGGTTACCATGGCGCCTTCTCGTTGCCGGGGCCACTTTCGGGGGGGGTTAGTCCATCCTGTGCCCCTCATCTTATTTTGCCTAGCATCGGTCCTCCTTCTAGCAGTTTCTTCTCACTTCTCTGTGTAAAAGCTGTCATCCTGTCCCAAAACACCACAAGCTACGGCTACCATGGTTTGATTCCAGCTACATAGACTGCTGGGAGCATGAGGGGATGTGGACGGCAGCCTTGATCCATCCAGCCAATCAGCCGGAGTGATTTAAATGGAGAGACACTCATAAATGTTGGGCATGTGATTTAATGAATGAGTTGGATAGCAAGGCTTTTTCCGAGTGGAGGAATGGGAAGAGATCTCAGTGTGTTAAAGGGGCGTGGCCAACTGAGCCACAGGTACCTGTGGGCATGGCCAGCTGAGCTACCTGTGGGCGTGGCCATCTGAGCTACCTGTGGGCGTGGCCATCTGAGCTACCTGTGGGCGTGGCCAGCTGAGCTACCTGTGGGCGTGGCACTGTTACTAGTAGTGGGGGGCGAGTTTGGTCAGGAGGGCTACAGATCTGGACTGCAGGGCCAAGCAAATAGTATGTGTGCGTGTGGGGGGGGTGGGGGGGGATTCAGGGGAACGTCAGCTCACGATAGGACAGTAAAACTGAACGAGGTCAGATGCTGCAGCCACGCTCCAGCGATGACACTACCATGCGCACAGGCGTGCAGGGCGGCCTCCCAAAGGACACCTCCAGCGTGGACACAGACAAACACGGCCGCTGGCTTCACTTGGCAGTGTGTCTGTTTGTAATGGCTGGTTTTATACAGTGTAATCGTTTCATAATCGGCTGTGAAACAGAAAATCCCTGATAAAACAAATGATGCAACACAGTGACAGAGAGACATGGTGCAGAATCGCTCATCCCACAGAAGCTGTCCGGGGCCCAGGCACGGAGCTCGGCTGGGCAGCTGCTCCCACTTACTGGGCCCAGTCAGACCTTACTATTGTTACCTTACTCTACAACCCCCCCACCACGTACAAATACCCCCGCCTCCAGTGCTGCCCCGAATTATGGCATCACTTAAAAATGCCAGGAAAATGTGGAAGTAATTAAGCACTTTGCGAGAGCTCCCAGCGCACACAGAGCAGGCGCAGGACTGGCAGGCGTTGGGCGGGACGCCTTAGCTCAGGCCCCCAGCTCAGAGAGCATTCCGGACTCCTGCACGTTATTGCATTAGTGTGATACAGGATAGGTCAGCCCTTGAATGTCCCTGCCAGAGAGATGGAGGGGAGACCCCAAACGAGGCCCCCTGCTGGCTTCAGTCTTGCAAGACATGTGTGCCGCTGAAGTTTCATCCTCACAGTCCGTCGTCTTTATTGTGAGGTGGGTTTGATTTTCTTTTTTTTGTCGGTAATTTCAGAGGTTTTTTAAGAAAACAGGAAATGACATCACCCACTGGCATGCACATGCAGGTTGTTCTCCCGCTCACAGGGGGGGGGGGGGGGGGTGAGTGGGGGTGGCTTGACTGGCTACTCCATGCCGTTCCGCAGCATCTGATTGGCCGCGATGAGCATGACGCTGATGATGAAGGCCATGGCGAAGGCGCAGATCAGGCTCTTGCGAACACACGTCTGCCGGTTCTTCTTCTTGGGGTGGACTGCATCGGAGACAGGAGAATGGAAAGAGACATGAGGAGCTCAGCAGAACATCTGTAGGTACGGAGCCTACCTGGGGATCCCTTCCGGAAACCAAGAATGTAATTATGTAACATTAAAGGAGATGAAGTTGTCAGCACTGATGTCAATATTCACCAGGTGTAAAAAAAAATTGACACATTTCCAATGTCATAAAAGAATTATCATACACCTTTTGCTGTGAATGAACCATCCTTTCCTAGGTAGTGGATCTTATGTGGGAATATATTTGGTGCAAGCAGTGCTGGGAGCAGGTAGCATCTAATAAGCACTAAAGTGCACCAGATGGTTGCAGGATTGAGTCCCGGGAGGGACCAGGCAGTGCTGGAGAGAAGTGATGTACAGTAGCTGACCTGACCCAGCCTGCAGCAGTGATTCGACTGGAATCTGCTTCAGTAGAATTCCGGCCGGCGTGGTGGCAGAGCCGCATTGGGTCAGCTGGTGCCAAACCAAGTCAGCTCCTCAGGTCAGCTCTGACCCCAGCACCACCTCCGCCAGATTCTCCTCATTTTCTGCACATGACCCACTCCCCCACACTCTGTTCCGGCCTCAACTCTAGTGTGATGGACGCCAGCAGTCACAATACTATTCCCAGGCAAAACAAAACCCTCAGACAAGCACTGGCTCGCCTTCTTGCTAAACCCTATAAACATCAGCGGGGTCTTCACTCAGAACACCCATCAACATTCAAAGCCACACCAATTTATTCATGACAAGAGGCCAAGCCGGCTGCTCTCCACCTAACATCCCTTGTTTACAGCCAGTCATGTTAAATAATATTAATTTTCACTCCACTCGATTTCCTGCAGCGAGTGCTTGTCAAGGATGTTAAAAACATGAAAGCACCTTCTCCAAAGACAGCATGCGCTGAGATGCATGAACAGCCCGTGGATTTCAGAATAATTACGTATGACATTATCATTTTTATTCAGACCGGATGATAAATAATTCATGGAAAGACAAGGAAATAGGAACAGTCTCTGTCCCGGTAGCAAGGCTTTGTTCCTGCTGGTTAGTGCTGACGTAGAGAGCGTGAATGCGGTCTATGAGTTATTGCTGTTACTGGGACTTCCTGGGCGTTACAGCACAGTTAATGCAGCACTGATGTGGCGTTACGTTAGTCTTGCGGCCTGCGAATTACGGGTGTGCGGACGGCACTTGCAGGACGTGTTAAAACCTTCCGCCTTGTCATTTGGGTGAGTTAATGAATGACTGTTACACTTATATAGCGCTTTTCAAGACGCCCAAAGCGCTTAACAGATCCAATGGGGAGCCAATTTCATCCAACACCACTGCGTAGCCCCCACCCGGGTGGTGTGATGGCAGCCATTCTGCCCCAGTACGTTGGCAGCTGATGTGGTGAATAGGCAGGAGAGAATTCACCAATTAGACACAGGGGATGGTTAGGAGGCCAGATTTGATAGGGGCATAGTGGGTCATTTTAGGCAGAAGATCGGAGTACCACCCCTTTTGGGTAAGATGGTAAGGGATCTTTTATGACCTCAGAGAGTCGGGACCTTGGTTTTACATCCCATCCAAAGGATGGCGCCATTTTTACAGCACAGTGTGCCCATCACTGCCCTGGGATCTACACTGACCACAGGATGGGCTGTGTGGTGGCCACACTAACACCTCTTCAAGGAGCAACCTAGCTTTCCCAGCTGCTCTCCCATCCAAATACTGGCGACTATCAGAGGCGCCACTGGAATTTCCAGGTCCCCTGACAAGATGTCGCCTTGGACCTCACCCGCCCAACTTTATATGTACGAGGGCCCCTGAATCTGCCAGGACACCCATGCCCCACAGTGGAGCACAACCTCAAGCCGCAGCCCAGATGTGCAGCACTGAGGTAGCCATCATATATTCTGAGGCGAGGACCTGCTCAAAATCAACATAAAGTCAGCTTGACAGCATCATAACAACCATTATGACATCATAACAACCATTATGACATAATCAGATTTTCCCTCAGGTCTTACAGGAAGGGCAGGATTAGGAGTGAGGTTAGGGTGAGACATCACACTGGTGCATGACCTCATTGTCACCACATCACAAGGGTGAGCTGCAGCGATGGGGGCCAGTGACAGACATCAGACCTTGGCTGGTACTTCCCAAGATTGGCCACACTCACCCCCCTCGAACTCCGTCTGGCAGCCCCCAGAGTTCTCGTTCAGGCTCTCTTCCTCGGTGATGATGATGTTCTCAATGTCCTTCATCGTGAGGTGGTCACGGAACGCGTGGAACAGGACATGCTTCAGCTCCTCCAGCGTTATCCGCTGCATGTCAAACTGTGAGCGAGATGGAGCCCAGAATTAATACGCGGGTGACCCACTCACCAGGGATAGCCAGTGCTGGCACGGTGCCACGCGCGGGCACGGAGAGCTGCAGGCACAGAGAGCTGCGGGCACGCGCTTGTCTCTCCTGAATGATTTATTAGCCCAGAGAATGAGCGAGGATGGCGCCTGATATGGAGGGACGTTCTCTGGCTTTCTGTTTATTTTGGGATCCATCCGCTTCCCGAAACACAGAGAGCCTCAGACAAGTTTCCAGAAATGTCCACGGCTTTCTGCCCCGAGCGGCAGGGCCCGTCCCTGGGTCACCCTGGGGAACAAATTACTATCTGTTTTTTTTTGTTGTTTAAATATTTACTACGCTTGAAGGAACAAAACTTCAATTTGCGGCTCTCGCTTGGCAGGCGGCAGTTGTCCAGAGGGAAGCATGGATTAATCACTGATACTGCTCAACTTAAACAGGTCTGACTTTTCTTCTGGTTCACTAAGCCTGACATTACAGTCGCCAAGCCCAGTAAGTAGCAGACAGCACAAGGGGGTGGATTCAGCACTGTCACACTCCAGCCTACGGCTTCACTTTTATATATACAATAAAAGATACAATATTATTTGTCAAAGGAATATATAAGTATAGAGTGTTCTGGGAAATATTCAGTTTCTATACTTTCAAATATCTTTCAGTTTTGAGTAAAAGTTCAAAAGGGATTTGGATAAGACACAGAGATATCCTGACTTCCAGACTTTAAGGCAAAGGCTACTGAAACAAAGAGCGATCTTCCAGTGTTTGTAAACAAGGACGTCTCCAGGCCTCTGCTAGTTATGTCACTCCAGCAAGTACCTGCGTGAAGGACTTTACCAGCATTACAGGGTCTTATTCATTCTCCAGAGTCCTCAGCCCACTTCCAGAACTCCCTTCCACCACAACAAAAATCATCATGAACTCTGAAGAGCAGCAATGGTGCTCATCCTGTAGTGAAACCAGGCCATATAGGTTTGGTTTATTTCTGTCTTTCGTTTTATCAGAAGGCCTGTGGCAATCTTCCAGCTGCTGTCCAAACTCATATGTCGAGCTGTGCAGGCGCTGCGTTGAGCCTAGAGCCATGTCCCGTGCATCTGCGCTGCTGCACAGTGGGGCCCGCACCATAAAAGGTTGGGGACAGCCTCAACTTGCGCAAGAGGAAAAAAAAGTAAATAAAAAAGTCAATATCAGCCAACACATCTGCCAGAACTCCGAAATACGTGGCCAGGAATACGACCGCAACCAAAGTCTCAGACAAATGCTTCAGTGATTTTGTTTCCTTCCAAGAAAACCACTTAAGGTGAATTATTACCACAGAGCATATTAATTTATTCAAGCCTAGCCACCTTATCATCCATCTTAAGAATTTATTGGTAGGTAATATCAAATGAAGCAGCATTAAAACGCCACAATTATCTGCTTCAAAGCAAACGACGAAAAAGCCAACATGCCACGGGGGGTTAATAACGGAGAGATAAATCCAAGAGGATTCCTCACACACCAGAGACGGCGGGAACCTCAGAGCATTTAATGACACTCAATGAGGGAGTCTCAGACTGACATTACAGGGGTGTCTCTCTCAGTCAAAGGAGAGCCAGCATGTAGGACAAGGGACAGGGGACAGGGGACAGAGGAAGTGGACATTACCCAGGTAAGAGCGTGGATCATGTGATGTGAAGTGACACTGCCACACGCCACAACAATGTATAGAGAAATACATTAAATCAATTAAATCAATGTTAAGGCATATAGAGGCAGGCAGAGCTAAAGACGGGAGTGACTTAAACAGGCTGGACACAGCAGGCTGGGCACGCAGGGTTAGATGCCAGCAGATGAGGCACAGTGGGGTCTCTGTGCTCCTGCCTGAAAATCCGCAGGAAATAAGCTGGCTTGAGACGGGGGCGTGTCAAGGTCCTGGGTTGCTACAGAGCCTTTCATTCTGCAAAAAGTCTGACCTTCAGAGAAGCCAGGGGCCCCCAGCCGGGGCCCCCAGCCGAGTCTGTCCGCCACATTCATTCACGTGTCTCCCGATTGATAAATGATCTCTTCCTTTGTTTAAGTGTCTAGGCTGTTCAAGGGAGAGTTAAGACGGTAGAGGACAGTCCTGGAAGACCCTGACATGCCTGAGGAGGAGACCAGAGACACACACACACCCCCAGAGACACAGCCCCCCCCAGAGACACTCCCCCATCACAGACACTCAGAGACACACCCCCATCACAGACACTCAGAGACACACCCCATCAGAGACACACCCCCATCACAGACACTCAGAGACACACCCCATCACAGACACTCAGAGACACACCCCCATCACAGACACTCAGAGACACACCCCATCAAGAGACACACCCCCATCTCAGACACTCAGAGACACATCCCCATCACAGACACTCAGAGACACACCCCCATCACAGACACTCAGAGACACACCCC
>JABFDZ020000040.1:20385799-20401042 GCA_019775955.2 Pollimyrus isidori
CAGAGGCTGCAAAGGCATATGATATCAGTAAGGATACCAGAGGCTGCAAAGGCATATGATATCAGTAAGGATACCAGCGGCTGCAAATATCTAATATCTAATCTAATATCAGACTCACCACCCATGACCATTTCTGCAGAGTGTCTGCGCATGCAGGCCAGGCGCACAGACATCACCCATGACCATGTCTGCAGAGTGTCTGCGCATGCAGGGCAGGTGCACAGACTCACTATCCGTGACCATGTCTGTGGAGTGTTTGCACATGCAGGGCAGGTGCACAGACACCACCCATGACCGTGTCTGCGCATGCAGGGCAGGCGCACAGACTCACCATCCATGTCCAGCCGCTGCATGATGATGGCAAGCTCCACCTCACTAGGCATGTATCCCAGGGAGCGCATGGCCATTCCCAGCTCCTGCTTGGAGATGAAGCCGTTGCCATCGCGGTCCAGCACTCGGAACGCTTCCCGGATTTCTGCAGAGAGAAGAAAGCCGGTGTTCACCTCAGCATCTCCACAACGCCTCGTGAAATGTGGCATTTATCTACCCCGGGCTCACATTTACCCTCCAGCCCCAGCTCTCTGCTGCCTTTTGTGCCCCACAACCTCCCCCAGATTAAAAATAGGCAAGTCTACCATTCACAGGAGGAGAAAGAGGGAGGGAGAGAGAAAAAGGAGGAAAATGTAAACGTGAGGAATCCTGGCGTCCAAATGCCGCAGCAGAACTAAACAGCCGGAGTTACATCATCACCCGGAGAAATGTCACCACTCCTGACAAGCGTTACACGTCTGCGAGGACACCAGCTGACGTCTCGGGCCATTTGGGGCACCAGACGACTCCCCTTCTGCTGCGACAGAGACCCACCGGGGGGGGAGCGTCTTTAAAGGAGACACTGATGTCAGAAGGGTGAAGGCTAAGGGTGCAGGGAGAGGCAGCCGAATGCAGACTGAGCTAGAAATGTCACCGTGACTGCAGGCTGCAGCAGAGCGCAGTGCCAGTGTGAAGCACCAAAGAGCAGAGAGAGACTAGATACACACACATGCACGCACAGAAACATACACACACATATACACACATAAACCTACACTCACATACACACACATATACACACATAAACCTACACTCACATACACACACATGCACACACTAACACACACATAAACCTACACTCACATACACACACATGCACGCACAGAAACATACACACACATATACACACATAAACCTACACACACATACA
Organism: Pollimyrus isidori; assembly: GCA_019775955.2. Classification (NCBI taxonomy): domain Eukaryota; kingdom Metazoa; phylum Chordata; class Actinopteri; order Osteoglossiformes; family Mormyridae; genus Pollimyrus; species Pollimyrus isidori. Next base: position 20,387,040 of record JABFDZ020000040.1, read on the forward strand.
CACATGCACGCACGTACACACACAGAAACATACACACACATACACATGCACACATACACACACAAACATACACACACATGCACGCACTAACACACACAGAAACATACACTCACATAAACATACACACACATAAACCTACACACACATACACACACAGAGAAATACACATATATGCACTTACACACACACCAACATCCACTCACATGTACGCACTTACACACACATGCACACACAGAAACATACACACATAAACTTACACTCACATACACACACAGAGAAATACACATATATGCACTTACACACACACCAACATCCACTCACATGCACGCACTTACACACACATGCACACACAGAAACATACACACACTTAAACATACACTCACAGAAACACACACACATAAACATATACACACAGAAACATACACACACATACACGCACTTACACACACACACACACAGAAACACACACACATACACGCACTTACACACACATAAACATACACACACATGTACACGCACATGCAGAAACATGCACACACATACACAGCCAGCTGTAAAGCACTGTTACCAAAATGCTTTTCAGGAAAGCATGACGTTTCGACAGATTACAGGGCGGCTAGACTCAATGTGCGCCAAACATTAAGCAGTTGCTTAATTAAGACTGACAGCAAAATATAACATCAGCCGGCAGCTGTAAGACCGTCAATATTGAATTGACAACACGTCCGGAAGCTGAATCCACTTCTTATTTTTCCAAATTAATGGAGTGCTGATCAATACAGCAGCAATATGTCGGCACTGCACCGTAAGTGAGATCACAGAAAAGAGCGACTGTCAGTTGAATTAACCTTTCACCCAACTGTACTTCCAAGGTTAGAGACCAATAATTACTTTTTGGCCATTTGTCACATTTTAATAAAGAAACATTTAATCCAATTGGCCTGTGACTTCAGAAGGCTTCATGAAGCATAAATTATGAATTGCAAAAAACTTTGTATGTCGTAAAGTGGCAGTAATCTGGGAATAATGGCAAAAATAATCACAGCTGCATAATGGAGCATCAGCTCCACTTCCTGTTGGTGTTTATGGGATTAAAAATCATACTTTTCTGGTTATAAAATGGCAGGTAAGTATGAATCTCACACCACATGTCCGTCTGTAGTGAGGCCTACTGGGAAAGATGCACCTTCTTCCATCGACCAGCAAGTGGCGCAAGTAAGTTCCCCGCCGAAAGAGGTTCGCCATGCCAGTGGGGGGGTACCCATCCCGGTGAAGCGCATGGTAGAATTCCACTGCATTGGCGTGTGGCGTAGCACGGGCAGGTTCCACAGTACCGGTGTCCCAGGCAGCGAGGGCACGACAGGGGAGTTTGGGCTTATTTAAGCACAAAGAAGCTTCGCACTCACTCAGAAGCATAGAGGGGTAAGCCAGGCTGCAGGAAACGCAGACGTAGGAGAGCCAGCCGTGCTCTTACATCAAATGTCTCTGTCAAAGGGCCTGGACTCCCATCTCAGTGTCAGCCAGGTCGACTGTAAAATGCGACAGATCCGCTGACCCATAATGGAGGTTGGCATTAGGCTCGCCAGCGTGCCCGAGCTCATGTCATGGGAAATCCTGCGCCCAGCGTCAGCCGCCGCCTATAAATCGTACTCGATGCCAGAGCGTCATTTTAAACCCTGGGCCGTGAAAGGAGAACACGTGGGCGTTGGCGCAGGAGATGCAGGTCTGCCAGCTGGGAAGACCTGAATATATTTTGGGATATAATGTGAAGTGCTTATCAGGGGAGCGGGGCCCCCTACAGGCCCCCCTGCAGAGAGCAGTTCCCTGCCAGCGCAATCAGACTGGGTGACCCAGGCGATGCCCTTAGGAGGGCATCTCCGATACGAAGGCGGATGTCCCATCTCACTCAAGCGACGAGGATTTGGTTCAGGTCGCGGCGAAGTAGAGGAGCGTATCCGGGCCGTAAGCAGGTCCCACATGGACTACAGAACCGAGCCGAATTACACAGCCTTTGGAAGGCAGGGGCGACTGGGATGACTCATGTCACGTGACAAGGAAGAATCACTTTCTTTTAATTGCCTTCACATTTGCATCATACACAGACACACAATCCTTATCTGCTGCAAAAACAGGTAACCAGCACAAACACGGGGACCTTCACTGTCACTCCCCTCCCCCCAATTCATCCCTAAGTGCCCCCCCACCACGCTCAGTATCAACACAAAGCCCATTTATGGACAGTAAGAGGTCTCTTGTTGATAAACAATGCCTGTTTTTGACGGCTCGCCATGCAGGAGATATGCAGGGATCTGTTCCGTTTGACTGATCACGGGCCAGTTAACACCAAATCACAAGCAAAGTGACTAAACCGTGACCAGTGTAAAGGGGCTGATCAGCTGTGATGTCTGGGTGACAGCACTGACTGTTTCTCCATCTGTGGTTGTGCTTCCTTATCAGTCCGTAAAGAGCAAATTGCCCAAAATGCGTTTCCATATTTCTGGTCCCGGGCGCCATAAAGGACCTTGCGAAAGCCCTTCATCAGCGCGGCTGACTCACCGTCGAGCTCCTCCACGGAAATGCTGGCTAGCTGGTCGCTGTCGCTGCCGTCTGACAGCGAGCGGCTCAGGTAGTTCCCCTTGTAGAGCAGGCCGGCCGTCACGTGGTGAAAGGGCATCTTCCCCCTGTGTCGCCGTGGGAGACGGGAGTGAGGGGAGGGGAGGGTGGGGCACGGAAGAGAAACCGAGCCCCACCCTCTGGTCAAAACCATCCTGCAGCAAGCTCCATGGGGGGGTGGGAGTTCATGCAGACAGGATGGAGAGGCAGATGGAACCATGAACACTCACCTCTAACACATCGCTGCACTGTATCCACCCACCTAGAACCCTTAGGGCACGACATCACTTTAATTGACGCATCATCCGCGCATTAAATTAAGACAGAGGATCGTCAAGCGGTCGTAGGATTCGGAGGTCTAACGGTTTCATTATTGGCGCTGTTTTGACGGCGATAACTCCTGTACCGCCATTTCCGGGAGCCACGCAACGGGAAAGCCACTACTGCAGAAACAGCTTCCCAAAGGTCTACCCAAACCTCTTCTTTGGGTCACTGGTGAGGCAAAAAAGTCAATTAACTGGTACCTTCATTAACAAACTGCACAGATGCTGTAACTTCAGATGTAGAGGCACGGAAAGCAACAAAAACAAAACTCAACTGCAAATTAAAACAAAGAAAGCTGGTCTCTCCACGGGGCTTTGCAAACCCAGCCATCGCAGCCAGAATCGATACCTCACAGAGGAAGCTGGGAGCTGTTGATAAAAAGGCTGCATTTCCTTATGTACTATTCAGGGAAACAGGACCCAGTGTAGAGAATATGTAAAGCAGGAGAAACGAGAGAATTCTTGGCTTGTTCCTCCGACCGCATATTAGGGGGGAATCACGAGAGCTGGATGACCCATACAATGGCAAAAACATCACAGAGAGCCTGGCATGACGGGTCACTCACAGACAGCCAGTGCCAACCATCCATTCCATCCCCAGGGAGTTAAACGAGGGGGACTCACTCGCTTCACAGAGAGACAAACGCTACTGGATACATCCCAGGTCTGATTAATAATCTTTAGACAAACCCTCAGAGTTCCCAGAATAGCCAGGGAGGGCGAAGGGGCAGACAGGCAGCCTCATTGAGGAGTTGGGTCACGTGACACATCCACGGCTGCCGGGCTCAGGACACCAGCAGCCGATAGACCAGTACCTTTCACGTGTTCCTGGGCAAAGAGGCACGCTAGAGAGGCGGGTTATTTATCTCAACCGCAGAGGAGACGTCAACGGTTCAGTCAAAGGCAAAACCCTAGTCCCATGCTGGCAGACAGCAGGACAGGATGGGATTGGGATTTTTAAACCTCCTATATCAGAGCGGAACACATTTGCAAATCCCCAGAGAGGGCAGGCGGCTAGCCAGGGAGCAGGTGGGTCGAGGGAGCAGGGAGGTCGAGGGAGCGGGTGGGAAGGGGGAGCGGGTGGGACGGGGGAGCGGGGGGGAAGGGGGAGCGGGCAGAGGGGCAACAGCGGCCAGCAGAACAGAAGATCCAGCAGGAACCCCGGCCAACATCACAGGCACCCAGAAGAAGGTTCAGGAATGCGGCCGGTGCCCTCAGTGGGGAGATGAAATCATAACATGGACTCAAAGCTCCCTTACTGCTCCCCACAAAACCAGCCCCCACGTACAGGGGCCCGGATAACTGGCTCAAGAATCATAAATCAGACTGGCCTGTGCCCACTTCCCCGATTCCCTGCGACACAGCATAATCCCATCTGACGGAGGGGATTAAAGGCACGCGGCAAGAAAGACCCCCTCAAACGAGGGAAGAAAAAGTGAAAAAGCAGCAAAGCTTTAATTGCCACAGCAGAAGTCATGAATCCCACCATGCATCACACCGAACAGCAAGCGGGGGGGCGACACTGTTCACTACCTTCCTCGCAGAAGCCTCCCAGAGAGCAGAGCACCCCTCCATGGCAGACGGCTAGCCTAAGGCCCTATAGACACTAATGGATTAGTGCCCCCCCAGCTGTGGCATGCGTGCGACACAGTAAATATCAGCAACTCACTGCTTGACAGCTTCAGATTCATATTACGCATTAAAGCAAGACAACGGCAAGGTTTGGGAGTCAATTACCCATGGAAATACTTGCCGTCTGCAGCACTAACAACTGAAGGAGCTGTCATGCATTGCATGGCCCATAATGCACCTCTAGAGTTCACTGACCTCTGACACTGAACGATTAACAGTGGGACTGATTGGCTTTCAGGCATCCTGCTTATATACGGGGTCAAACACGTCAGGGAGCCTCAGCACAGGTTTGTACAGGGGAGGCTAACAGCCAAGGGGCAGCGATATGCCGAATTAAAGTAAACGACTCTGAGGACATCAACGCTCTGACAGGTCAGGCTAACCTGAGTGACCATAAGCACCAGCTGGGATTAGCCTGACGTCGTCTGCGCTAATGTCGCCTGGCCAGTCTGCGGGCGACAGGTCAGGTGACCCGGCACCACTGAGCACGGCTGCCGCTTATCACAAGGGGCCACGACGCTACTCTACGCCCTGGCTCGGCCGCTGTGACGCACTGGAGAGAACAGATGGCAAGGGGGGCCAAGCCGCCGCACTGCTGAGGTCATCGGCGCAAGCAACTTTCAAACATACCAACGAGGTCCCAGAAAAGACCACCGTCACTCGCAGTTTGGGAAACCAGCCACAAGTAACTACAACTCCATGGCTGCCCTTACAGGTCTGCAAATCTGCAGTGCCTTAACGGAAAGAAAACCTCAGATTCAGCAAATCCGGGGACGGTGGAGAGTGCGTGTGCGACACCTTCCCGGGTTGTCATTCACAGTCGTCCGTCGTCGTCCCCCCCCCCCCCCCCACCTGGCAGCTCGCTAACCTCCAATGAGCATCCAGGAGTCATTTAGGGGATCAAAACAAGCATTAAGCCAGCTGGGGTGGAGATTTCCAGAAACACTCCGAAGAAAGGCAAATTTCACGCACAGCACCGAAAAGGCAGGAGGATGGGCTGATGGGTGATGTGTGGCTCCAAGAGCAGAAGGTCATCGACTCCAAACCCCAGAGTCGACAGAGTGATGTCACCATTGGGCCCTTGAGCAAGGCCCTTAACCCCTAATTGCTCTGGACTAGCTGCCCTGCATTCTTTACGTCACGTTGGACAAAAGAATCCGCAAAGTGAATAAGATGTTCACAAAACAAAAGAAATGTCCACAGGCTCAAGAAGACAAAGAGCCCCGAGAATCCCTGAGAACACCACAGGGTCATGCGTCTTCTCTTCATATTCCTGCCGTGACCTGCACTCCCAGGCAGTGTCACCAAACCGCACAGAGCTGTGGCAGCACTCGGCCAGCGACAGCCCAAAACCCGGGGAGGCAAGAAAAGGTCCTCGGGGCAGAAAACATGCTAGTGAGCAGCCGGAAACACATCCGCTCGCAGCGGAGCCATGAAAACTGTCATGTCCCAGACTTGCTGGCCCTGCAACAGGACAAATGAGTCACACTCACAGGGACCGACCGTATCCATGTAAGAAAAAAAAGAAGGGAATCTAACATCTCACTTCGGACCATGTGCAGTACGAGATCTGTGTAACCAGGGGTTGGGTCATCCATCACCCCAAGACAGACCTACAGATATGAGGTTCCTGCCACTAGCCCCCCTCCTCGCCCCCCCAGTCAGCATAACACTGCAGCATATCTAGAGTGTGACTTCAGGTGCTCAGCCTGTGTGGCCCCCACCTTCCGCCCCAGGAAGATTCTGAACCTCCTATCCAAGGTCAATGTGCGAGTATTACCCCCCCACCCCAAACCAGAACACCTGGATTATAAATCCACTTGCTTCACTGACGATGTTGGAGATCCACAGCCCGTATACACCTGCTGCCTCTCAAAGACGCAGTGCCCCAGCTGTACAGTCTCACTGTTTACCTGGTTGTAAGACACAGCATCCGTGTGTGTATGGGGGGGGGGGGGGGGCTGGAATACTTCACCCCCATCACCGTCAGCCCCCTGTTCCAGATCCTGAGTAGCTGCCTTCTAACATTCACATGCTCACATGCAAAACATTAATACACATAAATAACCGTATACACAATGGACACAATCACTGGTTCATATCAATGCATTATGACAGCGATTGGACCTGACACTTTTATGTCATTATTAGCAAATATGAAATGATGTACTAATTAGCACAACATTAAAAAGAATTCCGAAATAACCGGCGGTCCCAGGCGGATCATTAGCGGCAGCCATTTAAAAAAATGGATTATCAATTAATTCGTTAATAAATGGAATGAAACCTTTGGCCTAAATGTACCAAGAAGGATACAACTATACGTGTACAAGCATGAATGCAGATATATAAATAACAGTGACACACGCATATAAATACTTATCACAGGTTTCCAGTATGCGTCTCTATTTAGGCAAATGTACATCTGTATTTACAGATTCATCAGACATAAGCTTTTTTTTTTACTTCACTTCATTTTCTGATTTCAGCGGCAGGATGATGAGTTACTGTGCAGAACGCGTATCAAATTCAGCATGAAATTGTAAATTATTCGCGGTTTCAGCCACTGGCTTCACATAATAAAATAATGCAAAACAGCATCCCATTAAATGAGCGCCCCAAAAGCCAGACCCCCATTAAAGAACTACAACCACTGATAAAAATGGCCACTCCTAGTGCTATTAAAGGTAATGGTCTAGTTGAACTGACAACAGGTGAAATTTGCTGTTAGGGTTAATAGAAATAACAATGCGGTTCGGGGCACTTCCAGACAGCTGTTCGGCGCGGTCAGTATCTGGATCAATCAGCGGATCATGGAGTTGCGCATACGGTCCAAACTGAGCCGCACTTTCAGCTACTTACCTCAAGAAACGGACGCCGTCTCCTATAAAGTGAATGGTCGAGATCCGTCGCCGAGACCCCAAGGCACAGCGAAACCGGAGTCCGGTTTGAAGGGTTAGTGCCAAGGCGTCGGCGTGTGCTTGATCTTGCCGGAGAGATAAATCATGCCCCTTTCTCCGAGGTTCACGCTACTGCTCCATCACTGCCGCGATCCCCTCTCCGATCACGAGTCCATGTGCACTGGGCATGTTTAATGCCCCCGTTTCCAGCTAAGCAATCGAAGTTCCACACTTGTTCCAACTCCCGTCAATTGTAACGACCCTGTTCATCCTATGCCATTCCCATTTCCCAAGTTGGGGGTTGGGGCGAGAAAAAAACGTTTCTTTTCGTTAATTAGCCACGACTGCCTTAATAATCCAAGCACCAAAAGAGATATTTCTGACGCCCACCCTCAGGACGAGATGAACCTGAATCTCTAGATGGCTCAGATCACATAAATACACGCTGCGAATTATTTCTGGGTGTTATTCCCCTCAACACCCGCGTTCTCCGTTGAATCCCTACAAAAAAAAATCCCAGCTTCCAATTATCACCGGTCTTGTAAGCGATCGGAGTCTGATTTAACCCATATAACGCCGCGAAGAGAGCGATAGTCATGAGTCAACTGATGCAGCCCACGATCTGTTACGTTTGTGCCGCTCATCGTCGGCCGGTGGGCTGATCGGTGCCGCCCGCCGAGGAACCGGAGCGGAGCAGAGGAGAGGGAGCACCATTCCCCCGTGCCGAGTACGCTTCCTGCTAAAAAATAATAATTAATAAATGAACAGATAAACTGATAAGCGAATATCTATCCATCTTGGCATTGATATATGATAAATGATGGCAGACCGATTAGTGCAATCATGTCCCTGTCAAGCCGTGAAAAGGGCAGTGAGTTTAATTTGAATTAAACCATTTAGCAGTAAGGTGCAGTGATTAGTTTTACACGAAACATTAAACACATATTATGCCATGTCGTGTGTACACTAGCACACAACGCCTACTGGTCATTTAAACAGGATTGTGAATCCATTGCGTTAATGCACAAGAACCAAGAAAAGGCATTTATACCAGGCTGCAAATTCGACACAACCATCTAGCCTGTTTATTATGGTAACGATGAAACACCCTAGCTTTATCTGCCAATACCGGCACAGAAAATACCGGTAAGCACACGTGCCAAGACAGTCTGCAAGGTGCAGGGCTCGTGGCTCTCTGAAGTTGAGGCGCTTCGCCCTGTGGGGGGGCGAGATACGACCCTGGTGCACGGCCGTATCACCCTCTGCACGTGTCCCATCCCGGGGTGTAAAACTGTGAGATGTGAAATACTGTATAAATCACACTGGATACAGGATTCCGCCAGCTTCAGCACCCTCATCATTCGTGAAGAGACATTTCCCAAGCACTGCCTCATCAACACTACAGCCAGCGGTGATCCGAGAACCGCTCAGCACCCCCACCCCCCGCCCCAGCTCCCCGGCGAAAGCAGACACATATATTGGGACGATAAAATTACAACCTGAAACATATCTCGGTTATAATCTGAGAACCAGACGCTTGCGAAGCAAATACAAATAATACTCTGCGCCCAGTAAATGGAGGTTTAACTGAAATGTGCCTTTTGCTCGCTATTCTAGGACCATAAAGGTACGACCATATTAAATTCAGTTATTGACTTGCTGTGTATTAAGAGGTGGTCTCATATTATAGTCCCGCTTTTAAAATACACTCCGTATTTGTTATTAATATTCAGCACAACAGCACTGCTTCAGGTAAACATGCACCAGCTAAGAATGGAGTATCTTTAAACGGAAAATCCAACCGAAATGTGAAGCCGGAATGTGTTGCAGACGCATTGACTAAAACGTTCAATATCTTAGAGCTAATTAAGTCGCGCAAACAAATGATCAAAAATGACATTTGATCTGAAAGAAACACTAATAAACCGCGCACAGGTTTAGTACTACAAAAAGTTGAGCATCAAGCATTTAAAAGATTGAAACATTGCGCCACATACATAGTCAGAATTTAATCAGCGTCTCAAATGGGTCAAATTCTCAAGTTTGGTCGTACTAAGCGGCAGGTATCAGGGGATGGGGGGGGGGGCTCGCTGCAGCAGGCGACGGGAGCTGCTGTCGGGCGAGGCACCCAGGCACGGCGCAAAGCAGAGATGGAGCCGCACACGCAGCACGGCGAGAGATGATTAACGCAGAAAAGTTAGTTTTTGTGAGCTCACTTATTATGTTTTTACCGATCACGGCCGACTGAATTGACAGATAGGGTGTTTTTCGATTTCAAGAGCATACTAAATCTTGCGTTAATATCTTTAGAAAAACAGTAACTGTTAGCCAATGATCTTCAGCAGAGCTTCAAGAAACATAACAGTTAAACGGTTAAAATAGGCCTACATGACACTTCTTTGACGTCATTTAACCGTAAACAGACTCACGTCATACTCAAGCAGCAACCTATCTGGTGTGACTGCTGTACCAAAAGGGGACTAGATCATCAGTTGTAGCTGCAACGCACCCTAATCAGGTCAAATACAGGGGAAATAAAGTTCACAGCAGACCACATAATGTAGCAGACAATTTATTTTTAATACTTTTTCTGGAGCTGCCGTTTCCCAAGGTGCAAGTCAGCCTCTCGAAGTTAATTCTTAGCCCTGTTACGAACATCATGCTGTTACAGATAGCTGATTAATTATGCAAAGGGGCCACTCTGGTCCTGAAGAGGGGAACCCCTTGTTTTTAATGGCCACACACACACACACAGCAGCTATTTCTGAATGGTCTCCTGTGATTATTTTTTCTGTTGGGAGTGTTTAATCACCACGAGCTTATGGGGGATCATATTTACACATCATTCTTCTTAATTAATCAAAGACCTCTTCGACTCCAGAACACCTAGCCTGCATTTGGCACAGGGTGGAGAGACGGGTTGCTGGGGAGGTGTCCACCACAGACACCAGCAAAGAAGCTAAGTCCCCCCCCCCAGCTTAGCTTTTAATGGCGCCAGGTCGCTGTAAAGACCTGTATCTGGAAGGAAAGTGGCCACCTCTGCTGCCAGGGATGATGACAGCTAGACCAAGTCGTCCTGAAGCTGCATGTGGGGCCCAGAGCTTGTTAGACTTGAAGGAAGCCACACTGCTGCGCTCACATCTGACGTCTCTGCGCCCCCAACAGGCCGCAAACTGACTGACCGCTACGACGATCCGTTGGCTTGCGGAACATGACGTTTAAGTGATACATCTTATCTATCCAAATGATACACGTATAGAGCACAAAAAGAGTAAAAAGAAATGGAAAAAAGTGACTTTCAGTGGACATGCCTAGAACACGCCTGGAAATCGGACTCAAATTACCCGCATTGCAGAGCCAATATCCAAAGCTTCACTTGCAAGTCATAGCATAACAGGATGGGGTTCCCAGCTGTGACATCAGGAGTGGGGGGGGGGGCATCTTCCATCCCCTGTCAGCCGAATTCTTCTGCGAATCCATCCAGACTATTGCTCCACTCCTCATCAAGATGCCAGTCAGTCTCTGAATGCCCCTCTAAGGCCTCAGGCACAAGCAGCATTCTGGGGCCACTGAAGATTCAGCATCTCAGAATTGATCCTCGTTACTTTGCATGGCGCCACCTTGTGGTGGAGAATGGAACAGTTTACAATGAAAGCTGGAGGCCAGCTGCTGTAGGTCATGCAAGAGCTAACCCTGGGCTCAAACCAAAGTCCAAAGTCAGCTGAGCGGAGCAGCTCCTATTCCTAGCATGGTGAGGCCCACTGTCACTGCAAGACCATCTTGGGTCACGAACCAGGGAAATAGCGGGCAGACAGCGACCGTGGCCATCTCTCGGTGCCAAGACCAGTTTCAACTAATTATTTGCAATGCGTAGCGTTTATCGAGATCCGATACAAGTCGTTAGTCTTTCAAGTTTATTATGCCATTAAAATGCAAATCCCCCAGCTCAAAAACATAAATTTTAGAAACAGTAACGTGCTGGGAAACGGCTGTTTTGTAGCCCTCTGGTTAATTGACTCTCATCAGCTAACAGGGGAATTGTGGGTAATTCCTCTTAAGCCAGCAGTGATTCTGCAAGCAGCCTTCTCCGAGCCGCTGATCGCTGTCGGGCACGCTGAGCAGAGACCCCATGGGATGGCAGAGGGCACAGACACCGCAGACAAGCCGCCTTCGTGTTCACAGCCCCGCCACAGTCAGGCCTGCCTGTGCCAGGCTTGTTCAGGGTCACATCTTCGTTGGCTGACTCTTTAGAGTGCAGTTGAACCTGAGAGTGAGAGAGCTTGTGTCAGCGGGGACAGGAAATGATGCGTTGCCCTGTACGCATCATCAGTTAGCGCCATTGTGCCATCCCCATGGCTCAGTCACCTCGGGAACAACGGAAGACACGTCTATTCTGAAAACTTTTGTACATGTAGATGCTAGTGGAACACCTGGGGTGGGTGATGTTAATGTGAACTGTCAATCAAGTAGTTTAACCCACTCTGACTGGTTACTTGGATCAATTAACGCAGGCAGTCGCTGACAGCAAGCAGTAATCAGACCCACTGCAGGATTCAAAGCCACTTTGCTCTCGCCGCCAAGCCAGTGAATGTCCTTGACATTCTGTTTCACAATTTGTTTCAATTTTTGCACACAGTAAACAGCTATAAGAAGATTAATGTTGGAAAGACACGCCAACGAGGAAATCTGAATTCTCTAATCAGCTAGATACCCGATTGACCTCTAATTTGAATGGCAAGAGAAATATTTAAATGAAGAGAAAATTTACATACATGTAATGTACAAATTGGGCACTATGGGATTAGCTATTTTTACGTACCTCTTTTCTTTTACACCAATGGCCGCTCACTAGTCTTCCTGAAAGCCCCAGTAAGTCAGGAACCAGATATAAAATGCATCAAGATGGTGAGAACTTCGAATCCCCATCTGTCCCTATGGCACCAGCCATCCACACCCCCCCAGAAAGAGAGAGTTGCCTATACACCATATGTTTTGTCCCGAGTATAATTGGGAGGGGGGAGGGGGGATTGGATGCCTTCATCAGCCTGATCGCGGGAGAGAGTGGTGGGACTGCATTCTGTGCTGGGATCAGTATCAGCAGTCATCTTCTGACAATGCTGACTCCTGAAGTCCAAGAGTACAACCTGCTTCTGGAAAGTTCCTGGCGAAAGGTTACATCCACAGCATCCAGCCCAGAGAGAAATCAAAAGACAAACAAAGCGAGAGATAACAGGCCAGCAGAAATACTGGACCCGACGCTGATGACCACACAGTCCCAGGAACGCAAACACCTCCTATCCCACGTCACACCCCTCCACGCGGCTCAGCATAAAGGGATGGACATACCTTGCCCTGTTGCCATGGATACCGCACACTGACCGATAAACAAACATGGCGGATGTTAGCGACTGCTAAGGGCCCTTGGTCAGAACAAAACCACCTGCCTGCTGAAGCAAACTACTGGACAGATACTAACCGCAGCGTGGGACTGGCGAGCGAGGCGACCATTCAAGCTGAAAATGGCATAGGCGCATAAGAGGTGCGGTGAGTAGCTTGACAGGAAGGGAGCTCAGACGGCTAATTCAGAGCGCTAGGCAGAAAAAGCCAGGAGGCAATAAGAAGTGCAATATGGGGTTCCGGGGTTGGATGGCGGGACAGCCGGGGGGAACTAAACTCATCAGCCCACGCGGCTTAATTAGAGAGTAGCAGGCCTGCTGGCACCGCCTGTGGGGGTGGGGCGCACATTAGACTGCATGAGAGGGTTTGCAAGTTCAACTCATCCATCACAATTACCATGTTTACCAAACACTACTGTAATTAATAAACCTAGCCCTAAGCTTATAAATTGCACTGTTTTGGCTGCAAGGGCCAGCGTGCCCTTTGTAAACAAACAGCGACACCCATTCCTCTGATACTAGCAGCAACGCCCCGACTCCTCGGCACAATAAGTAATATACCAAGGGCAGAGAGAAAGAGCGCTGGACATGGCCTGGATAGTGTTGGTGCCGCCGGGGGCGAGTGTGACTGCATCTGTGGCAATGTGTGTTTGTGGCTTAAGTGAGATACCACTCTGGTTTATGCAGCTACCTCAGGCACAACCCGCATCACACTAGTGCCAACGTGCCCTGAAGAACTGCGTGGACTAGGTGGCACCGGGACACAGCGTTACTGGTCGATCCTGGACGAGCGCGTTGATGTGAAACCCATCAAGGAGTTTCATAGATCCTCCTTCCAACAGAAGGCCGATTCGTAAACCATAGCAATGTGTTCAGCACAAGAGGGCCGGGAGTGTGCGTTCAGGGGAACAGCCTGTACTGTTGCACAAAAGCAGCACCTTTACCAGCAGTTTAACTGCATTATAAAATAAAAAATAAATTAAAAAACACAGATCAACTACCTTACCTTCTGTAGGGGGGGGGAGAGAATCTTCTCCCACCCAAGAGTATAGCATCAATACCCCCATGTACAACAATCCAGGTTACAATGGATGAAAGGATGGCACCGATTCTAGTTACAGGGCATGACAGAATGGCAC
>JABFDZ020000040.1:20401310-20411606 GCA_019775955.2 Pollimyrus isidori
GAGAGAATGAAGCCTAGTTACAGGGCACGAGAGAATGAAGCCTAGTTACAGGGCACGAGAGAATGAAGCCTAGTTACAGGGCACGAGAGAATGAAGCCTAGTTACCTGGCATGAGAGAATGAAGCCTAGTTACAGGCGATGCACACACAGACAGACATACACAGCATAATAAAAGAACCAGAAGTCTGAGGTACTATCAGCACTTTATTTCACTTAAAACATGCTGCACTCTTGGTTTGAACAACTGCAATTACAAGGAAATGACTGAAAACACCCAGTGCTGCTTCTGCTGACCTTTGAGTTCAGCGTGTTCTCACTGGAGGTATTGAGATTCTTCGCTGAGAGGGGGGGGATCTGAAGGCACATAGCAGCCAACAAATCAAGTCCGTCTAGGGAGTAAAAATTGCAGTAGCATTTAGTGATTCCCCTCAGATCACCAAGCCCCGCCCAGCAGGGTAATCCAGCAGGAAAGGTTCCGCACGGACCAGAGACGGGACGGCTGATGTGTGACAGTGACATCTAAGCAGAAAACAATGATGTGCGACTATAAGCAGAGTGGAGATTGGCTTCTCCGCCTAGGCAGGAGAGCACAGGATTAAAAACAGAACACACACACCCATGGCCTCCAATACCAGGAAAACTCATCTTGAGCTTAAAGGGCCACAGATCAGTCACTAAACTGACATCAGCACCCAGACACATCTTTGGTCTTGTTCTTTCGCTGAAAGCGGGTGTCCGCTGGGTCGAATCCCCTCTCGCGGGCTCCAAAGATGGCCCAGTCGGGGGTCCTGGCCATGTAGTCCTCGGCCGAGAAGCTGGTCTGGCTGTTGGTGTCGTCATGGAGACGCACAAGTTCTTGGAAGCGGTCGTAGTCAATCCATGTGTGCCACTCGCCACCCACCTTGAACTGCCGGACAAACATCAAGCAGTTAAAAGAAGCAGGCGTGCAAAGGGCAGCTGAGACGGACCGGCAAGCCCCCCCCCGCACATGTGGGGGCCAGGGGCATGTGCTGCCATTTTGACTGTGCGATATGTTCCTGAGACAAAGACCAAGAAAGACAGGGGTGCAGAATTTTAAGGGAATCAGAGACATCTGAAAATCAGAGCACACACAGAGCTGTGAGGGCAAAGACGTCCATCTTGCAAGGAAGCGCCGAACTTCATTCGCCTTCCCCCCCCCATTTCACACACTTTCATCAGCAAAGCCCAGAGCTTAGCGCTGATGCAGCAAGCATTTCTCTCACATCGGCCAATCAAATTGCTGGGAAAGCAAACACTAGGGGAATAACCCTGCCCCCAAAAGGGCAGAATCCCTATCCAAGCTGATGCTGAGTGCTGAACAGCTAAAGATGCTGCGTGCCCTCATCCAGCCCCACAGGGGGCAGTCTCTCAGGGACCTTCGTGCCCCCCCCACCACGTCCAATCTCCCAGACCATCCAGGGAAATGACCTAAATGTCCAATCCTCTCTGTACCTGGACTCTTAGCACTTCAAATACAGCATTTAATGAACTCCCTACTAGTTGTGTGTGACTCAGCCCAGACTTTCCTTCCGCGGTCTGCCCCCCCCCCAAATTGCATTTTGGGATTGGAGAAACGACGAGTTGGGAGATGGACTCATCTCATTCAAGAAATGACCCATAAAATGGAGCAGCAAGTGGAGCGCTGTTACTGGAGAGAGATTAAATTAGATGCAACAGCTTTAAGGCCCTCAGGGCACCAGGGCTCCTCAGAATACAGAAGAGGCAACTGAACACTACTGTTAAATCCCAGCTTCAAAAGGGGCACCGCGGTGAAGTTTGCGGGCCGCTCTGCTCCAGGTCCCTGGGTGGAGGTGAACCCGGAGCTCGACGCCATAATGAAATCGGAATAATCCAGTGTTGAAAATGCAGACCGGCCCGAACTCACAGCAGGAAAAGTCAAGCGCAAATTCAGGGGTCCAACAACAACAGAACATATTGATTGTGTCCTGCCAGGCTTCCCCAGGAAAAAATAACCTGGTACATAAAGGGACTGACAGCTGTCCTAATTACCCCCAATGTGAACCATGCCCCCTGGCACCAACATTCCGATGATACACTAATTGCATCCAGAACCCATGCATACCAGCTGCCCTGCTTACCACTGCCTCCTACAGTCCATATCCTGCCTGGTGCTCAGTGGCTGCCCCATCCATTAATGAGCAGGTGGATGTGGAAAGGACAGCAAACACCATAGGCATGTCCCCCCAGGCCGGCTGGCCCCATCCTCCGCTGACACTGCCTGCCCCCCTCAGCACTACCTGAAAGGGACCAGGAGCCGCACCCAGAGAGGCCAAACCTGACACACTCGATAAAGATCAAAGTCCGAGTGGCTCTCCATTGGCCGGCCAGCAAGGCTGGCACCCCAAGAGACAGACAGCAGAAAGGCGACAGGGGGGGTGGAACGGCAGAAAGATGTGGGAGAGAGCATCACGGGGGGGGCAGACGCTTTCCGGAATATAAAATGAGGAAAGGAAACCTGCTTTAGAACAGAAATTCTGCAGTGCCATAGTCGTCTAGGTGTAAATTAGGAATTCAAACGCAAATAGCAACTTGCGGGGTAAGGAAGATGAAAGTAGTCAGAGAAGGAGCAGCAGGTGATGAAATGTCAAATTAGGGCTGCTTTCTGCACCGCACGGCTCAGCAGAAAGCAGCTTCTCCAGGAGAAGTGGGGACAGAGTAATGAGAGGCAGGACGCTGGTCCTCGACACCCCAGGCGGGGTGGGGGGGTGCAAGGACCGGGGCCGTGAGCATGCAGGGCCAGGCTGCCTCTCTCAGGCAGAACAGCAGCATGGGTGTGTGCATTTACAGAGAGGCGTGGGAGTGGTGTGGAACAGGATGGCGGCACAGGTGTGTGGATTTACACAGTGGTGTGGAACAGGATGGCAGCACAAGTGTGTGCATTTGCACAGTGGTATGGAACAGGATGGTGGGCGGGTTTGGTGTGTAATAGGATGGAGGCATGGTTGAGTACATTTGCAGAGTGGTGTGGAACAGGATGGCAGCACAGTTGGATGCATTTACACAGTGGTGTGGAACAGGATGGTGGGCGGGTTTGGTGTGCAATAGGATGGAGGCATGGTTGAGTGCATTTGCAGAGTGGTGTGGAACAGGATGGCAGCACAGTTGGATGCATTTACACAGTAGTGTGGAACAGGATGGCGGGCGGGTTTGGTGCCTTTACAGAGTGGCGTGGAACAGGATGGTGGGCGGGTTTGGTGTGTAATAGGATAGAGGCATGGTTGAGTGCATTTATAGGCACCAAGCCATAGAAGCACAGGACAGGAGAATAATTCAAAACAGAAATATCACCTACCTTGTTATACTACAGAACGGCAACTCTTATACGGTCCAAAACAGTTCAAGTCAAGCAGTGAACAGGCCAATAAACAAAATAAGCGACAGTGTGTGTGTACAGCCTAAGCAGGGAGGCCCTCTGCAGCTGGAATACTGGGGCCTGTCAGAGTCCAGTCAAATCAGTGCACTGGTTATTAGTGAGTTACAGCAATAGAAGGCGGAGGAAACCGTGTGCGTAGGAACTGAATGGCGGGCCGCAGTGGCATGGAACAGGACGGCGGGTGATTGTGGTCAGGAACATTAAGCTGGACGGTGCGGGCAGGCCTACCTTGCGATGGGCAATAAGGACGCAGTTCGAGTGCTCGTGTTCAGAGGCGATGTCATAATCAGGCAACAGGTCAGCCAACTGCCTAACGAAGTACAGGACCTCGTCGTGCCAGGGCACGTTGGCCATGGTCAGGCTGCTGGCGGAGCTCTCTCCACAGTATGTCACCCCCTGGGGACAGAAGCAAAGTAGGACTGTCAGGGTCCAACCCGGCCCCACCTTGGCCTTCTTACACGGCTAGACACTTCATTAACACTCCACTACAGGGGGTGAGTAGCTGGAGATGTTGGCTGCTGACAGAGCTCTGGCACATCTGTGATGATACTTTAAATGCTTCGAAATTTAGCCTCTAGTGCTACATTGGTCAGCCCACATTCTCGAAAGTAGCCATTTTCAGTTTTATCCATGTTTCGCTGCAGAAGGTAGAGCACCTCGCTCGCAGGTACAACAGCCGGGCCCTGCATGGGATCTGAACCTGAGGTGTGTATAGGTAATTACTACTGCAGCCAGCACCTGTGCACTGGTGGGGTGACCTGTCACTGGGGGTCTGGGTTCAGATTCTACATGCAGACAGACTGTGTTGTGCATTTCAAGGTTACAGAGGACCCCACCATACACACATATAAAACTAATAAAATAAGAGAGGGAAAATCAGTGCTAAACGGATTAGCCGGGGGGAGCAGCTGCCAGACGGAGCAGGACGGCGATCTTCATCCCATACCACTCCTCCTCCTCAATCTTTTTTTTTAAAAAAAAATAAAATAAAAACTCCATTAGAGGGCGCCAGTTCTCACAACGTGGCAATCCCTCGATCTGGAGCACGGAGGTCCGTCAGATCCCACCCCCCCCGCGCCCCCGAAAGCAGATGGACAGAAGACAGGCTTTCACACGTAATCAGTGACACGCCTCCATGCCAGAGAGTCCTTCACACGCTAGACTGTGGTGGACGTCACACAGGGACACGTGTTCACAAGGGCATGTCAAGGACCGGGGCACATAAACGGGTGTGGATGGGGGACAGAGGGGCGCGGGTGGCACAGGGCGAGACCGCCCCCCCAAGGTGGGACAGGCGGCACGTCCTCGCCGACGGCTTCCTCTCAGAGCCGCCGTCTGCGCAGCGAGAACAAGGTCAGCGGGATGAGCCGCCCGCTCCAATGGCGGGGAGGGACGCGGCTGCCCGCAGCTCGAGAGGGAAGAGCGACAGCAGAACGGAGACATGCTCTGCGCTCTGCATAAGCACCCCCATCACCCCCCCACACCCAGCCACCCCATCCCAGCCCGTGTTTATCGGTGGACTGCGGACATAACGCTCGATGACACAGATGAGCCTTTACGGAATCAACGGCGTGCTATGGATTCCTGCCGCTCCCCGTAAGCGAGATGGGAATTTATACAAAACACCCCCCTGAATGCCCAGCATGGGGCCATTTACACCTGGGGAGAGCGGACAGCATTCTGGTAGACTTTGCAATAATAAAGAAATTTTAATATTACGAATATATAAATAAACCCTCACAGAAACTCTAAAATGATAATGACTGGAGCATACCACTGAGAGAGAAACACACACACACACACACACACACACACACACACACACACACACACACACACACACACAGGCCCAATTTACACCCACAGCAGCAGAACTCCATCTCAGTGTCAGTGCCCAACACCGCACAACACGCTAATTGCCCGGTAATGCAGCTTTAACAAAAGCATCCCTCGGGGGCCCTGCCAAGGGCCTGGGGCTCAGGGAAAGTGCCGCCATGGATTGACAGCCGGGACTGACAGACACTTAATGAGCAGATCGGCGGGACCCGGCCGGGCAGCCGGTGAAAACCCTGTGGTGCCCTGACAGACTGACCGCCAGTGGCAGGGAGGGGTGGGGTTCAATTAAAAGCTCAGGGAGTGCCCCCCCCCTCCCCCCCAATCACAGGTTCCCCCTCGGTATCCACAAGCGACGCAGTGTCCCCACAAAGACCGCGTCTCGACAGGTCGCCAGCATTTACTGCTCCTTAGTTAAAACGCCGCAGGGGAGATAAGGTGACTGGGGAAGAGCTGCGTCACTTGCAGGGAAGCCAGTGACTGTCACCCAGCAAGCCGCCAGCTCATGAAGGGCCTGCTGGGGGGGGGATGCCACGCCACAGGAGAGGGGAGCAGAGGCAGGTAACCCAGCATCTGCCCGGAACACGGTACCGTGTGTGAGAGTCTGCCTAAACACACACGCAGGGCCGTTCCTGATAACCCGGAACCACCTGCCTGCCGCCCTGCGCTCATTTCGCTAATTAGCGATGTCATTAAGCCTCTGTGCTCATTCTGAGAACAAACACTCCTATAATTACACGCCTGTAGGGCTGGTCTGCAGCGGCATCGCTGTCGTCCACTGCAGATAGGACACGGCACACCAGTGGGCATCAGTATTCACCAGGACGCACGAGTATGCACCAGTGCCACGTAACTCAGCAAGGCCACAAAGAACGGGAACCACCAGTTCAGAGGTGTTTGGCAGGGGGCGGAAACCTTGAGTCCTTCCTTAGGGTAGCGTTTTAAAAAAGGACAAATAAAAAAGGGACGGAGAACCTGAGGCCACAGCGAGTTACAGCTCAGAAAAGAGCGCAGAGAGCGAGAGGGAAGGACAGAGAGCTGCACCATCAAGGTGACGATCCCACCGCCATTCCCAGGGAGAGGAGCCGCGGCTGTGAGGCGTCGCCTGGTCGCGTTCCTGCCACACCCGCGAGACGGCCGGAAATCCCAGGCACCTTGCGGGAGGAAGCTGGAGATCGCTGTTGCTAGGCTACCAGAACTTACAGGTGACAGGCCGCAAGCCTTATCCCATGAGAACATCCCATAATAGGAGATCACGCATAGGGGTCAGTGCCTCGCTCAGCACTGCCAGCCATGTCAGGATCCTCATTTCACCGGGAGACGGGCTGAGTTTGGAGAAAACAGGCCACGCAAAAGGACCACGCTCCGGGCTTCCAAAAGACAGGTGTGGGCGGAGGCGGGTGGAGGGGGGCAGGCGGGTGGAGGGGGGCAGGCGGGTGGAGGGGGGTAGAGGCGAAGACGTGAGTACAAGGGTGGAGGCGGGCAGACAGATGCTGGCGGAGGCAGGCAAAGGCTGGCAAGCGAGGCATGGGACCCACCTTCACCTCCACGAAGTCTGGCTGGCCCAGGGAGACGAGTTCTGCGTAGGCCTTGAGCTCATCCACATTCCAAGCTTTGACCAGGGTCAGGCGGTACACAGTGCGCTGTTGCTGGGGGCCACAGGAGACACGGGGATGAAGACAACACCACGGCAACAAAAGACAAGATAAGGTAGCCATCTGGGGCGGAACAGGCAGCAACATTCCAGAAGAATTAAATTTGATTATTGAAAAATTACTCTACATCTGCACAGTAATACTGTCAAAACATCAGTCTGAAGGCCATCAGCTAAAGCCAGCTGCAATATCCTTGGAATAGAGAGCTTGTCTGCCTCTTAGGGGCAGCGACACGCAGCGCGGACACTACTCCAGTTGTGAAAGGAGAAGCAGGGCTGGTCGGGGGGGGTGGCTGGAGAGAGAAACCTCATAAGCGCGCAGCACTGGCCAGGGAGCGGAGACTCCCGGGGGGGGCGTCCTTCATGTGACGCGTGTGTCACCTTGTCTATCTCCGGTGCTCCACCCCTCCCCCAAACGGCCGTCTTTATTACTATAAGGAAACCATCTGTTCACACCCTACAGATCTCGGAGTTCACATTTTAATAAGTCAGATGTACCAGAGCCCCGGTTTTATGGGTGGGTGGGGTTTCATACACAGACATCAATACAAAGAATGACTGTCCCGTAAAACATGACAGCAAGTTCCCATCAAGGCCCCCTTTAGGTGCCCATGAAAGTGCCTGTTAAATCGCAGTAATCAGCTGAGCAGACACAGGCACCACCGGATGACCACTCCCCAGGGACTAGTAATCCCTCTGGTAAACATGGCGAGTCGACTTCCCCGTCAGCCCTAGGGGAGGCCACATAGACAGCTCATTAGGTTCTGTGGAAGAGTGACCGACAGCTGTCCCGGCTAAACAAAGCCTGGATTTTCAGGACGCCACACAGATCCCAAAACGCCTCTGGGTTTCCATCCAAAGAAAGCTTTCGCTGGCTTTCCGCAGACAGATCAGATCGTGAACGGCCGACAGCGTGGGAGCGAGGGGCGTTTGACAGTTGTTTCTGTGAAAGAACCAGTGCGGACAATCGGATCACAGTGCGCCGAGCGCATTGGGTCGGGCCCCGGTGAGAACAAGCATGTGATGGACAGAACCGGGTCAGTCGCATCCTTCCCACGTTTTCTGCCCACTCAGGAAAAAAAAAAGCAAACTGAAACAGTAGATCACCTTTAGCTGACCTGCTAGCCAGGCGGAGCATCTGCACTCCCCATCTCCCCGTCAGTAGAAGGTCAGGATGATGATCAGTACCTCCAAACCAAGACGATATCATCAATGGCATGCAAACGGCAAAGCCAGCTAGCTGCTTTGTTCCTGGAGAACACCATTCCTGCATGTGGCCCAGTGGATATTTGGTCTGTCTACGAGAGATGGCAAGGGCACCTGTATGCCAGGGGTAGGCTGGTATTGCCTCACTGCCGTGCCTCTTAAACCGGGTGGTGGGGGGGGGGGTGACAGGACAGATATTCGCTGTGACCCAAACATCAGCTTCTGTGAGTCCAGCGACAGTAAGGGGATCACAGACATACGAAAATTTCGTAAGCTGCGAAAACTGCTGGAGGGGAGGGGGGGCAAATTCAATGACAATTTCAGACATGCGTGTCTGTGGGGAGGTGTGGGTGGGGGAGCATGCACTTGGTACAGCGGGTCGCCAAACCCACCACGAAAACCGAGTAGGTGACCCCCTCCAGGCTAACCTGCAGTCCAGTCCATCTACCTGCCCTCTTCTTGCCACGGCCAGGTGTCAATGTGGGCATCCGCTTGGCCTGGTCCAGCAGCTCAGGTCCTCAGCAATGAGGATCCTGCGAGCCGGCTCACCCCCAGGGAAACGCGCCACATGGCTGTAGTGCCGTGCTGCCTCACAATGCAGCTAATGTGCCTCATTCGGCTCCTCTAGCAAACTCTCATGCGACGCAAAGTCCTACCAGCGGTACCCAAGGAGCCTCCAAAGAGAGACAGTACTGAATGCGTCCAGTCTCGTCTCATCATTATAGTGGCCAACAAAGGCCTGGATCTCGGTTTTTGTCCAGGACACTCAGTAAACCCAGACAACTAGACCCCTCCCACATTCTCGAGAGCCCCCATTGAGAGACCCCAGTGAGAGTCCCCAGTGAGAGCCTCACTGTCCCGTAAAACATTCCAGAAGAATGCTTTGGAAGGTTTCACAGGGCAACTTCAACTGAGTTGAATGCTTTACGAAAATGCCAACCAACCTCTGCTGATATTCAGCTCATTGAGAACCTTCAGGATGCGGTAAATGGCAGACTTCTCAGGCTTAAAACCAGAATGCAGGTAGGCAAGTGACCATGGATTCTGTTACGGATGACCTTAGCAAGGACTTTACCCGGCACTGAAAGCAGTGTTATCCCTCTGCAGTTGCCACAATCCAGGAGATCGCCCTTCCCTTTCCAGATAGGGACTACAAGTCCCGTTTTCCAGTCAGCCGGGATGATGCCTGAGTCCCAGCTTTCCATCAGCCTGAAGAAGTTCACCCCGGACATCACAGATCCCTGCGGCCTTCCCTACCCATAACCCCCAGCTGATTCACCAGCTCAGTGCACCACTGACTGCACGGGTCACGGCCAATCAGAGGATCAGCCTCAAAAACTTCTGTAAAAAACTGGAGTATCACCTTCAAACCTTCAGAAAGTTGAAATTCAGACCAGGATTTTGTTTCAACCAGCCACTGGAGTACTCTATGACTATGACTCTTTATGCTCAACTGATTGGTTGAAACTAAATCCTGGTCTGGATTTGTACTTTCTGGACCTGAAATTTCCACCTCTGCCAGGCGGAAGGGCGACGGCCGCCATGTTTCCTGCTTACACAGAAGACAGAGCTCTTACAAGCACCGAACCACCGTAGCAACAGCAGAACAAAGCAGATCCACCTGAAAACCAATCAGAAACCGCCCTCTTATAAATCAACAGCAAAGCAGTACAATGATACTGGCTACCCAGCCGCCCACCCCTGAGGGGCCTCAAGACAGGCGTCTTCTCGGCTCCCCGATTACTTTCACCCCACAACATGCGTGATATTTCCGACATCTTCCCCGATTGGCTAAACATGTCTGTACCTGATCTAACGTCACCGATGAGAACCCGCCGCATCGCCAGGGACGCGGGAAGCCAGAGGGGCGTGTGCGCCCAGGAAGGAGGATTCAAGGTGACCAGACCGCTCTTCATTGGGTCGTTTATCAGATAGCAGCAGACGCGCCAGGCTTACTGCGAGGAGTCCTCCTCCTTGGAGGCACATCCATCTCACTCACGCCCACGTGGGTCTTTATGCAGCTACTTCCTACTCTTTCAGGCACGTACTGCCACCCGGAACTTTTCTAGACACCCGGAGGGGTTGCATGTAAACGCAAACGTACAGACATAAGGTGGATTTTACCCTGCTAGCTCCCTCGTACAAAGTCCGGGCGACTTGACCCCCATGTGTGAATGGAGCAGGGAAA
>JABFDZ020000040.1:20419682-20438431 GCA_019775955.2 Pollimyrus isidori
CCCAACTCCGTCTCGCCTTATGACCCCCCCGCCTGGGCCCCCCCCCCCCGCCGCCCCCCCCCCCCCCCCCCCCGGGAACGCTGCGTCCCCATTGTGTGGCCCCTACCGGCGTCTTTGGCTTTACAGCGCAGACATCAGGTGACTCTGCCTGAGCACATGGCCTCCGTTTTGTTTCTGCATTCATACATACTGCGTGATTAAGAAGATGGACTCTCTGCCGTGTCACCCATGTCTGCTTTGAGGGTGTTTGGTATTGGGGGGGGGGGGCACAGAATCCTTTATCTGTAACTGAAAAGCCTGTTTCCTGTGTCCTCCTCCCTTGCTGCCTTCACACTCTGCTCCCTTCCCCCTGTCCAGATCGTCTCCCGTCTTCCTCCTTATTCTTCTGCTTTTAGCGGTTCTCCGTTAATCGGACCCCGTGCCCGCCTCCCGCCTGCCACCCCAGGACGGTGTCGCCGGGCACCCTGCCCGCGGGATGCCGGTCCGGCTGGGGCGCGCCAACTCACCCTTTCCCACGTTAGCAGGAGCCATGTGTGTTCGTTGTTTGTATAAGTTGACAGCCTCCCCCCCCACCCCCCTTGCTATTGTGCCAGCTGCAAAGTTAGAATAGAGCTGTGCAGCCACACTGAGTGGGGGCGAGGGGGGGGCAGTGTGCGGTGCTGAGCGCGTGCGGGTCTGCGAGCGGCCGCTGCTCCCCCTGATCGGTATTCCAGCAGCAGCAGCCGCTGCCGCTGCCGCTGACAGCACATTTGCCCATATATGGCCTTTCTGCGCTCTCAGCCTGTCAGCCTTCCAGGGCTGCTTCCTCCCTGCCCGGCCATTGGCTGGGAGTGGGGGTTAGTGCCCAGTGCATTCTGGGATGACTGGAGGATTTGGTGGGGGGGGGGGCGAAAAGAGAATCTAGTGGCGCTGGGGTCAAGTATTTCTCTAGCAGACATGCCCCCCCACACACGTTAATTACTAGGTTACTTAAATCCTGCTAAAATGGTGGTCTTGGCTCTGTATTCATTTGGAGAAGTAATACTATCAGTTATTGTGTTATTTATTGTATTATTATTATGTGCTATTGATAAATCTGTGGAAGAGATCATAGATTATTTTTTTATATGTTTATATGCACTTTTAGAAATTCTTTTTTTTTTTTTATCTTTTTCTATACGTCTTCATTCATTTTTCCTTCATTCATCCCTTCTACTCGGCTGGCCCTCTGTGTTGACTGGAGGACTGACAGTAGGGGGTGCCGCACTGTTGTCTTTAAGGCCGCAGGGCTGAGCCAGGTGACTGACCATAGAGCTGTCTGGTTTTATGTAGAGTTCAAAGAAGGACTCGGTCTCTCAGGCAGCCCTCTCAATTCATTAGGGGGTGGTTCCGACCCGCTCTGGAGAATCTGCACTCTAACCCCGAGTCATAGAAGCCTGAATAAAGGCCGGTCCCATGCCACTCTGTAGGCCTGGTACTTGGCTCAGCCCGTCTTGGTTCGGATCGGATCGAGATGTCTCGTTCTCCGGGGCCAGCCGTCGCAGCAGGGTGGTGATGGGAGCTATTTAAAGTCTTCATTTGGGACGCTCGTCTCCCTGACCTGCTTCGGCTGGCTGCCTCAGATGCCGCCGGGTCAATCGACACAGTTCGCTATCCCTCCCACTTTCTAAACATCGCCGACCTGCCTGGTTTAATTGTTCTGCCTGTTATCCACCGGTGTGGTTGAATATTTACCAGAAATGCTTTGGTAGCAGGTCTCTCTCTGGGGTTTGGCTGGCAGTCACCCACCGTGGAATCACATCCTTCAGCCTAGATTGTAAATACATGCTCTGTTCCTTAACTGTTCTACATTTTTTGCCCCCAGTGCCGGCTCCCTCTCACTGCCAGTATTGAATAACTGTTGGTTTTCCCACAATTCCAAGGCTGAAGCACTGGCTGAAAAGCGCAAACTCTGGGGTCGTGCGTTTTACACTGAGCACTACGTTCCAAGAATGTGTCCTCCTCCGGTTCCGCTGTCATGCGCAGTCTCGGAGTGAAGGATTATGGGATTGCCGGCCTGTGTTGTCTGTGTGCGCCCACCCGCCTGTGCCTGGGTGAGGCAGATGTCACATGTTCCGGGACCTTAGAAATGCAGGACAATAAAGTGGAAAAAGGTGTGTGTGTGTGTGTGTGGGGGGGGGGGGCGGCTGACATTTCAGGATGTTTTCAGTGACTTCATTCCCCATGAGAGACTGGCTGGACATGGACTGAGCTCCTCTCGCTCTTTCCCACCCACCTACCCGCAACAATGCACTGGAGTATAGCGGAGGCCTGCGGGCTGGGACCGGACAGCGGACTGGCCACACGTCACCCAGGGCAGCGGGACCCAGGGGTCTGATCGCATCTCAGGCCTGGTGCTGGCTGCCCGTTATGGAGACTCCAGTTTCATGGTTGCCGAATAGCTGTGTTTCGTACGCCGTGGCCTGTTTACGTGCTGCCGCCCTATCCCATCCTATCCCGTCCTTGCAAACTTTTATAAACTCTTGTATACTGGGTGATTAAAAAATAAATAAAATACTCCCCAGCAGTGGGCCGGTATCACGTTGGCGCATCCTTTTTTAGGCCCCGCCCCCAAGGCGGTGCTGCAGGGATGTGCACGGGGCAGATGTGCCTCATTTCTGCTCGCTCGCTCACTCTGAAAAATGGGTACAGATGTTTGCTCTTTGTGCTGTTGTCATGAGGCATGGACGGGGGGGGGGCAGGGGGAGCATGTGAAAATGTTCTGAAAGCAGTGATTGATTGAATTGGGGGCAGAGGAGGAGGCTGGTTTGGGGGGGGGGTGGCGGCAGCTGACCGTGGGAGGAACTGTCCCATTGTTGCCCCCGTTTGACGCCACCTAGTTCGCAAACTGAGCCCCATGTGGCTGATGTCATCGCCGTATGTGCTGGATCATTTACACAGCCCTCCCCACCCCACCCCAAACAGAACCTTTTCCGGCTACATGCAGTTTAATGATATTTTTCTCAGGTATAGTAAATGTTGTGCAAGTGCTTGATGTATGAGGCGAAAATGCTAAAATGATTAAGTATCTTGATGCCTCTATAGGTGTTTACACGGCCGTAAATTACGGCCCAACGATAAAGACCGGCTAATGCAACCTCACCGATAATCATGTCTTCCCCTAAATGAGTTCAGACGTCATATTCGCCAGTGTTCAAACCAGATTTACATCCTTGGTCGTGTATAATCTTGATTATGGAAACGTTTCATCTGTTGCCAGCCAAATTGTGTGCAGGTCCAGCCCTGATCTGACCCCCTCCCTTTTTTATTGTGCTTGCAGACTGGTCGCATCGACAAGTCCTACCCCACGGTGTGCGGGCACACGGGCCCCGTGCTGGACATCGACTGGTGCCCACACAATGACCAGGTCATCGCCAGCGGCTCTGAGGACTGCACAGTCATGGTAAGGGGGGGGAAAATGTGCCGCTTCGCTGGGCCCCCCGCGCCGCCATCCGGTTTTTCACCCCTTTGGCATCAGGGGCGAAGCCAGCTTCCTGCCCCCAGAGCCGGACTTCATTTATGCCCATTAATAAAAACGCGTGTGTGCGGAACGTGACGATGACATCATCGCGCAACTCCAGCTCGCACGTCGCCTCGGCGTCTCCCTGCTGCCACCTGCAGGCCGAAGTGTGGAAGTTCAGGCCGCTGAACTCCCCCCATCACCGCCTTGATGCTTTCATGTGAAGTCCCTCCTCCTTAAGGTGTGTGGTGTGGCTTAAACCGCAGGATGTAAGACGTCTTTCCCGCAAGTTTCCCCTTTTCTTGTTGACTCAGGTGTGGCAGATCCCCGAAAACGGGCTGGCCAGCTCCCTGTCCGAGCCAGTGGTGGTGCTGGAGGGGCATTCCAAGAGGGTGGGCATCGTGACGTGGCACCCCACAGCCCGGAATGTTTTGCTCAGCGCGGGTGAGTGATTCAGCTCCCCCCGCCCTAAGTAAGACTGGAAACTCGACACTGACGCTTCGACACAAAGCGGAACGTGCTTCTCAGATTGATGCCCCCACCCTCACCTTCCACAGGTTGCGATAACCTGATCACCATCTGGAACGTGGGCACGGGCGAGGCGCTAATCAACCTGGAGGACATGCACCCCGACGTCATCTTCAGCGTCTGCTGGAACCGCAACGGCAGCCTCATCTGCACGGCCTGCAAGGACAAGAAGGTCCGAGTCATCGACCCGCGCAAGGAGCAGATCGTGGCGGTGAGCCCGGGTTCCCGTTGGCGAATGGGGGGGGGGGACGAGCAGGTTGCCAGCGCGTGAACCCAGGCTGATCCCCCCCCACCCCCCTCCACCTTTTAGGAGAAGGACAAGGCACATGAAGGAGCTCGGCCCATGAGGGCCATCTTCCTGGCCGACGGGCAGGTCTTTACCACGGGCTTCAGCCGGATGAGCGAACGCCAGCTGGCGCTGTGGAACCCGGTAGGTGGTCTAGACCGACAGGGGGTCTAGGAACCGGCGAGGGGAATGATCAGCCTGCGTGCTGTCATACGCCCGGCAGTGTGGAACCACACACATACTGTACAGCATCCTGAGCCTCTCCACACTGGAGTGACACGTTTGAACGTTGGCCTGGATACTGCTGGAGCCACAGGAGCCGCAGGAATGGTCTCCGGGGAGGAAGTTCACGGCTCCCTGCCCGCCTCACCATGTCCTCCTGTGGCCCTCAGACGCTGCAGCTCACGTCGTCTTGTGTTTTCTTTTTTGGCGTATTCCCAGCGAAACATGGAGGAGCCCGTCACCGTGCACGAGATGGACACCAGCAATGGCGTCCTGCTTCCCTTCTACGACCCCGACACCAACATGGTCTACCTGTGTGGGAAGGTAGGAGCGGTGGCTGAATTGCGTGGGAGGCTTCAGGTCTCCCTTGTGACACCCCCGGGTCTCTCTAAGATGGCGCATGCCTTGTTAGCGTTCCGCAGTGGTGGTGAAAGTAACCGATAGGAAGTAGGTTCTGTACTGAATCCCACCGCATGTGTGTTTCGAAGCCTTGTTC
Organism: Pollimyrus isidori; assembly: GCA_019775955.2. Classification (NCBI taxonomy): domain Eukaryota; kingdom Metazoa; phylum Chordata; class Actinopteri; order Osteoglossiformes; family Mormyridae; genus Pollimyrus; species Pollimyrus isidori. The sequence goes on from JABFDZ020000040.1 coordinate 20,424,693, forward strand.
CTCCAGGCTCCAGTGAGTGTGACCCGTTAGTCCCGATTCTGGTTAACAATGTGGTTTTGGGGTGGGGGGCTTCTAGGGGGACAGCAGCATCCGGTACTTCGAGATCACGGACGAAGCTCCCTTTGTCCACTACCTCAACACCTTCAGCACCAAGGAGCCCCAGCGGGGCATGGGATTTATGCCCAAGAGGGGTCTGGACGTCAACAAGTGTGAAATCGCCAGGTCAGCCTGCGGGGACTCTGATTGGTTGGCTAAAAACAAAATGTCACTTGGCGCCGTCTGGTCCTTTTACCTGAAATGTTAAGGCCGTGAGGGTGGTGGCTGTGTGGGCAAAAATACTTTGTAAGTTTGAAGGTTTTGTGTGAACAGTTACAGTAGCTGACACTGTCCACCAGAGGGCAGCTCAGAATGTAACTCGACAAGCTGATCTTAAATTGAACTGAAATTCGTAATGGGAAGTATGTATTCCATAAGCTTTTGTGGTCCCCTGTCTGCTGCTCTGGGTCCCATGCCCCCCCCCCCCCCCAAACTCCCCATAATGTCTAAATTGCTAATTCCTGTTTGTTTGCCTTCTGTTTCACAGGTTTTACAAACTGCACGAGAGGAAGTGTGAGCCCATCATAATGACCGTACCCAGGAAGGTTTGTCTGAATTATTGATGCTCCTCTAACCTATCACTGCTCGCGCTGGGCTCCTCCAGAAAGTCGCTTTAAATGTTCCCACTATGTCATTTTGGGAGCCTCTGGGAGCCGTGTGTGTGTGTACCGCCATGGTAAATATCCACACGTCCTCCAACTGCATATTTCAGTGTGGGAGGGGAGGCTTTGGCATATGCCAGGCAGAGCCAGTTGGGTTACACTGTGGATGGGACGGACAGACAGGTTTGTAATTATATCTTTGTGGAGACTCTTCATTAGTTTCTACTGGGAAACCTCTAATGCCAACATGACGACCTTAATCCCTACCCAGCCCTAACCTTAACCATACGGTAACCATGATGACCTTAACCCCTGCCCAGTCCTAACCTTAACCACAAGCAACCAAACAACACATGAGACTTTTGGCGTTTTTTTTACTTTTTTGATTGCATTCACTGATCTTTTTGCGGTCCTTAAAAATGGTCCCCACGACGTAAATTTTTTTTATTTATGTTATATCTTGGCGGACGTTTCGTCAGACGTTTGTGTGGGACCCCGGGTTGCAAGGCAGGGTGTGAGGCTTCAGGCACATGCGTACCCCCAACCCTGAAGAGACAGTGTTTGGTACTGGCTGGCTGGGGTCAGCAGAACACCTCCATCTTGTGTCCCTCCTTCGATAGTCTGATTCCACAAATGCTATGTAATTTAGCAAAACTAATGTTAATATAATGTGTTTTTACAAATATATTGCGGAGATTTACTTGGTGTTACTGTAGCTCCATGCCTGAATGTCAGAAGGGCTGTAGGCTCCAGGCCCCCGGTTTTGCAGAGGGGTCTCCTCACAGGATTTTTGATCTATTTGACGGCCCCCCTTTTCTCCTGTAGTCGGACCTGTTCCAGGATGATTTGTACCCCGATACGGCCGGACCAGACTGCGCCCTGGAGGCAGAGGATTGGTTTGAGGGCAAGAACGGCGACCCGATCCTCATCTCCCTAAAGCATGGCTACATCCCGGGCAAGAACCGTGATCTCAAGGTGGTGAAGAAGAATGTTCTAGAGAACAAGCCGGCCAAGAAGACGGAGAACACGGCGCCTGCACACAAGCCGGTATCCACCACCCCATCTATAGTGAGTACGCCCCATACCTGCCTTCACGCCACAGAGTGCGCGTCCCTTACCCGCCTTCTCAGCTTAGTGTATATTTTGTTGCAGATTTGTCCTAATCATGATTTCAGTTGTACCGCTGACTCTTGGGCGGCGGCAGACATGAGCACACTAGCAGCCCGGAACCTTCCGTTGGGCCGCCCCTGCTCTCGGCGAGCGGAAGCTGAGGCACTGCGTAAAGTGCGGTTTTTGTGGCACACGCTTGGATTACTAATAATCCTACATTTGTGTGGCTGATCTGAGAATAATAATTTAAAAAAAAAAACCACTGTAGGATTCATAGGGGACCATGCCCCGCCCCGTATGTAATGTAGCGCCTCATCTTGGTCCTATCAACACTCAGCTGAACTGGATGGACCTCCATTTTTTTTTCTAGCTTTTTTTTATTAAGGTTAGCTTTATTTCAGTATGTATTTTACTTAATTCTATTCACATAATAATTATCTTGTGGATAGAGTACTCTCAGGCCTGTGCTCATTTTGTCATCATTCAAATTCAGAGATTTTATGGTCGATTCACATTTTACGTGCAAGACATGCGTGAGAACCGAAATTCTGTTTTTCGCTCACTGGTGTGAGTACCGTCCAATTAGAACTAGAGAGCTTAATCTAGATTACAAAAAAATGATTGCATTTCAATAGACATTCTATGTGAAAAGACAGATAAGACACGAGACAGACTGACAGGGCAAGAGGCATAACGACAAAAAGGCAGTTGTGGTAACGAATATAAAGGCAGTTGCGCTAATTGTAGCGATCATATAATTCAAATTAGCAGCGGAAAGGTATGAGTGGGGAGGTAATGGACAGGGTTCAGCCTCCTGACAGCCTGCTGGATAAAGCTGTCTAAGAGCCTTGTGGAGCCCAGAGGGTCCGGCACCTTCTCCCTGAAGGCAGGAAGCTGAGCAGCTTCTGAACCACACAGCGATGCCGCTGATGGTCCCAGGGCCACTTACCGCTGTGTGTGAAATCCCCCCCCCAAGCTTGATGAAGTCCATCTTATCTTCATCGAGCATCTCACCGGCGTTTGAAGCTTCTCATTGAAGGCTCAGCCCAGCAGCACATCTACCCAGGCTGCCTCTGTGACTGCTTGTGTGTGCTCTGCCCCACTCCTGTTTCGCTAAATAAGTGAACATGGACCTTCTTCTCCCCAGCAAAGCGAGGCCAAGCTGGATGAGATCCTGAAAGAAGTGAAAAACCTCAGGGATCTCATCGGCAGTCAGGAGAAGAGAATTGCCAAACTCGAGGATCAGATGTCCAAGATTTCAATCTAGGGACCCGACCCACCCAGTACCCGACACTCTCTCTCTGTCTCTGTCTCTCTGTCTCTTCTCCCAATCCCATCGCCTCCACCATCATTCAGGACAATCCATTGGCTGGGAAAGGCAGGGTGGGCGGGGCCTGTCACTGCCAGTCACGACGACAGCATTCGGCCTGAAGCCCTACCCAGCCGGGATCCAGGCAACATTCCAATATGGACTTTTCCTAACCTTAAACCTTCCCCCCCCCTCCCTCTCCAAAAAACGGGGGCGTGGAGAGTAAAACAAACTTGCAGTCTATCGTCTACCTTTTAATTGGGGGGGGGGTTGGGGTCAAAACATCAGTTTTAATAACTGGCAGTTTTTTTTTTTCATGGTCTTACTTTATTATTTTTTTTAATTGTGACCAAGAACATTCTGACGTGAACAATTTGTACTTACTGTGGTAATACTCAGATGTTATATACATGCAAAATACAGCTATCAGTATTGCATTTTCCCTTAACGTTGCCAAATTTGAATGTTTTGTTTACATTGCTCCCTTACAGTGTTTTGTTGGCTTTTCTCCTGCATTCCATGTGTTCTATAAGGGACAATGCAACGGGATGGTATAGAGAACATCTATGGATTTCCTACTATAAAGCTCACAATGGGAAATATTAGTTTTTTGTTACTCAGCTTACTGGGGGGGGGGGGGATCAATGTTCTGTTGGATAGTAATTTTCTTTTCTTGTCCGTTTCTTCGATTTTTAACTGTATGCTATGGAGGCACCGTTGAAATGGATGGCTCGTCTGTAACAGTTTTGCCCTGAGCCTGTCCGCGGCCCCCCACCCCACCTCGACAGCTATGAGGTGTTGTCGGCAGCAGGGAGCTGTGCAGATCTGTTGCCAGGGCGATGACGTTTTCTCGGGGGACCTCTGTCAGCACGTGCATCTAGTAAACAGCCTCCGGCCACCATCTGTGCATGCAATAAAGATTTTACTCGTGGAAAAACAAAGTGTTCTCCATAATACATCTGTTCAAAATTCTCCTGCTAACGTGCTCTGCTAACCTGTCCTCTTGCCCCCATAGTGCCTCTTTACACTATATCTTGGCTGTGATTTTTTTTTTTTTTCCTCACAGGTTTAGCAACAGCATCTAGTGAGCGTCATTGCTGGGGGGGGTGTGGGTGCTTAGCTTTTACCATTTCTCAGTTATACCAAGACGATTGGCTTTGTCATTTTCCACAAACTTCACGCAGGGTGGGCGCCGTACGCCTCTGCTGCAGAAAATGCGAGCGTCTGTGAGTTATTCTTGTGAGCAGAGTGGCTGCCATCGCACCCCCTGCTCTGGACTCCGCAGGTCGATAGGGAATCGAAACTCTCAGGGTGACTGGCAGGGTCCCTGAAAAGGTGAACTGGCGCTTATTTTTGTTTTAATACAGGGAAAAGCAATGATTTTATTCTTTGCCGTCAAGTTCTTCTTGGGCTTTTCCCGCCCTTTCAGTTCCTGGTGTCTTTCAATATCTGGCCAAAACTGTCGCTGACTCTTCCACACATGAAGACCTTAACCATCACGAAATTGAGAATTCCCTACGGGTCTGTGGAATAAATAAGGCCCACAATGCCTGATACTACATTAATCTGATCTTTTGATTTGGTCCAAATTAAGGGACAGCCAGATTGGCCCCACAACGGGCGGGGGGGGGGGGGCTGCAAGTTAATTGTGGCTTTCCCTCCTCGTACCACCAGGTTAATATTTATTTTTCTTGCAGTTTTTCCATTCCGGGGAAGCCGTTTAGCCCACTTTTCCCTGTGTCTTTGACGTGAATGTTCTCGCTTTGCAGCGGTTCAGTTTGTGTTGACCGCAGCGGTTGGTTAGTTGTCCCCACCCATGTTTTTTTTTAAATTTTTTTTAATTTAAACTTTTCGCCAAACTAGCACAACCCGTTTCCTGTCCTGTGCCTCGTCCTCAGCGACGCCGCTGGAAGACGAGACGCGCGCCGTTCTTCGCTTGAATATTTTTGGGTCGGTGTCGCCCTTCGGGGGCGTGGTAATCGCTCGGCCCCCCCCTGACTCGGGTCGCGGCCGACGGTGTGGTTTCTGTGAGGAAGTCTCCCCTGACCTTGTTGCCGAGGGGAACTTGAGAGCCTGAGCGAAGATGTCATTTTTTTTTTTTTAATTGTGATGTTTTGGAAGGGAAACTGAATATTGGTTAGCGGAAGGTCCACTGCGTCGGCTCTGCTTGGGGCCTGAAATGGCAGATGAGAACAAGGGTCCCATAAAGATCACCTGTTTTTGGTGATCTTTAGGTTAGACCTTCAATCTCATGCAAGTGATGGTCTGGCCTGTTTGGTTGTGGAGGGGACTGTTAGGAACGATTTTGGTTTGGCTGTACTGTGGGGGGGAGTCCTCACCATGGTTTCTGGCACATCTGGGCAGCCTGAGATCCAGGGTTTACGGAACAGCAGAGTGATAGATGGTCAGACTCTCTGGCGGTGATCTGCGCGACACCAGCATCTCCCAGGTCCTGCTCACTCATCCTGTCCCCACTGAGAGAGACTCTCGCTTCATTTTTCAATCAAATAAAAATTGGGTTGAAGCAATCAAAATCCATGGCGTTCTGTCCTTTGTTTTGTTTTGCCTGGTTAAATTTGTACCTGGAGGTTTAGACTTGGGCCAGTATTTTTTGAAAAGCAGTAGTGTTGGTTTTTTTTTTTTTTTTAAATAGCTTCCTGCTTTGCATATGGGATGTTTTAATGTTTAAATTTGTTGCTGTAAACTGTGTGCCACCAAGTTGCGAAAATGACAGGAAGTGCGGGTGGGGGCACTTTATATGGTAGTGGCTTCTAATATACATCAAAATTCCGTTACGTTATTTTGAGTTGATGCATGTCTAAGACCGAGGGGAGGGGAGGGGCCCTCAACAGTCACCTCAAAATTGGTGCATATGTAGCATGACGGCTGGTCGTGTACCCGGCCGAGGATTGTGCTAAGTAGCATGAGTTATCTTGGAAAAGCACGGCGAGAAGCGCAACCTTTGGTGATTCCTGTGAAATGACTAAACTGAGAGATGCGGAGTTCCACTTGCCCCTGTTGTGCAGTAACGAGAGAGCGTAGGTGGCTTAGAAAGCTGCCGGTAAATCGGCTCCATACAAAACCGGAAAGTTCTCCGAAGTCTGCTAGCCAGAAATGGGACGGGGGAAGGCCTCCTGAAAGGTGTGAACATCAAAGAAATCTGCCTGTGTAAGGTTCGCGTGGCTTTATGTAATGTAATATCTGGCCCAAGTGCCTGGAGTGTGTGTTCTTCTCTGGCTAATTAAACTTGGACCTTTTCGCTGCTGTCAGAGTTGACTTTTCATGCCGCTCTTCCTAAACCCCGATGGAAGAATCTCGCACCGGCCAAGGCAAAGGGTGAGGGGAAGGATCTGCATAAGAAAGCTGGGCAAGAGTGGTACCTCACGGCCAACCACTAACGCGTCAATAGGAAGGGAACCAGCTAAAGATAAAGTGCCTTATAATGGTGGGGGGGGGAGGCTGTGTTTTGCTGTGAGAAGGTTAGGAGCAAGTCAGAGGGGAGACGATAGAAAAATGCAGTGAGTATGGAGTAAGGGGCAGGGCTGGGACCAGCATGCACCAGGGGCAGGGGAGCCATGGGAGGTGTCTAGTAGGTCCTCTCTCAAGGTCATGAGACGTGTCTCTTTTGGACATTGTCTGGCCTTTCGGTGCTTCCATGCAATCCCTGTGCATTACGTGGTAGCGTGCTGTGCCTGTCACCACCCTCCGATCGGGCCCTCAGCTACTCTGAGAGGGAGGTCTTCTCCGCTGGGGCTGCTGTGTGGAAACCAGCTCCTTCCTCCATGTCACACTTCTGCTTCGTCGGCCACGCGGTTGCGTCAGTGTTTTGCGAAAACCTCAGCGCAGCCTGGCGCATTTCCTGTCACGTCGCATCAGGTGCGCGCTCGCTCCGGGCCGCCTCGCCGACCCGCAGGACACATCATCTCAGATCCTCGGCTGGTGGAACAGGACCTCCCATCTTCCCTGTCTGGAGTGAGGTAGGAACGCCTTGGCCCACAGAATCGCCATCATCCAAAGACTCGATGCTTATCCGATGGAAAACGGCAACTGCTCATTTCCTGAAACACCTTTGCCGTTTTCGCTGAATTGTTTGAAATTTGTTCAGCAAGAATCTGCTGCACGATTTCGTCTGGTTTTATTTTTACGGTGTTTCGTCTTTTCAGAACATTTTCAGTGCAGTGCACATTTCATTTGAATGTATCACCTTTCCTGATCAATTCTACCACTTTTGAGGTGCTTATTATTATTTTTTATTATTATGATTGGCGAACATGACTATTTATTTGTTAGCCAAGTATAAAATCACTAAAAGCAGAGTAGCCTTGTTTACCCTGACTACAATCGACAGGTGGATGACGTGCAGACACATGGTCGTATGAAAACCTTACGCAACTATAAGGGAAACCACTTGGCTCATGCTATATGCTGAAAATCTGTTTTATATATTTTAACGATTGTGAGGAAGGAAGAGACTAGGCAAGTGTGTGAACCTTTGTCTTTGATCGGTATAAAATTGCTAGAGAAATAAGTATATTCTTAGAATGAACCCACAGGTCCTCGCGGTGTGTGTGAGGGAACCGGAGTCACTCGTTTTATACTTTCTTCTTGAGAAAAGCTTAATATCCTGTGTTTACTTTACACAATCGCCATACGGTTCTTTTTGGCTTGGCGCTGCTTCTGATGGGCCCACATTGCTGTGACTGTATGGAATGGTTTCTGAGCGCATGCAGTGTCTGCAATCAATTAGTCCTTTTACAGACGCTGATTTTTCGCAGGTTTTTTTTTTTTTATTGTATGCTGTGAGGTTACAGACGTCCTCTGGGGATCTGCGTTTTTACAGCACGATGATCAAGGGGGGAGACTAAATGGGGCAGGGCAGAGTCGCCATCACACAAGCATAACTTAGCTCTACACGTAGGCACTGCTCCCAGCACGGATGCAGATGACGTGCAAAAAAAATTCAACACGCAGAAAAAACAAGTGCCACGCGTGGTGTGGTAATTTCACAAAGAATAGTGAGCATTTTCACTGGAAAAATATGGTCTTATTGCCACTCTGTATAGTGACATGGGTTTGATTTTGCTGACGCAGAGCAGTATTTTTTTATTTTTTTTTTTTTTATACGAACAAAAATATGTATATCGTCAGGTGAATAGGTTGTCAAGGTCTTCGGGCAACCAATAAAACCGCAGGATGGAAAAACAATAGAAGCAGCAGCTGCTAATGCATTTTGTTATAAGGCAGATGCGGCAATATCGAATATTCAGGTTGTAGAGCATATTTTCACACACACCAATGACATAAATCACAGGTTGTATGTATTCGTAGTTTTTTAAAGTGGAATTGAATTTTACTGCTTCTAGCAGGTTGGTAACCGATGCTTGACTCCGTGTGTCTCCAGAATCGCTGCCATGGCTCCTTGGGCATTCTCTCTGATGCTGTGGGTTGTGGTGATGTTCCCTCAAGCCTTGCTGGAAGAGGCCAGTGGGAGTCTGTCACCAAACATGCGAGCCCCAACCACCCTGAGTGGTATGCAGGAAGCGTCCAGTATAGGTGCGGTGGGCGGATCCACGACGGCACCTATGCTCCATGAAACGGAAGCGGCGTCTATATTGCCTCTAATAGGTGGAGGCCAGGAGCCAATCGAAATAACTGATCAGGGAGGAACCACTAGTCAACCTGCAAGTAACTTTCAGTCAGCCACCAACCACCAGCTTCTCTTGGCGATGACTTCAAAGCCTGCTCTTGCCTCTTCAGGAAACGGCACCTCCACCCAAGCATCGTCTAACACAACCTATTCTCACTCCCCCCCCACACTGTTGGCGCATTCCATGTCTAACTCCACCTCTGGACTGCCTGGCTCCACCCCCACACTGCTAAACTTAATCCATTCTATATCGAGCTCCATCTCTGCATCTCCTCACTCAACCCCACCACCGTCTGACTCGACCCATTCAGCACCTCAGTCCAGCACACGACTCCCAGACTCCACTTTTGTTACATCCAGCTCAGCAAATGCTTCTCTTCACAAACGCAAAGGATCATCTGACTCCACCCAAGCCTCTGTCATTTCCACATCAAAGCCCACTGATTCTACAAACTCCTCCATGGGAGCTATGGTCCCCAAGAATCCCTTGACCACTACGTCAGCGAAGACCAGGTCCTCTACGATACACCATGAAGGGAACAATGCATTGGGGGGCAGCAATTGCTCTTCTGGCAAGGATGGGTTGGTGAGCCAATGCTTAATCGCCATAGCCTCCCTGGCTGCAGTGGCTACCTTCTTCATGGTCTGCACCATCTTCCTGTGCACCAAGCTCTCCGCCCAAAAACACCGCTACAGGATGAGCATGAATCAGGGCACCGAGATGATGTGCATCTCTAGCGTACTACCTGACGGTGACGTCGCTCATGGGAAGGTTCGCTACCCAAAATCCAATGGGGCCCTGATCCCCAGCGTAGATGAGAGCGAAGGGGATGACCTAACACTCCACAGCTTCCTTCCGGAAAACGAGAGGACCGCCTAAGCTCATACTGCGTTCTAGGAACCAGTGGACCTATGCTTCCAAGGACTGGCAGGGGGCATAGAGCATAAAGACATGGAGCGAGGTTGCCCAGTGTAAATAATATACCCGAATAAACTGTAAGTTGTTTTGGATAAAGGGAGGCTGGTTCTCGCCGTTGAGTCTTGGACCAATGCGACTAGGTCACGCTGTGGATACGTCGCTAGCAGAAAGGAAGAGACACTGAAACAGGAAACCAGCGTTAGTGGTTTTTTTTCTCTTTTTTTGCATAATACAACTGAACCTCCATCCTCCTGGTTTATGGCAAACTGTTTTAAGACTGTTGCAATTAATGGACCTTGTGTGGTTCAGGGCCATTTTTAGTCATTTCCTTTCTGTTGGGCCTGTGAGTTCTGTCTTCTGCGCCACACCCAAATGAACTTGTGCATGTTTATCTACGCCGCTGACTTCTGCAAAATTCTGCACTGCAGCTCAGAAGCTTTGCCATCCTGGGTCCGTGTTCACCGATCATCTTAAGGTAGCTCCTTAGTCTGGGAGAACTAAAAGATGATCGAGAGGATTCCTAAGTTACTAAGACACGATTCGCACACAGTTGCAAAATGGCTGCTGTCAGTCCACATTACAACGTCATGGAAACATTAAACCAACGCTGAATTACTTAAAGGACACTGCTTCATTCGGGAGGGAATACTCATGGTTGTGTGGCTTGTGAGGGAAGCAGTAACATCTCCAACAAACCGAAGCAACCCAATCATACACGATGGGACCCCCATATAATACAATTGAAATTGGTTCGAAATACAGCACCGCTGTTTCAAATGTACTGTGCAAATTAAATTACCGAACTGTGTATAATTCAGGTATGCTATAATACAGTACTGTACATAAAATACAGCTTATTGTAGTTTCGCTACTGCATCTCCTTGGCTCAGTTTTGATGGTTTATCTTTAACTTTGACGAGTTTATATTCGTAATGGATAGAAAATGACTTTCTTTTTCCCCTCATGATGTCTCTGCACGCAGCATTAGCCACAGGCAGCTAGCCAGAAGCAGACGGGTCACCGCAAGGCAAAGTATCTGTCATCAAAGTAAAGTAGTAAAAAAAAGGTCCCGCTTTACAATAAGGCTACCCATATAAAGGGTTTATGATCTGGTTATTAATTAGGTTGTAACACTTTGTAGATTGATAGATGATTTAAACAAGTTATATTACTGTTTTCTTTTTATTAATGAGTTACTACTAAAGTGCTACCGTTAAAAAAAAGAATTAGTGTAGTTTTATTTTTTTCTGTATAGTGTCATTTATAAGAAGACCCCAAATGAACACTGTATGCGGACTGCGTGATTACTATAAGTAAACTATTTAAACAGTATTTGTACAGGAATGATTTGGTTCCAAGTGTTTTGATCCATGTAAGTGGTTGATCACTATAAGCTTTTTCCACTGTACTTCTGTTTATGGCATGTAGCGTGTACATTTTCACAAGCACATACTGGCCTCTCATTGGCCAAGCCCTGTGGTTATTGCAGACAAGCTTATGCATGAGAACTGACGTCAGCCAAAGCGACAGTCTTACTTTTATCTTAGGAGTTGGCTACTTTCCTTAACTAAAAGTTGCTCTCAGCCACTTTGTGAGTAGGTTTTAGGGAATATAAAACTAGTTAACTTTTACTGCAATTGAGGAGTACTCTTAGTGGTAACACAAAATGTTTTGTGAATACGGGCCCTGATTTCACAGTCTGTTACAGCTAAGGGTCTTAAAAGACCTTTTCAGGACTGTCTTCTTGGTTGTCCATTTCCCAGGTGATGGGCGCCTCAGCACCTAAATGCCGCAGGACATTTGGAGGCTTCTTGCTCCATACAGTCCCTTGTCATGTTACGTACCGCAATCGTTAGGTTTTTACTTCTGCGGATTTGACACTATGGAAGGTCCTTCAACGTTTTCCAAGCCGAACAATTCATAACATGAAGACTCAAAGGACATTTTGATCGTGCTCCTGCCCGCTGCCACGGATCCAGGAGGATGTGTGACGGCACAGTCGAGTTCAAGGCCTCGCGGCGGCGGCGGCCTTCCCCTCCTGTCAGCTGGGGGGCGCCACCTCGTCTCCCATCAGCTGCAACCACAGCAGAACTGAACACTTCTGAAGCAGTGGTGTTGCCTTTTGGCTTCGGCCTCTAAAGCAGAGAGCCACGGGCCTGGGCGGGGTGGAATGGGGGGTGACTTCGCAGAGGAGGCCTTCATCGCCCGGGGGGGGGGGGGGGGGGGGGGGGGGGCGGGGGGGGGGGGGGGGGGGGGGGGGGGGGGGGGGTTTTGGGGGTGTCTTTCCACTTGGTGGCCTAAAAACCCCCGTCCACCCCCCCCCCCCCCCCCAATGTCTCATAAACTTTTGAAACCGGAACATCAGTCTGGCTTCTTTGAAGCGACATCTGTTGATACCGAAGGCACGCTGGAAATCGGGTTGTGAAACCTCATTGTTCAGAACTGCCAGAACTGTTAGGGAAAGGCCAGTGCTCTGCGACACTGGGCCACCGGCAGCCGCACTTGTGTACCACCATAAAGCCTTTTATATTAATAATAATAAAATTAGAGTTAAGTGCAACGGCTCATACTAACAAACGCAAGCGCTGCACTGTGATGCTCATGAAAACATTAGCGGCTTTGGACGTTGGTCGGCTTGAGGTACAGTCATGTATGTACTTACTTTTATTATTATTGTATAATTATTATTATTGTGCAATGTATTATTTTCCTGACTTTCCGAAGACAGACTTAAGCAAGGGTTTTCATTTGTTACCTGGGTACTGCCTATATTGTAAAATATTCATCATTTATCATGTCATTATTAAACTTTCAACATACGTATATATTGTAAAGTAGTTTTAGGGTTGTCATCCCAAATGACAACAGACAAATGAATAATAATATTATCTGCTACTCTAACTTCATATTTCAGATTAAGGATAAAAGAGAACCTTAAATTCAAAAACGATTGGTTGGTGTATTTGATTGACAGAACAGCTCACCTGTTGATTACTTGGCACGCCCATACCAACTCCATGCTCTGGGAATCAAACCCCAGGATGTCAGCACTGCCACTAGGAAGGAGCTGGTTTCTTTGGTTCACAGAGTGGGTGAGGAACTCCCACAAGCCTTTGCTACCACCAGGAACACACGCGCACAGCAGCCTTCCTGTGGAAACATCTGAAAGCAACTCTCTTTAGTCAGCACAAATATTCATATGGGCTGAGGTCTCCTCTGATGTATGCCAGCATGTTACCTTCTTAAGCTTTTACTTTATTCAGGGCATCAAACAAAATCTTTAGCTTTATTGTTTGTTTCCCTGCTGTCCCATAATCCCATGCACTACTATTAGCATTTTGCAAACCGAGGCCCCCAATAAAAAGCACACTTACCTTCTAAACAACACCATGGTGCCCTAGGTTGCACGTGCAGCCTTCATCAGTACCAGTTCTCCTGTTGTGTTTTTTTTTTTTTTTAACTTTTCATTGAAACGCAGTGCTTAAAAAGCAAAGATACATGAACACAGTTACACGTTTTACTTATGTTTTAAAAAACAGGAAATCTGAACCCTAACACCGTATCCCACCCAGACTGAATTTAAAAATAAAATAAAAAATAATAAACAAAAAAATTATCAAGTCTATTAAATAAATGTGTGATGGATGGATGGATGGATGGATGGATGAACAAACTAATAAAATAATAAAAGAGTAGTAGTGTCAATACTGCTACTCGGGTGGTGCAGTGGTCAGCACTGCTGCCTCACACCTCTAGGATGTGGGTTTGAGTCTCCTCCTTGATTGCATGTTCTCCTGTTCTCCCTGTGCTGTCACTGGGTTTCCTCTGGGTACTTCAGTTTTCTCCCCAAAGTCCAAAAACATGCTGGGGTAAATTGCAGCTACCAATATGCCGATAGGTGTATATATGTGTGTGTGTCTCGCGATGGGTTGGCGCCCCCTTTTGGGTTGTCTCCTGCCCTGCGTCCCTTGCCTCTGGGATAGGCTCTGGGGGGGGGGGGGGGCGCGGCGGGCCGGGGCGGGGGGGGGGGGGGGGGGGGAGGGCGGGGGAAGGGGG
>JABFDZ020000040.1:20440542-20461090 GCA_019775955.2 Pollimyrus isidori
GAGGGAGGGGCAGCAAATACGCCGCAGATACAGACACCACTAAGAGGGAGGGGCAGCAAATACACCGCAGATACAGACACCGCTATGAGGGAGGGGCAGCAAATACACCGCAGATACAGACACCGCTAAGAGGGAGGGGCAGCAAATACACCGCAGATACAGACACCGCTATGAGGGAGGGGCAGTAAAGGTTTCTTCACAGTGTGGCGCTCTAACCTAGAAGGTGGCCTTGAAGGTAAAGAGCCTTCCAGAAAAAGGGCCTCACATTCACACCATCTGGCGTCCTCGGCCAGCTCTAACAGACCGGCTGCCACGGCGATTATCTGCCGGCCCCCATTACCTCCACAGCTCCCCTGGCAACTGGGGAGGGGGAGGCTGGAGTGAGGCGGATGTGTCGTAGTGACAGCCTACACCCCCCCTTCCCCAATCACGTGGATCGTCTGATTCTCCACACTTTGGGCAAGAGCTGAAATTACCCAGAATCCTGCATGAAGCTTGACTTCCCTGAAAATGGCCAAATGTAACCGATTATGCACAAGTCATCCAGCGAATCAGCTCATTAGCGCCATCCAGTGCCAGAATCAGGATCTTCAAGCTCAAACCAGCCTTGTGCCACACACACACACACACACAAAACTTCCATCTCCCTTCCATTCTAACGGCTCCCTCACAAGGCTCTAGAAAATTTATATTCCCATCTAAATTTACCCACTAAACGCAATTCCCAGACTCCACAAGGGGCCTCTCATCCAGATGTAAAAAGAACCTAAAATAGATTCAAAGTGACCCCCCCCTTCCTCCGGTTCATCTGTGTGGCCAGTCACCCCTGGAGGATCCAACGGAGGCGCATCTCTGCTCCTAACTTCTCACTGGCCGGCTAATGCTCACTTTCCACGTGTGAGATGCGTGTTGCAGTGAGTAGCCGGGTCACAGCACTGGGCCCAGGGAAACAGGGGCCATTTTGGGGCCCACAGGTGACACACCAACCCCGGCCGGTGAGGGGATCACAGACATTCCTGCTAAAGACTAAAACCAGCAATGGCGATAGGCGAACAGAAGCGTGAGATGCTCGACAGAGTCCACAAATTTCCCACAGTACACCAGGGTCCAATTCAGAGCCAACAGCCCAGTAGGAGAAGCCATTTCAGTCACAGGGCACTGTAATAGCTCGTGGGTCTATGTAGGCAGCCACTTAACCAATAATAACTCAGCAGGATGCCAACGTGCCGTTTTCATTCCATATAAAACTAATCACCTACAGGCGATGGATTTGAAAAAGAGAAAAATTTTAAATAATCAGGAGACGATGTCCTTGGCTTTGGAAACACTGTCCTCAGACTTGCATCTAATTAGCCTGTGGTAGGAAACTCATGATTCGAATCACGTTACGCCGAGCACATTCGTTATATTCAATTGCATTCCGGTCTTACAAGTCCTCGGATAATTACGCAATTACGGTCCTGATTAAACTAAACAAGGCTTCATACTAATTTATTCTGTTTGTTGCACAGATGGCCAAATGCGATACATTAATGCGCACTTGTAACATTTCAACAATAAACAACTAATAGTAATTAACACCTTTGTTTAAAGAGGAGCAAAGGCAACGTTAACGTTTGAATAGGATCATGCCATTACAGAAACTATTAGAATAAAACGAGCCCAAATGCAGTGCACTTCAGCACAGAGCACTCAGGTCATGTGCAGGCTACCAACACCAGAGACAGATTTCAAACTATTACAGCACTCCAATTAAATTACGCGCTCAAATTTCATAAGAAAATGATGTCGTTCAAATTAAAAGCCCTATCGCAGTCTCATAATGCGTGAGGAGAAGGGAACACATATAAAAGAAAAATGTCATCTACATACAGAGACAAGCAATCAGCAGTGGCAGCAGACAAGATTTTAAAAAGTATATGACTGGCGCCCTCTGGTGGTGGAACAGAGATTTGCTGTAAACTCCACCCATTAGACCAGGAACCTGCCTTGCACTCTTCCTGTAATTAATTATAAGCATTAAATTGAGGTGCTTGGGGTAAAGCTGGGTACTCACCAAGCTCACAGCAAAAGAACTGGCGCTACACAAGGCCGACAGAGAGCTCAGTTTCACCGAATAGCTTCCCTGCCATTTCCACAGGGACTAACTGCGACGGACAATTTATCACAGTCCCAGGAAAGGAACCCAAAGCCACTATCCTGAGTTTGGCGATCGTCAGCGGAGGTCCTAGCGGCTAGCAACCATGTCCCCCAGCCCCCATGATTGGCAGGTAAATTTCCTGACAGAGGTCCCTGACTTGCCGTACTATCTACCCAGGGAAGGTATATCAGGGTAGGGTCTGGGAACAGAGTGCTCCTGACTGTAGGGACGTCCCAAAATGTCACAGGGTGGGAAGGATAGCTATGCTCTGGTCAGTGAGGCGACTGGCTGCAGTCTGTCACTACCGGACACTAAGGCTGGAGAAGACAGGCACACCCAGCATGGTGGGGGGGGTAGAATGTCACCCTTCCGCTCAGTAGGATTTTGCAGCCGTCTCAGCATTAAACATTAAATATTTAGCCTATGGGGGGAGGTGGGCGCTGAAGGTCAGTGTTCAGTCCAGCTCAGCACATCACGGGGGGTCTGTCCCTTCCCATGAATCAGCGCTCCGCCCTGGCTTGCAGAGGGAGTCAGTAATTATGCCCGACAATTATGCAAATCGCGAAGCGGGCATGCTGCAGACACAGACGGCCAGACCATCTGTGACCCCCCCCCCCCCCAAGGAAAAGCAGCCCTTTCATCCAGGCACCTCAGCGTCTGAGGTACAAACAAACACACACACACACACACACACACACAGACACACACTCTCACCTTTGCTTTCTTCACGCGGCTCATCACCACCCCCAGGTCCTCCACATCCACCATCGAGCGGCTGGCCGTCTCCTCATCCGTGGCTGATCCCGTGTCACTGCTAGACTCCTGCAATCACACACAGGCTCTCAAAGTCCACCCCACCACCTGGGAGCCAGCGAGCCGAAACAGATCTATACAGGCGAAGCAGATCTATACAGATGATTAAGTGTGACATGGCTTCAGATCAATCACACTGGGGGCTTGACGGAAGCATGTTTAGGCCAGTATGCAATGTGAAATCAACATAGAGTCTCCACATCAAAGCCACTCCGTTGACAGGCTTCCTTGCCTCTGAGCTCTGCTGCGGCACCCCCTCACTGCCGGGCTCCGGCTGCTCTTGCGCCCCCTTGTGCTTCTTGCAGGTGCCCTTCTTGCACTTGCCCCCGCAGGCCTTCTTCTCGCCCCTGGCCAGGGCCTGCAGCCTCTTGAGGAAGCGACTCCGCCAGCTGAGGAAGTCGGCCTGCAGGCTACCGTGTCGGCTCCTCACCACGTTGCAGTCCCCCTCCCCGCGTGACAGCACCCGCGTGGCACTCAGTGTCCACAGCCACCGGTCCACACGCTTACCCACCTGGCACAAGGCAGCACAAGCAAGAGGTCAGGACATCAGGGCCAAGTGGGACCCAGCTGAGGTCATACCCTGAACCTGGGGCAATAGCAACTTGAGAAAATAGATAAAAACATCTCTCAGGCTGCTAATTTGGAGGTAATCATCAACTGTGCAAAACAGGCAGACAAAGTGACGCAGACCCAAACACACAAGGACAGACAGAGAGACTCAAAAACTCATACAGACAGAAATAGACAGAAATAGACAGGCAGAGACAGGCAGAGACGGAGAAACACAGACCCATACATGCAGACAGAGGTGATGATGTTCCTCCTCACCGTGTTGTAGTGTCCCTCGTACACGGAATTCCCCAGCCCAAAAACAGCAAAGCGCATGCCCTTCAGGTGGGTCTTTCCATAGCGGAAATCCACGGATGCCTCCTCCAACCACTTGCAGAACCATTCCGCGTTCTCTGTGGGCTTCCCATCCGTGTAGGTGGCCAGTAGGAACACGCAGATGGATTTACTGGTACACTGGGGGGGTGCAGGGTGTTAGGAGAACAGCTACAAAGACAAATACACATCAGCCCACCACAGATCTTCACTAGACTTATTTAGCAGTCATGGTGTGAGACGGCAGGGTCAGATGGTCCCTACAGCAACTGGGGCAAAAGGTCTCACTCAGGGACCCAATGGAATGTCAGCCAGCAGCCTTCTAATCACAGGCACAGAGCCCTAAACTGCGAAGCACACAGTGCCCTCTACAGGAGCAGAGAGAGTCAGGCGAACGCTGCTTCCCATCACACACGCATTTCATGCAAAATCGAGAGATGCCGCAACCCGCCACCAGGAAGGTCCACTGCCCTGCTCCTCACACCCCATTAGCCATGTGGTTCCTTGGTGCAGCAGGAATGGTGGAAACCAGAGCCTGCTTGGCCAATCGGAGCTCACCTCCTCAGACAGGCTGTCCTCTGGGTCGTACCCCTTCATGTCAATCACCTCTGCCGTGAGGCCCAGGGCCTGCACTTCCTTGGCCAGATCCATGGCAAATCCCTGAGCAGAGACAAGCCCACAGACTCACTTGGACACCGACGAGGGCCGTTACAGATGGGAAACTAGTGCAAATGGCCACGCCAGATGGGCAACTCGTGCAAACCTCCCTACATTTCACAATCAGATAGACTGAAAGCTGCAACCTACACACATTTACTGGATGTACATTAAACTGACTCCTCTTGAAAGAACTGCCATTTTTAACACAGCCCGAGATGTAAATGCTTCAGTTGCAGAAAAATCAATCCATCGCTTGCCTGCATTCCTGAGAAAGTCAGCTAAAGCCACTGTATTAAATGATATAGCTCATTTTAAACTGACTTCTCATTTAAAAAAAAAAAAAAAAAAAAAAAAAAAAACAGTGCCACATCTATGATCAAGCATGACATCACAAATTACAGCATCTGTGCATGGGGCAAAAAAAAAAAAAGTTACCAATTGTTTCATCAGACTGTCATCAGAATGTCAGCTGGCGCTGTGCTCATCCTTAATATGCACTTTCAACACAGCATGTCACCTGCTAAAGAAGTGAGCAGGCTTCCTACCTTCGCAGTTCCCGTCTGTGATCCGTAGAAAATCTTCACCCCTGACACATGAACCTTTCTCTTCTCCTTTACAGCAGAATACCCACCCTCTTTTGCTGTTTTGCTGATTCCAGCATCTGCATGCTGGCCAGATGCGGTCTGCCGGGACCAGAGGAACAAGCCCCAAATATAAAACACGAACGTGCCAGCTAACAAGGTCTGAAGGTGACATTCCCGACATATATATTACAAATAAAGCAGGGCAAAATTAATAATAAAAATACAGCTCGAAATAAAGATTTTATAGAGGTAAGCAAACTTGCATTTAACTTTAAATGTATATCAAATACAAGCATCATTAACACCACAATCAGTCTGTACCATTTATTATAGGAGACATAATTATAAATCCCTTACTTTTTTCTTCGCAATCTTTAGCGTGAACCAGACCCCAAGGAAGACTGCTGCGGCCGAGTACATGTACAGTCTGTTTTTCCATATTGACATCAAGTACCCCGAGTAGTCCCACTGGTCCTCGGAGACATCTGCAAAACACAAAATACAGTATATGAAAATGGTTGGTCAGCGAAATGAGAAACACGGACTTGAGACGAGAAAGTGCACGATGTGTCTGCGATGGCTCTTAAAATAGGGTTAATTGGTCATCTGGTTAATCTCGGAAGTCGGGATATCCCGTGCCTGGTTACCAGTGACACACTGGATGGCGGTTTCCAAGTAATCTGTTACCCTCTGGGCTCAGTGAGCAAATGATGAGCAAACAAACAGACAACAACAACAAACACGCCGGACACGCTGACTCGCACTTACCCTCTACTTCGGCGCCGAAAGCACCTGCAATGATGCCCAGAAAACGCCAGACAGAGAAAAACATCATCGTCGTCGGAGACGTTTCGTGCCTTACTCACTCAAGTGTACCAAAGCAACGAGGTACGATGCCAAAAACAAAAGTAGAATAAGTTAAGAAGCACGTTTACCCGGTTCGGCCATACTGGCTCCGGGAGCAGTGCATCGTGGGAAAGCACTTTAAAGGC
The DNA here is from genome assembly GCA_019775955.2 of Pollimyrus isidori. Classification (NCBI taxonomy): domain Eukaryota; kingdom Metazoa; phylum Chordata; class Actinopteri; order Osteoglossiformes; family Mormyridae; genus Pollimyrus; species Pollimyrus isidori. The sequence continues at coordinate 20,446,614 of JABFDZ020000040.1, forward strand.
ACCGTGCGCGGATTTTTAAGGGAATTCAGTGTGCAGTTAATGTGCTTTTTTGTATGATGCTACCTTATTGTAAAGTAATGCAAAAAGTAAAGGCAGAAATCATGTGATACACGTGTAAAATAACAGTGTGTTCCAGTGCACCTAACTCAACGTGTCTACGGGGAGTATTTTTCCAATAATAATCTGAAATTATAAATTTTTACGAGGTTTTCATAAATTACCTAACATCAAAATTAATTTTATACGTAGATTGTAACATATTTTTATGTTTGGCTTTCATTTTGGCATCGTTTGTTGCGAGTGTTTAGTTTTAGTCACGTTTTTCACTGTACTTAATAAGTGCATTAAATATGCATAAAATGTATAATTGGTGATCCTATTTTGAGTGAAATCATTATGAGACTAAATATTTCATGTAGTAATAGCTCTCCCGTTCGGAACCGTAACAGTCCGGGCCCTTATGATTTTGCCTCATTTGCAGTCCGGATCTTTAATGTGACGCACAGCGATCACAACGCTGGCAGCAGTATTACTGCGTATTTAGATTTACTTAATTTAACATTTACAGATTAAAAATCTACAGATGTCAATATTCACGCCAACAAACCAAATCCGGCTCACGAACGTGGCCGTCGTGAGAATGAAAAAGGGGGGGAAGAGATTTGAGATCGCCTGCTATAAAAATAAAGTCATGAGCTGGAGATCTGGGGCGTAAGTACAGAAGCTGGATATTTGGACAAACGGCGTCATTTCCATGATTAAACGGTTATGTAGTAATCAGTTAATTTGATTTCCATACGCGTCAGTGCTGTATTTTGGAGAACCTGTTTAGCCGCGGTTTAACACAAGCGTTTGTTACTGAATTTGACCGAATAATCTTCTTTACAACAAATACGCTTTATTTAACTGCTCCACTGTTACTGTAGACTGTAGTTCATTTTAAATCTATGTCATGCAGTTATGGCATCGTATGACGTCTGACGTGACAATACCTTTTTCCTCCTTACTCAGAGAGAAGGATCTTGACGAAGTTCTACAGACCAACACAGTTTTCATAAATGTTTCAAAGGGCCAAGTAGCAAAGAAGGAGGACTTGTCAAAAGCCTTTGGGACGGACGATTTGACAGAAATATGTAAACAGGTCAATATCTCCTCACTACTTAAATGCATGTGTTTTGAAGCTCCTTACTCACGTTTGTGATTTGACAACAGATAGCTGCCCCCCTTTCCTCAGATTTTATCCAAGGGTGAGCTTCAAGTGTCAGACAAGGAGAGGCAGAGCCAGCTGGAGCAGATGTTCAGGGACATCGCAAGCATTGTGGCGGAGAAGTGTGTGAACCCTGAGACCAAGCGGCCATACACCGTCAGCCTGATTGAGAAGGCCATGAAAGACATCCATTACTCTGTGAAAGCCAACAAGAGCACGAAACAGCAGGTCTGCCACACAGATATTGTTGACCAGAGGAACCTCATTTCCTAATAATAATCCATTGGGTTTTCCTTATTTTGCCTTTAAGATTAATAATCTTAATATGTCCTCATATGATTGATGGATGAGTGTGTTTTATTTTTGTCTTTGTTGTGGGTTATTTGTACTGGTTTGGCCCAATGCCACCATTTCTCTGTAACATTCCATAAACGTTATTGAAACTGTGTGCGTTTTGCTGTGTTGTTCCCAATCTTGTTCCCAGCTCCCAGCCAATCAAAAACACTGAACACCTGGTACAGGTGTTGGGAGCCGGGAGGGAGAAAAAATGTTGACTGTCTGAGGTCCCTGAGGACTGGGTTGGGAACCACTGCCATGGAGCGTAATTGTTAATATCTTGCATAGGTTCCGGTGATACTGCACAGCACCTGGTGTGCTTGCTGTTTACTGTACACTGGCATCGGCGTTCTGCGTAGGGGTTTTTAAGCACATATCCCTTCTGGACCTGTGAGTCTCTTTGCCAAACAAATTCCCATAAGTAATGTCAACTTGTATCACGGCAGGCACTGGAGGTGATCAGGCAGCTGAAGGAGTCGATGCAGATCCAGCGAGCCCACATGCGACTGCGCCTCGTCCTACCCGCCAAGGAGGGGAAGAAGCTGAAGGAGAAGCTGAAGCCCCTCCTGAAGGTGGTGGAGAGCGAGGACTTCGATGAGCGGCTGGAGATGGTGAGGCTCCTCCCACCCGCCCCATTCCATTCTGCCGTTTTCTCGGAGCTCACAGTGGCCTCCGACTGCCCGCAGGTGTGCCTGATAGACCCCGGCTGCTTCCGGGAGATCGACGAGCTGATTCGCTGTGAGACAAAGGGGCGGGGCTCTCTGGAGGTGCTGAGTCTGAAAGACGTGGAGGAGGGCGATGAGAAGCTGGAGTAGAGACCCATTCGTCACACGGCCCCCAACACTATGGCAACCGAGCAGATCTTCAAAATGCTCCTGCTCTGTTTTATGAATGGATCCGTTTTATAATGGAATAGTTGAAAGAAGGAAATATACTATCTAACCTATTTTTTGCAATCAGTGTTTGTGTTTAAAGCTTTTTTGTCTTGAGGTAAAAACTCTGAGGGGTTTTTGGGGGTTTCAGGAAGGTTTTGCCAGTACTCCGCTGAAAATTAACCACAAATTATTGACCATTTAAAAATATTATCTGTCATATTTCAATGCCAACAGACACAATTCTCTGTCGCCTCACTTTTATTGAATGTAGTATTCAGTAAAGTCATATAAGACTGTGGATGCCTGTGTAACTAAGCACTAAATAACCCTAAATTATACGAAATGTAAAACATCTTGTAATGAAAACAGAAAAACTGAGTGTATATAACATTTAAGACTAATAAAAATGCATACCAAGTTTTCTATATTGACTGAAATATACAACTTATTTTTGAATTTTTAAAATATTCCAGTGTAGAGAAATATTTAAGCAAACTGTTGGTATGTTTAGCATGTAACTGGTGAGTCATGCTGTTTTTCTTTTGAAAAGATATAAAGATCCTCTTTTCTTTCCACTTTACCTGCTAACCTCTCATACTGAGACGCAGGTTGCTGTGGGGCACACCGGACTGTGCATTATGCTTCGTCATGCCTTTGTTATAAGTTTGTGAACAGTCCCATAAACACAAAATAGATTGTCACCCTCACTTTGCAGCCTGCTGGAACAAGTAGACATAACCAGACGCCTGTGGATTCCTGTAGATGAAGGGAAGTTCTGTAAAACTGTCGTGACAACAGAGAATGTGGAACATGCCTGGAGCATATCCTGTAGCTTATCCATGAGGTGTAGTTGTGCCATGTGTGGCTGCCATGGAGACAAGAGGTTAGGGTGGAGAGCAAGGCACCTGCTACATGCCCGTGAGGTATCTGACATGCAGGAGCCGGCCGGCCCAGTTCAGCTCACTCCTCCAAAAAACGGCAACTTAAGTAGCTTTCATAGTGTCCACCTGTTGGTAACTGTGCATCCAACCAGGACACGGATAGTCAGGCACAGCTGAGGATGCATAGGGTGCCGGTTAGGATACTGTCCCTACTAATGCACACACACACATGCAAGCTGAGAGCTGTACTTGCTTGGACATGCAGATGCACATACTCCCTGCAAAGAGCAGCACCTGACTGTTACACTCCTGGAGCCTCTGAAGCGAGCTGCTGCCTGGCCCTTCTTACTAACCCAGATGGGAAATGTGTGCATTGCTGCATTCTTCCTGCTTCCAGGCCCCCCCTTCTGATTCCACCAACTGGGGTGCTGCCTAACATCCAGATTCAGTGCCCAGAGCCCAGTTTTTTGGGGGGAGGGGCTCTACTGGTTAGGCCTCTATGTCAGTGACCGGATGGTCGTGGGTTCAAATCCCTTGCCTGACAGAGTGATATCACCATAAGGCCCTTATTGTGTTTCCTCCAAGGACTGATGTCCTTGTCATTGTTTCCACCGAACCACAACCAATTCTGGTATGTTCACATAAAGTGTTCTGAGTAATGAACCACAGAATTGAACCAAAGCCATACCGTTCAGGATAATTCGCCTGCCTTAGTGTACAGCAGCAGGACCCATCTCTGGATGTCCATCTATTTAGGCACCATGATATCTGCTCCATCAATTTAGCAAAAATTACCATGAATTGGTCGGCATAGACATTAAGTCAACAATCAGGGAGTCCCCACCTGCTTCAAGACATCAGTCATGGTTCCGATCCCGAAGAACACCCGCCCAGTCAGCCTCAATGATTATCGCCCAGTATACGTAGCCTTGACATCTGTAGTGATGAAGTGTTTTGAGAGGCTCATGAAACCCTTCATCAGCTCCTTCCTCCCCCCCGACTTCGATCCATTGCAGTTTGCATACCGGACAAACAGATCCACCGGAGATGCTGTAGCACAGGTCCTGCACACCACACTGAGCCATCTGGACGAGGGATGTGGTAATTATGTGAGAATGCTGTTCATAGATTACAGCTCAGCATTTAACAGCATAGTCCCCTCCACCCTCACGGAAAAGCTCCAGGATCTGGGTTTCAGTGCGTCCCTGTGCAGGTGGATATACAGCTTCCTGACCGCGAGACCACATGTCAGTGAGAATAGGGGATGTGTACTCCCAGACACTCACACTGAACATAGGGGCCCCCCAGGGATGTGTGCTGAGCCCCCCTTCTCTACTCCCTGGGAAACGCCTCTGTAGCCTGAAAACTAGAACAGAACGGTTTAGGAGGAGTTTTTATCCACAAGCAGTGAGACTCCTCAACCACAGCACAAAACTGGACAACTAAAGTATGGTTAGAAATATCCATACCAATAGCACACCTGCACCGTACCTTATCTGTTCCTCATCTGCACCTTATGGCACACTATTTATTACCATAGCCTACACTTCCAATTACATCCACAATTATGTATAAATATGTAGGCCTATATTTATTTTAGTTCTTTTTTTTCTTTTTACACTTATAATTTATCTCTTTTAATACTTATCCTCTGTTAGTAATTATTTCTTATCTCTCATTTTTGAATGTTTTGCACAGTTGGGGAGTACTTTTCAGCCAGAAAAAACATTTCACTGTATGTTGTACCAGCTATAACTACATGTGACGAATAATAAAAATCTTGAATCTTGAATCTTCAATGTGTCACTATCACGCTGAGTGAAAACTTTGCATTTCCAAAGCCCCTTGCTCCTGCATTGGGTAACAAGTTATGGAAAATCATGGCGTAGATAGGTATGTAAACCTGGTTTATTTTCTGGAAACAAAATGGCAAACTTCTTGAATCTAACAATTCAATATCCGTCAATCTATCCGTCTTAAACAGGACCACATCAACAACATAGCCTACATTATTTCTTATAAATATACATCGTCCACGTGTGTAAATTACAAGTGAAAAATGCATGGAAATTACATAATTATTACATGTCTATTCACATCATTTACATTTTATCGCAGAATTTAACAAGCATCCCTGGTCAGTAAACATAGGCAACTTGTGAACAATCAGTACCGTTGGTAAATGCAAACCCGTAATAATTCGTCAGTGGCTGTAAGGAGTTCATCAGGGTTCCACCGTCTCTTTTAAGGCTAGGAGTTTAGAAACTCCTTAAGACATATACAGTCCCCAGGTTATTATTATTAAATCACCTGTCACCTGTCTTTAAGCGCATGGTAGTTGTCCTGGTCGGAACGAGGCACTGTTGATAGTTAAGAAAGGATCCCCGGTATCAGGTAAGTCCACAACCTCCTGTCGTTTTCTTTTTGGGCACCTGGTGCACAGGAAGCACCCCCCGATAATAAACAGGACAGTGGCCGTCCAGCCGACGTAGAGGGCTTCTCCCACCTTCCTCCGGAGGGACGGCAGGGTCCCCAGCGTCTGCCCTGACTCGTGCGTGGTCCATGACATCGGAATGAGAAGCAGCACCGCTGACAGGAGGAAGACCGCCCCCGACACCGGCTTCACCTGAACCCACTTTGGGAACCTCAGCCGCCCGATACCGTAGATGACAATAGAGACGAAGCCGAAACTAATGGAGGAGGTGATCAGCGCCTGCCAAGAGCGAAAGTGCTTCCCCAGTGGCAGCAGAGACTGGTAAAAGGCGCAGCGCAGTTCGCCTAAGCTGTGATGCTCCCAGTCCATCCACACCCCATCCCAGTACACCGGCAGCGCCCCCGTCACGTTGCCCAGTTCGCCACTCACTTGCCACACGGGAAGGCAGCGGGCCGCCACAGCGAAGAAGCAGCCGGCGACGCCGAGCCCGAAGGCGGCCAACTCGACCTTCTCCATGCTGCGCCGGGAGTCTGAAACCGGGATTGAGCAAGCAATTGGTGTGGCTGCATTCCTCCCCGGGTGGAGACTCCTGCCAGACTTGCAGAACAATCCTTCTCTAGTTTTTTCACACAGAGGAAGGCGGAAACAAAAGTCTTTCTGTGCCCAGATGGAAAGCAAGTCTTTTCATGCCTGTCAGCCTAAACCCTGCGTCACTCTCCGCTGCTGCAAACGCGTTTGTTGTCTGTGGAGATCCTCGTTTAAGTCAAGCGTTTAATTATGGGCGGATATTTTAGTCATATGTTTTCGATATTCTACACCACCATAAATTAATAAGCAAAGTAAGAGTGCTGTTGGCACTTTGAAGACATAAGCACGCAGAAATAGTCAGTGGCTACAGCCGAGGCACGGGTAGCTCCTGGGCCCCCAGTTGGAACTTCAGCATTTACAGCGAGTGGTACAGAGCGATAAGACGATGGTGCCTGACAGCTATATATATATATATGTGTGTGTGTGTGTGTGTGTGTGTGTGTGCGGTTAGATCAATCGGGGGAAAAGTGCGACTGAGAGGCGAATACAGGGTGTGCTGCTGTTTTAGAGATGTTGAATCTGACATCCCTGCTCAACATAGCCTTCTGCCAGTAGGATTTAATCAGGATTGAAACATGCAGATGTGTTTAAATATATAGAATGGTCTCTCATAGTTTCCATGGCTGTATATGGACAAAAATATTGGGACTCACCTCTTCATCACTTCTTCATCACTTCATCATTCAGACCCACTGCCACAGGTGTATACAATTAAGCACTTAGCCATGCAGTCAGGTTTACACACATCTATGAAGGAATGTGTCATTCTGAAGAGCTCAGTGAATTTGAGCAAGGTGCTGTCATAAGATGCCAACTTTGCAATAAGTCAGTTTGTGAAATTTCTCCCTGGACCTCAACCATGTTTACATATACAGACCTCGTGAAGTAGCAGAGTGGAGTTGACAAGTGCTGAGATGCAGAGTGTGTAAAAGTCGCCAATGCCTTGTTGACTCAGTAACTGCGGCGTGGTGAAAAACACACTGCCACTGGACTCTGGAGCAGTGGAAAGGTGTTCTGTGGAGTGATGAATCTTGTCTCTGTTTGGCAGTCTGGGTTTGGCAGATGCCAGGAGAACTTTACCTGTCTGCCTACATTATGTCAGCTGTGAAGATTGCTGCAAGAAGAATAATGGTATGTGGTTGTTTTTCAGGGGCTGCATTGGGGAACTCCGGATCCTTCAGCGCATGAAGACAATTTTATGCTTCCAACTTTGTGGGAACGGTTTGGGGAAGATCCCTCTGTTCCGGCATGACTGTGCCCCAGTACACAGAGCCAGGTCCATAAAGACGCAATTGGGTGAGTTTGGTGTGGAAGAGCTTGACTGGCCCACAGAGCCCCGACCTCAACCCCATGAAACACCTTCGGGATGAATTACAGTGCAGATTGTGAGCCAGGCCTTCACATCCTACATCAGTGCCTGACCTCACAAATGCTCTTCTGGATAAATGGGCAAAATTCCCACAGACATGCTCCATAATCTTGTGGAAATCCTTCCCAGAAGAGTGGCAGCTGTTATAGCTGCAAAGGGAGACCAGCTCCTTACTAATGCCTATGGATTTAGAATGGGATGTCATGGAAGTTCCTGTAGGTTGCCAGGCTGAGGTTAGTTGGAGGTGCCAGATCGCCTCTTCGATGGCTTGACACCCCATCTTGGGTTGTTTGTTGCTTTGCACCCAAATCTCCATATTCATGAAATGCATTTATTCTTGTAAAAATCTGTATAAACATCAAAAAGGCACGCAGCAGTATCTAAACATTTCTTAATCCAAAAATAAACTTTGACACGACAAACATAAGGTACAATTTGTTTATACATTATTATATGTGTTAAGTAGAAATTGATTTTCAGATACTGTCAATCTTGAATCTTCAATTTTATTTACATTGCATTTTTTTTTTCACATATAGCGGATTAACTGAACTACAGAAACCATCCCGTCTGAAACAAATTTGAAAGTGTCAGTTTAGCGTCTTTCCAGCGATGTGTGGTGTTCGGGTCGGTTTGTAGGGCTCTGTAGAACCTCACACGTAGTTCTTCACGGCGTAGCCGGGCTGGATGCCGCTGTGTGTGTTTGCCAGCATGTAGCGGACGGAGTGGTTGGACTTCTCCGGAGGGCAGGTGGTGCAGAGGACTACTCCGCCGGAGAGCAGGAAGCCCGCGGTGACCCAGCCCACGTAGAGCGCCGCCCCCAGCTCCTTCTTCAGCGCCTCTGGTACCATGGGATTGTGGAAGTCCTGGATGATTCTGTTCGCAGTCCAGGACACCGGGACGACGGTGGTGAGCCCTGAGAGGATGAAGGTGACCCCAGAGGCCAACACCACCCGAGCTTTGGCTCTGGGGTTTCCGAGGCAGTTGGTGCACTGCGCCCCCACCAGGAAGGTGAGGAAACCGAGGCAGGCCAGCACAATGGCGATGACCACCAGGCCTCGGGCCGCCTGCAGGTCAGCCGACAGGTCCAGCAGAGCATCGTAGATCTTGCACTGCATCTGTCCCGTGCTTTCATACACGCAGTTCATCCACAGGCCCTCCCAGAAGACCTGTGCCACCACTATGTTGGTCCCGATGAAGGCTGTGACGCGCCACATGGGCAGGGCGCAGATGAGGATGGTGCCAGCCAAACCAACCATGGACAAGGTGATACCCAGGGTCTGCAGTGCCATGGCTGCCTTCCTTAGAAGCTAAAGGAAAAAAATGGCAAGTAGCAAAGAATGTCAGGCTTCTTTCACATGTTTTGCAAATGTACATTCAGCACTTAAAAACGGAATAAATTTATATTTGGTGAAAAAATATTTTGTACCACAAGGTGGCAGTACAACACAAAATAAGACAGGAGTAAGTTGCAGCTGTACAGTTTGCTTGCCGACTGTTTCTTAATATTGTTACTCATGAAAAAAATGATTGTGCCGTCTTAATTATGTAATTCAGTGTTCTTTGTGTGAACAGAGGGCCAGCCAGACCCTGGGACAGTCAGATTTAGGGGCCTTGCTTGAGGGCCCACTGCTAAAATCACCCACTTGGCCATGGGACCTGAACCGCAGAATTTCAATCACGGGGTCAGCAGCCGAACCCATGGAGCCAAAAACTGCCCCCATATGTAGCCTATATGTTAACATGTGGGGCGACACTTCATACCTCTGGGACCCGGGTTTGAGTCTCCACCGGGGTTCCATGTGTGTGGAGTTTGCATGTTCTCCCTGTGTCGTCATGGGGATTCCTCTGGGTTCCCCGCACAGCCCAAAAACGTGCTTTGAATTGGAGTTACCAGGTGCGTGAGTGGTGCTTGTGTCTGTGACCTACATGGTGTTGGCCCACCACCCTGGGCTGTTCCCTGCCTTGTGCCCATACGCTCTAGTGCCGCTGCCACCCAGAATAGGACAAGCAGTCATAGGAAGTGGATTGGTGTTGATGTTTGGATTCTAATTTCTAAGCATTTAACCACAAAATCATAAAGTGCAGCTGCGACGATAGATAATAAACTAGCCCCAGCCAAAAGAAGGTCTACAGCAAAATCCCCATATTGGTAGAGAAATGCCTCAGTGACTGCACACCAACTCAAACAATGGAAAAAGAAAACATTGTTTCACCTCTTCGACAGCAGGTGGAGCCCTTGAGTGCTCCAGGAACTAGTACTTGGAAAAAGTTCTATGGTATTCCCTGGACACACATCACACACAGCATTTTGTTTACATTGTCTTTTTTTTTCTTTTTTTTTTGCATATTCCATATTTAGCCAACGCTTTTGTCCAAAGCAATATACAGGTGAGGCAAATAGCTCATTACAAACATCCATGCAGGTAAGGGGTTACGTAGGCATAAGTACAGCTAGGCTGAGCTTCCAGTCAGTGCTGAGGTATGGGAGCGAGAGCAACACAGCGACTGCAAACAAAGCAAGAAAATAATAAGACGATTCAATAGCTCAGAGTGCAATATTAAGAACATTTCAGGCAATGTAATGAGGCACCAGACACGTAGAGGAGTTTCCTGAAAGGTGTGCTGTATATTCTTTCAATATTTAAATACTATTTTGTCTGAAAAAGAGCTACAAGGTTCGCTGATAGTTTGCAGTGCCATCAATCAGAAATAAGTCACCTTAAGATTATCAGTTAATACGTTTTTATTGCAAAGAAAACAAAACAAACACTGAAACGAAAAGCAAGTCATACTGTACTAACAAAAGGACTTTCCTGTATTAAATAAAAATATATTTAACATATTTTTCAGCACATAGGTGAAACAAACACCCAGAAGTGTAGCTTCCCACAGGTATATGAGCACACAAACTGACTTGTTTGTACCTGAGGATGCTGGTTTAGGGCAGTTAAAAAGACAGACGTCCCTAAAGCCAGCACTTCTGTCCACCCTTCTCCATCACAAGTAGGTCTTCATCGGGATGGAAGACTTTTGGGAGACGGACCTGCTGCGCACTGAGACCACCCTGCTGCTACCGCTGGATGACCTCACGATGAGGTACTTCCCAGAGAGGCTCTCCTCATTTTTCGGCGCGCAGGGGTTCGAAAGCAGCACCCCTCCCAGGATGAAAAGGACAGAAGCTCCCCATCCGACATAGAGGGAGGCCCCCAGCTCCCTACGCTGGGCGTCTGTCAGCGCGGGATTGTAAAAGTCCTTCGTTATGGAGCTGGCCGTCCAGGAGACAGGGACCAGGCAGAGAACGCCTGTGGCGATGAGGACCAGGCTGGCCACCTTCAACGCCTTTCCCTTCAATGATGACCCGGCAACAATGTTGGTGCACTTGCCCCCAACAGCGGTCAGGATGAGTCCGGCGGTGCCTGTCACCATGGCGAGGCAGATGAGGGCCCGTGCCGCCTGCAGATCGGAGCTCAGGGCCAGCATGGAGTCGTAGGCCTTGCACTCGGTCTGGCCGCTGCTCTGCACCACGCAGCTCATCCAGATGCCCTCCCAGATGATGTGGGCCGTCACGATGTTGACGCCGGTGAAGGCCGACACCTTCCACATGGGCAGGGCGCAGGTGAGGATCACTCCCACCCAGCCCAGTATGGCCAGGCTGATTCCCAGAATCTGCATTCCAGTGGACTGCATGGTGGACACCAGCAGCTCGCTCCTGGCTGTACCTCCCTTGGCGTTTCTCTACTTTCCCCGGAGTGCCGGTCCTACCCCAGCTATGGAAACTGAGCTTTTATGCCTCTGAAAGGGGGAGGCGTTCATGTGCTCCAGCAAACACACAGAATACCTGCTCTGCCGGATTCCCTGCACCCGCATGCGAAAGTCTTTGCATAAAGATCATTTTTCAAGGTGATTTTTTTCAGCCTCGATTTTTGCCTCACCACTCCCCCCCATGTTTTTGTACCGTGTGAGTCTTTCACTGTGATAGACCAACCCAAAGACTCATGAGAAAGTTTCAGAAGCCACACATTGGACCAGATCTCAAACTGCCATGTCACTGGTATTCAGGTTGAATCTCCAACACTCACTCTGCTAAAGAAACCAGAGAGCAGACATCATAGTAACAATCCTGCAAATTAAATGTTTTCTGTTCTTGGACTCTATCCGGTGTCATTAGTCGTCTTCTGTAAGGTGCCTAACCCAGTAATAGCAACTAAATGGTAATAAATATAGATAATAGCACATTGTCAGTATTGTGTTCAAAGGAGGTCAGCAAAACCCCACCGGGTAGAATGACTGGTTTGTGCAGGTAATGGAGCCCTATGTGGATGTCGGACAGTAGGACCGCGCACATCAGAGCTTCTGTTTGTGCTGGTGTACGTTTGTTCCTTGGAGTAAAGACCTATTCTTGGGCAGCTAAATGGTGCATTGAATGTTACACCAGATGAAGATATTTTATCCACAGGGTTATAATCGCGGCTTGAGCGGTAATGCCGTGCACGTGGACTTCTCCCCTGCGGGGACAAAATTACAAAAACAATCCCCTTTGAAAATACACCTTCCTTCCAAATTGTTCTGCCTAATTCGCTCAAGTGGCAAATTCCGGTCTGAAGCCCAGTTTAATCATTCCTCACCCACGGAAATGTTTAACCCACACCACCCCCAGTGAAATATAATCACCATTAATAGAGTAATCTTGAGCTGGACTGGGGGCTGTCCACTGACCCCATACCGGCCGCAGCACTGATAATGGCGCAACAGACAAGGGGCGACTGGGTAACAGGCGAGACCTTTTATTAAAATTAGGCAAAATTGCAAAATACAGGGTGGCTGATTGTAGAAGCCTGGAAAAATATCAGCAGCACAATAAGAAATGTTTAATTCATCCATGCAACAATGACATACAACTGCACAATCAAACACATTTGAAATGCATGACCGCTTTGAAAAATGCTACAGCAAAATAATTATACAAGTGAACATAATTCAGTCTTAACAATGAAATGTTTTTCAGATTGTGCACAGTGTCACGTCACATAATAACATGATTTTGGCTATAGTTAGATTTAACATTTAAAGCATCGCAGTGCCTCTTCAGGGTCGCCAGTGACCAGGAGGGGCTTCTGTCTCTGTCTCACAAGGAAATGTAATGCTATATACTTTGTCCTACAAATAATCAGAGGTACTAATTGCTCATATATTGTCGCTTCACCTGTATCTGTGGGTGTCTATCCCAGGAAAGTAGGAATTGAATGAGGGCTCACCGATATTATACCTTGTTTCATTGTGGGGAGGACATGAGCTACAGAGAAGAGTCCCCCCAAAGATATGAAGAGTGGCAGCTCCCCAGCCTATGTAGAGGCACGGGCCCAGCTCTCTCCGCTGAGCGTTGCTTAACAGCGGGTTGTAGAAATTCCGGATGATGGTGTGAGTCGACCAGCACACAGGTACCAGGCAGAGCAGGCCGGCCGCCAGCAGAAGGACGCCACTCACGATGGCCAGTTTGGCCTGCGAGATCTCGCCTCTCACCACGGTGGACCACTTCCCGACGAAGAAGGCCAGCAGGATGCCAATGATGCCCACCAGGATGGAGACGACGGTGAGGGCACGGGCCGCCTGCATATCCCGCGGGAGCGCCAGCATGGAGTCGTAGACCTTACACTGCATCTGCCCGGTGCTCTGCACCACGCAGGTCATCCAGATTCCCTCCCATATGACCTGCGCCGTCACGATGTTGGCTCCGACGAAGGCGGTGACTTTCCACATCGGCAAAGCGCACGCGGCGATGGTTCCAAAACAGCCGAAAATGCCCAGGGCGAGGCCCAGCACCTGCCTGCCCATGGACACCATCGTAATGCCCGCCGGCCACTCCGGTCACTGCGGGCAGGGACGTCAGGCAAGTCCCTTCAGCTGCAGCGGAGAGCCAAATCTCAGCTGCCAGCTGGGGACCTTTTACCTAGCGACTACTCAGTGGGCGGAGCTACCGCACCGACCCACCCAGCCCCCCCTGCCGCACACCTCACTTCTAGCCAGGTGAGATTTTTCCACTTTGGGGCATAGGAATGCGACTTGGTTTCAGTGAGATCAGCATCGCTTCAGTGGCAGCTCCAGTGAGGAGGACCCAGCAGAAGGGGCGGGGACACCACACTCTAGCAGCCATGCACCCACCAATCAAAATCTCACATTCATGAAGAACAGAGGAAAGTGAATTGAGGAAGCAGCATAGCAGCTGCAGTGCTGGTGACGTCTCTGTCGTTCACATACTCTCTGGCATCACTTCATGTTGGAAGCAAATGCTGATATTGGAATTTTCCATAAAATAATACATAAAAAATACACCAAAGACATTTATCTCCTTATATTTACAACTACAAATATTTTATTTGAAACGATATACAAAAATAAAACAGCAATTACATGTCAATTAACGAGGGAGCTTAACCAAAACAAAAAGAGATTTTACACCTTCGTAAAATGTTATCCTTCTAAAGCACACGGCATAATCCCTGAAAAACAGTGGGACATTGACAGAAAACAACATTGTGAAAAAGAATTTCTCAGATTCGTAATGAAGGTGACACGATAATTACATATTTGAAAAAAGTTTCACTGTACATGTTTAATAACAATTTTATTCTTAATACACATTATTTTCTGATTTACTGGGTATTAAAATGGAGTGAAGACTTAAATCAGGATATAAAAGTAGAGGAACGTGGGTCCGTGTCAAAACTGCTGTCCTTTGCTGGTCCTTGATCCGTTATAAATATTCTTCATGTCCATGTGGTCTTGT
>JABFDZ020000040.1:20488868-20502049 GCA_019775955.2 Pollimyrus isidori
TGAACCAGTCCGGCCCTCGGCTTGTAGCAAATTTGTTTTTTTGGCCCTCTAATGTATTTGACTTTGACATCCCTGATGTACATATATAGGTACATATACGTTTACCTATATGTTTACCTACATGTTTATCTATACGTTTACCTATATGTTTACCTACATGTTCACCTATACGTTTACCTATACAGGTTTCATATAAGCGCATATATCCTCATATAGGTTCTTTCCATGTGGGAAAGTTCTTTCGAAGGGCAAGATCGACAGACCTCATCTCTGTTTGAGTTTGTAAGAGAGCAGAAACCCACAACAACAAACCATCCATTAATGCATTTTCCAACCCGCTCATCCGACTGGGTCACTGGAGCCTATTTCAGAAGCAAAGGCAACAAGGCAGGGGAACAACCTTGGATGGGGGGGCAGCCCATCACAGAGCACCTTTACACACCAACCACACATGCACACAATTTAGGAACTCCAATCAGCCTCAGCATGCTTTTTGGACTGTGGGGGGAAACCCCACGAGGAGAACATGCAAACTCTACACACATGCAACCCAAGCAGAGACTTGAACCCAAGTCCTAGAGGTGTGAGGCCACACTGCTAACCATTGCACCACCATGCCGCCCCTAACAACAAATCAAACATTCTCAAATTATTGTAAAATAAAGGGAGTGAATATTTTTGCAGAGGTGTGGTCGCTGCTTGTGGGCTGGGTTGACTATACACTTACAGTGTGACACAGATCATCGCTGTTTGGGGTTTTTCTGAATTTGCACATGAGAAAGACAGATGAACTCTGATGACCTCAGTAAAAGTAGAACCGCGTGACCGATACCTCTGAAGGGTAAGAATGGGGTGGGGGTCAATTGTTATAGGTAGTAGGCATAAGGGGAGAAGGGTCTTTGTCGATAGCTCAAGGGAAACAGACTGTCTGTCACCTCGCAGTGCAAATAGTTTAGTTATCATGGGTGGCCTTGATGAAACATTAACACAGAGACTGAAAACCCCACTGCCCTTGACTGATTAGCTGGATTAGGGTAAAGCTGTAAGCGTCACCAACTCGGCATAGAGAAGGTACTCCTGAGAGGTTTCAAGCAGCCCAGCGGAAATCCAAAGTGAAGGCAGCTCCAGTTCAACACTGCAAGGAGCGCAGAGGAAGCCATTCGGAGGGCCGTCCTGCGCCGGATCCCTGCGACTGGATTAACCGTTGGAATGGATGCAGGAATGGAATGTGTTATGCACTAGGGGATAGACGTTACATATTCTGACACACCTTAACAGTCATAAAAAGCTTCATGTGGTTGTATTCCACACACACACACACACACGCACACACACACACACACACACGCACACACACACACCCAGTTGCTCTCTTTAGAGCATCAAGTGACAGGGAGTGGTGGGGAACGTGGCAGCTCTGTACTTATTCATAGGAGCACAGTCCAGCTTCATGGCTCTAATCTTTTGGTTGCAGAATGATACTGCTGCTGGACCCCGTAGCCAGGCCCTCATCAACAAAAGTGGGCCCTGGAAAATGGGGGACATGAACGAGCCAGTGGCCAATCCGGGCTTCTCTCTCGCCTGCCTGTGGGAGAGTGCCCCCCCCCCGCGGCGAACAGGGTGGGCTGTCTGGAAACCAAAGAATGTCAGCGCACCTACATCTGTAGTCCTGTAAATGTAAAATGAAACACCGTTAACTATCCCTGCACATGTAATTTCCAACTTTGTTTGTCTACGGTGGCAGAATTTACTGTCAGCTGCTGTGTTACCCTCCGGTATTTATTTGATGTTATGATTTGCAGGAAGAATTTAATTATACCATGTACACATGGCAATAAAAGAACTTTGTCCTTTCGGCCTGTTTGGCTGTGACACCATTTATATGTCTGTCTGCCTACCTGCCTTATTGTGTGTTTGTTTCATTTCCACCTGCTCAGTGTTCTTTGTTTTTCATGACTGTTTTTCATGTAAAATGTACTTTCTAAGTTGTCTGCACAGCATTTCCTTGTCTGCACTATCTGCGCAGTCTTTGCACTTTGTTTTGCTCTGTGTGTGTCGCCTGAATTCCCGGATCACCTGTGACAGCTCGGCCGGGAAAAGCCAATAATAGATCAGGGGGTTTATTAGTGTGCTAATCGCTAAGCGTGTTGACCAGGAGATCTGATTGCATTTGTTTACATAAAGGAACAACGAATATGGGTCATAAACTTTACTCGCCTATAATTTTATGCTCGGTACGTGCTTCCTGCGCCTCATGGGCTCCTCCACCCCTGGAGAACAGGAAGACGCCGCGTTGTCTGCGATCAGTCAGGAGTTAAGATCCTCTGCAGTGAGTCTCCAGAAGCTGCTCTCAGATAACTGGCTCATCCGAACAGGATATTCTTTTCGTGGAAACAGCGTGACTGTCCGGAGACAGCGTCATTGCTAAGCGAACCAAACAAGGGCCAAAGGTTCAAAGTTCTTTTATTGCATAGTAAAGTACAATGAAGTTCTTACATGCTTGTTTCATACACCTAGCGGATTATGCATAGTAATGTGATAAATTGGTTTGTCGACTGCTAGCTAACATTTTAAAAATAACAAATGGTGACACATGAAGAATAATGGCCGCCATGGCTCCATGTGTGGAGTTTGCATGTTCTCCCCGTGTCATCATGGGGTTTCCTGCAGGTCCTCTGGTTACCCCCACAGTCCAAAAACATGTTGGGGCTAATTGAAGTTACCAAATTGCCAAAAGGTGTGTATGTGTGAGTGAATGGTGTGTGAACATGCCCTGTGACAGGTTGGCAGCCAATCCTGGGTTGTTCCTTGTTTGCGCCCCTAGCTTGACCTTGCATAGGACAAGCGGGTATAGAAAATAGATGGATGATGAAATGTTGATGAATTTTTTTCTAATTCTTTCTGAATCATAACTGAAAAGCAAGACATCAATAGAGTGCAATAAGTCATAATCCATTTCACATAATTATTCTAAATCACTCAAGGCAGTCTGTGACTCAGCTATGCAATGAATGTGTTGACATGTTAAAAAACTGTCACCTGTCACATAACCATCCCATCAATATTTATATTTTTGTAAGAATGATCAAGTGTGTGTCTTGTCAGGTGTCTTTATTTTTGCGGAACCAATGTGCTCTGTGATTCTTACACTGTGTTACTATCTTTATGGAAGGAAAAGTTAATTATTGTAATTAGCAAGGCGGTAACAAAAAGTCAAAAGGCCACACACAGCTACAGCAGGATAATCGCTAAGGGTTTATGTTGATAACAGTGACGCGCTTCGTTATTCGAAAAGAGAAAACATTTCAGAAAAAGACATTGCATCAGGTTGTTTTCATTCCCCCCACGCACATATAAATAATGTCATGGTTAATACGGGAAAGATGTGACATCCCGGAAAATACCTTTAAAAATATCCATAATCAGGTTTCAGTTAACATTCTGGCGTTCTTTAACTGTAATTGACGTTCGTTGAGCAGCACTGGCCGTTAATTACAGGGGAGAATCTGTCTGGCGCAGCGCAGCCGTAATGGCCCGATCAAACCTATAGATGTATTTTGTCGCCATCTGTCGATGACTGAAAAACAGGTCTCTAAAAGTCGTTATGCCGAAGCTGGTTTCCTGAAGCGAACGTCGGCTAAAATTGCTCTTTATGTTGTCGTTTCGGTATATGATATTGAATTTCATTCCAGCCTTAATACCAAATGTAACAAAGGTGTAAACGATGGGCCAGTGAGTGAAACAACTGATTACCCGTATATGTATGACCAGTGACTTCAGCTCGAAGTGAAAATCTGTATTTACATCACATTTGTTTCTAACAAGCATTTCCTTGTACATTGGGGACTGATATGAGAAAGTTTAGCCACGAGACACAATAATACAGGGCCAACACCGTTTACCGTAATGTTTTAACATATGCGGATAACTGTAACGTAACTCAAAGTGTTCTTAAAATCTTGCATGACTGTATTTTACAGTTATATTTTGCACAATTCGCTAACTTTACTAATTTCTTGTAAATCCCCATCGAGCATTACCGGTCTCACGTTGGCATACACAGCCATCTTCGCTGTATGTTTTCTCTGGTGCCCCAGAAACCCATTAGGACGGGGTGATCAGACCGGCTGGGTGCAGCTCGCTGTCATGGTCAGGAATATCAACCCAACATGACAAAGGACGCCCAGCAACTCCGTGTACGGAAAGCCCGTTTAATTTATTATCATGAGCGGCTCTGATTCACATTTTCTCTTGAATTTCCAAAAATTCTCTCAGTATTACAATATTACCTTGCATATATTAAAACGCAATGTTAACATTTCTTTTTCACTGTTTTGTGTGTACTGCACACATCATGACCCATAATATTCTAGTACTGTATTAGAAAATACACAAAACGTGTATAAAAAAACACAACACGTGTAAAACTATGTACATAAAAGACAGCAGTTACACGGTGACAGGAATTCCAGTACGGCCAGGCGTGCCAGTGCACCGTCCCGTACTTTAATACTTAGGTCAATTACAAGCTCGCATATTGCACCCGACGCCAACATGTTACTTGTGATCGATTCTGGGCTGTAACACAGAAAACAGAAATATTTATGTACACAAGATTATGTACACAGTCACAGATTGACAAAGAGAATTTGGTACCTTTAAGAAACGTCGGTCGAAGAACAAGCTTCACTGCGGGCTCCCTCGGGGCGCGATTTCCCGAGACTAAGCGAAATTGGCTTGCTAAGTCTGCGCCCCTTTAGAAGATAGCGCCCAAGGCGGCCGCCTATGTGGCTAATTTGGTTGACCGACGCTACCTTGATAACAGAATTATAGTAAGCCTTTCCAAAGATATTTAATATATTATAAATTGCATTAATATAGAGACATAGTTATCCAATCATCTTTTAATAACTTATGTTGGTTAGGTTCCCAGGAAAATAAAAATTTTATTGCTGAATTCTAGATTTTGTCCTTAATGGCACACAGCTGTATGTTAAAGTCCATTGTAAAATCGTTTCTTCAGCTAAACACATTGCCTTTATGTAAAAGTGGTAGCTGGCCCAAAGGATGCTTGTCTGTTTTTAGCAATACTGTCCTGCACTTAGCCTTGTATAAAACAAACCCTTATGTAACTTGTACAAAAATCACAAAAAAAGATAATGATTTTTTTTCTAAAAGCAATAAAACTAAAGATGTATAAAATTTAAATATTTCTCATTTCACAATAAGTTTCCTTCAAAAGGAAAATCGACGTCCGTCTCGTTCACTTTGACCCAGGAGCATTTCAGAGCACATTGTTGGGCGTGGAGGCCAGGGTGTGATGTAGTGCTGATGTTCCTCAAACATGCTGCACCCTGACCTCAGTGAAGTCACAGACCCCGGTCTTCTTCATGTTCCAGTCAGATGCCAGGATCTGGCCAGCGGCCGACCTGCCCTCTCCCCTTCCCTGTTCCGGCGTGACCCTGTTCCCTTTGCCCCCGCTGCTGCCGTGCCGCTAGGCCGTCTTCCCGCGTTTCAGCCAGTCCCTCCAGGGCACATGCACCCGCTCCGTGCCGGGCTCGGCGGCCAGCCAGAAGGCGGGGGCACGTCGCGGCGTCAGAGTGGGGGCGCTGGGCCGCCGCAGGAAGGCCAGTGGGTTCGCAGCTGGCTTCTTCTGGGTCTGCTCAGTCTGCTGCTGGGTCAGGATCTGCTGGTTCAGGATCACCTGGATGTCATCCTGAAACGTTCCATGAGAAACAATAAACAGGACAAATAATAAGCAGTTAATGAAACAGACCATGTTCACAGCGACACCTACTTTACTTCCGTTCCTACTGGCATAAAACAACAGATACATGAAATTATATGGTTACAGGAGTCTGTATGAGCTGAAAGTTTCTTCATGCATTTCTTGCAGTCATAAGTACAGGCAGTCAGATTTACCTTCCCGTACCTTTCAAGACACCTTATAGCAAGAACACATAAGCCAAACATATACTAGTTATATATACAAAAGAGCACATATTAAATGCAGTGTAAATTTGCTTATAAGTGAAAAATCAAATTATGACACCCTTGGGGAAATTCTCTGTTCATCTCCCCCACCTTGCTCTCCTCTCCATGACACAAACACAGGTGAGAGTAAGCTGGCAGTGAGGGACAGCCACCAGCAGCAGTGACCCGCCAACCATAGGCACAGAGGCTTAGCCCTCTGAGCGACATGCTGCCCCCTAGTGTCGCGTGCTGCGTTTTCTTTGTTACCAGTCGAGAGCTGCCTGTTTTCTTCTTCTGGTGACTGCGCTCATGACACATACTGGATATGACTTCTGCCTTTTTAACACTAGGGGGAGACAGACACACACTTAAAGGCTAAAGCTGCCCTGACAGGCAGCACTGCCTCAGGCACCAGCCGCTCACCTGCCAGGCCTCCAGCTCCTGCGACAGCTCCAGCTTACGCTGAATGGCCTCCAGCAGCTGATTGTTCAAAGACATCAGGTCATTTTTGCTGCGGAACAACTCTTCCTCCATGGCGTTCTTCCTGCAGGCGGCGGGTGTAAGGAAAGACAAATCGACCCGTCAGCCAAGTACAAGGAACGGGGATAAAATGCTTTTTTCTTTATATTTTGACATACAAAGTTTTGAAAAGGTAAAACAGCAATGATAATTAATTTCGGACATTTCTAGGCAGAGCACAAACAAATCATTTTCCCGCATAACTGCTGGTGCAAGACGGGACCACAGGTGTTAAAACGCGGAGCTGATCAGTCACTGCGGTTTGATCTCCACCCCGGCAGCTTACTTCGCGATGGCTTCGTCTCGGTCGCGGATCGCCTGCCGCGCCAGCGCCACCTGCTGGCTGCCCTCGATGCGCATTTTCAGTTCAGCGATCTCCTCCTTCAACTGCGCGTTCTGGGGGAACAACCAGGTCCATGGTGCCGTCAGCCATGCACCACAGGATCCACCAAACCCCCGGGAGATGTGTCTCCAGACTCATGCCTCTACGACAGCCCCACCGTTTATCTTTTCCATAAAACATCACACCACATTGCATATTTCATATCGACCTCTGAAACAGGCTACAAATTACTTCGGTTCTGTTAGTGCCGGTGTCAGGCTGGATTGGTTTTCTTTATCTGCAGAACACAGTCGGAGTGGAGGCGCAAGGTCCTCCTACACAGCGAGGAGGTGCGAGTGTCCTGCCCGGATTCTAACATCTGTCTCCAGCACCTCCACACTCTCACACTCTTATTTATTATCCAGGTACTTTGTTGGGATTTAGTCCTGCAGCCGCAGCATATTCCAGAATCTCGTTGTATGAGGGTGTTTCTCTGGGGCACCACTGACAGAATGTGGATGGATAGAAATCAGCAGCCGCAGCCCCAGTGTTTAATGCTTTAATGCAGACCCCCCCCCCCCATTGTGGCCCCTTAAAGGCCCCTGTTACCTGAGCCAGCAGCCCCTCCACCGACCCCGGGTTCTCACTCGGATCGCTCTTCTCGGCCACAACAGAAAGATTCATATTCTGGGGAAGGCAGAGAGTCACAAGATATGAACAAAGGCTCTCAGTGATCCTCACAAACCCGCCCCCACCACCACCCCGCAGGGCCCCTGTCCTTCTGAGGACAGCCCTGGCTGCGGTATAGGGTATCAGCATAACGTGGGGCTCGGGTTCCATCATCCTGCACCCCCCCAGGACACACACCTGTGCTTTTACTTGCCCCTTGATGCCATGTCAGAGCGTGACAGGGTTTCAGAAAGGGCAGTGACCCGGTCACGCTCCGGCGGCGCACACCACCTGGTGTTAGGTCACGCTTTTAACCAGCGACCGATTAGCTTTTAGCTTCATTCATGCCAGAGGTCAGCCCGGCTTTCGGCAAGGGGTCTGCTGTCATTCCCGGTCTCACCTGAAGCCTCCCGCCGTAAGCCAGATCACGGGCCACGCGCTTCAGATACAGCAGAACGGCCAAAAGCCCGTCGCCCGGGTGCTGGGGGTCCTCGCCCCCACTCCCCTGGTCCGTCAGAGGGAGGAGCTTTCTTAGCATGGACAGCAGCTCCTGGCTCACCTGAGAATGAGGCCAGTTTAAGTTGCACTGGTTCAGGAGAAACACACTCTTCACGCCGAGCTCTTTCTGCAAGTCTGCAGTCTTCGGATGAATCTAATCTGCCGGCGGCTGAAGACACAAACTCTTTTCCCAGGTGAGATGAGTGAAAAGCATGACCTGATATTTCCTGTGAAAACCTTATTCTGTATAAATGGTTACCGCGGGTTGCCGGGGGGAGGGGGGAGTGACAGCTGAAGTTAACTGATCTCTCTGGGAAAAAAACAGCTGATGGTACGAGGATCAGCGCAGCGTGACACAGCGCAGGGAAGCGAGGCACAGGGAAGCGAGGCGCAGGGAAGCGAGGCACAGGGAAGCGAGGCACAGGGAAGCGAGGCACAGGTGAAGCGAGGCACAGGGAAGCAAGACACAGGTGAAGCTCTCCGGCCGCCCTGACGCTTCCTGTTTCGATGCCACACTCACGACTCCCCTTCGCCGATGATGTCACCGCTCGCGTCTCTGCAAACTCCCACCCCTCAACACGGCTTCCAGACTTGCCCCAACTCTTGTCAAAGTTTAACCCAAGTTGGGTTAGAGTCAGTTTGATATGAGCTCCTTCGGGTTCCTTAAAGGCGGCGGATGAGTCAGCACAGTAATAGCAAGGCGCTCGGTCCTGACTTGAGCACGGCTGTGGGTTCGGGTCTTGTGGCTCAGCCCAGTGTCGGCCTGCCGCGGCATCAGACAGACCTACCTGCTCCTTGTCCAGAGCCCAGGCTTTGGGCGCGATGCTCGTCTCCAGTTCGGACAGCAGGGACGTCTCTGTGGGCCCTGGGGGGCTCATCTTCTCCCGCAGCTCCTCCACCTGGGCCTGCAGCTTCTGGCTCTGTCCACGGGCGACTTCTGCCTCCTGCTGCGCCTCCTCCAGCTGCCCACATGAGTGGAGGAGAGGAGGGCAGGATGGTGTCAGAATTCTACACATTCTTAAGCTCTGACGTCCGTCGGGAAGTTGCAGGATCTCTAACTTGGGACCCCCTCAACATACACTACATAGACAAGGTATTGGGACACCTGAACTTTACAGGAACTTTTATAACATCCCATCCTAAATTCATAGACACCAGTATGGAGCTGGTTCCCCTTTTTGCAGCCATAACAGCTGCCACTCTTCTGGGAAGGCTTTCCACAAGATTTTGGTGTGTGATCGTGGGAGAATTTGCCCATTCATCCAGAAAGATCATTTGTGACGTTGGATATGAAGGCCTGGCTCACAATCTCCACTCTAATTCATCCCAATGGTGTCCAATGGGGTTGAGGTCAGGGGTCTGTGGGCCAGTGTAGGTTTTCCACACCCAACCACATCTTTATAGGCCTTGCTTCATGCAATGGAGCACGGTCATGCTGGAACAGGAAAGGGTCTTCCCTAAACTCTTCATATAATGTTAGAAGCATAAAATTCTCCAGATTGTCCAAAATGTCTCTGTATGCATACAAAGACATTTTTGACAGTTATCCCAATACTTTTGTCCATATGTCAGTCTCCTCACATCCAACCATCCTCCAGACATTGTATATTGTTTTATTTTCAATTTATTTATAAACTTTATTTATATATTTATTTATAACCTACCCAAATAAAAAATATGTGAAGTAGAAAATATGTGAAGTAAATCAAACCTAAATGATTTTCTCCCCACATTCATCAACAAACGAACAAATCCAGACAAACCCTCACATCCGCCTCAAAGCGACACCTACGTTCTACAACATTCGCCGCTCGAAGTACATAACAAAATCAGGATGCTGAGTCAGGATGCTGCTTCTGTATGGAGGAAAATGCTGCCCCCCCCCCAGCATTCCTGTCTGACAAGGAACCTGCACAAGGTGCTGTGTGGAATCCTGCCTGTCCAACTGCTGGGGCATGGAGGCGGTCAGGAAGGGAGCCAGAGGAATTCAGCCCAAAAAACTCCAGTAAGGACGCATGCTGCTCTGGGAAATCCCAGTGAATTCCTTTCCTGTAAGCCTCCCCGCTGACATTGTCTCTACGTGTGTGTGTAGGAGGTACCTGCTGTCTCTGCATGTGTGTGTGTGTGTGTAGGAGGTACCTGCTGTCTCTGCGTGTGTGTGTGTAGGAGGTACCTGCTGTCTCTGCGTGTGTGTGTGTGTCTGTGTGTGTGTGTGTGTGTGTGTGTCGGAGGTACCTACTGTCTCTGTGTGTGTGTGTGTGTGTGTGTGTGTAAGAGGTACCTGCTGTCTCTGCGTGTGTGTGTGTGTGTCTGTGTGTGTAGGAGGTACCTGCTGTCTGTGTGTGTGTGTGTGTAGGAAATACCTGCTGTCTCTGCGTGTGTGTGTGTCTGTGTGTCTCTGCGTGTGTGTGTGTCTGTGTGTGTCTGTGTTTGTGTATGTGTCTGTGTGTGTGTAGGAGGTACCTGCTGTCTCTGCATGTGTGTGTGTCTGTGTGTGTGTGTAGGAGGTACCTGCTGTCTCTGCATGTGTGTGTGTCTGTGTATGTGTGTGTGTGTGTGTTTGTATACGAGGTACCTGCTGTCTCTGCTGCTTGGCGTGCTGTTCCTGCAGGACCAGGTGGGCATTCAGGGTGGCCAAATTCTCCCGCAGCTCCTCATTCTCCCGGTAAACAGCCTCCAGATGGCGCTCCCGAGCCTGATCCTTCTGTGGCACCTGCAAATGGGCGAGTGCAGGAGCCGTCAGCACACCATACACTCACAGCCCCACCCAGGGTTCCTTGGCACCTTGGCGCCCACCTGCTCCCTCATGGCTCTCTGAAGTTGCTCATCCTGAAGCTGGACGCTGTCCTTCTCCCAGAGATTCTGCTTCATGACCTGCAACTTCGCCTGCAGCATCTGCTCTCTTACAGTGGCCTGCAGACAGACACAGGCAGAGCAGTCACAAGCAGCACCTCAGGAACCAGAACCGCCATACTGACAACCACGCCCTCTAGACCTTCTGGTTCTCCTCTACCTCCATTCCATCCTCCACCTAGTCGCTCTACGCTCCCTCCATCATTGGCCATGTCACTTATTCTCTGTAGGCAGTGGCCCGAGAGCTCCCTCCTCAGGCCGGGCTAGGCAGTGTACTAGGAGGTACAAGGTCTTCATGGTTTTGGCGGTGAAGACAAAATGTGACATTAGGCATGAAAATGGCCTGGGAGACTTTGGTACAGTCAGTAATGTGTGAGGTGGTAGGTCATGGCTTGGCTATGAAGCCGGCGGGGGCTGATAAAACCAGCATGTCACCAAGGGACTTTAGGAAAGTGCCAGTGGAGAGAATAAGTGCCCCCCGCCTGCCTCCCTCCTCACCCTGACAGAAGCCTTCCTCAAACCTAAGCTTGAGCAAGAGCAACGATTCTCAATGCATGAGTGACACAAAAGTGGGTCCTTACAGCTTCAGACACTGCTCCTCCCTTAATCTGCAAGCAATATACGAAGCCTGGGACCTCTTATCTCTGACGGCACCAAGGTCTGGGGAGGCGGTAAATGCTCGTTATGTTCATCTGATGGTTGCCTGGTTACAAACGATGTCGTAACTCAGGGTCTTGGTTATAAACCTGAACGCACAGTTCATCGCCCGGTGTTCTTGTTTCATCTAAGACAAATGACGTAAAAAGTCCTTCGCTCTGTGATATCAGGTCATCCAGTTGCGTAACTTGCAAGATAGTTCCTAAGTTAGGTCATAAATCGGGATGTGCAGTCTAGAACTACTGCGTGAGTAAAGCTTGCCCAGTGCCTTCAGCAGAAAAATCAGGCTACAAGGAAGGACCCAATCAAGAACCACAAGGTCACAGAAAGGGACCTGATCACCCAGCATCAATACCCAGTCCGAATGGCTGCGGATGCCGGTGCAGCGTCCAATGGAAAACCTATCCAGAAGAGTACAGGCTATTTCGAAAACTAAGGGTAGTATGAATCATTTTGGAAAGAGATGTTGGACAAGCTGATGTCCACATACTTTTACCTAAACACAAACTGCTTAACGCTAAACAAGAGAAAAAAACAAGGTCGAGGTGTTAAGGTTTAATTATCGGTAGTCCACTGCACGCCCCATCAATAGATTTGGAAGAAAACCAGAAAACTTTAAAATGCACTGAAGGCTCTACCTGCAAAGTACATAATTACAGGGGAAAATGTCCGGTTGCCTGCCTACTGAGACCAAACATTAGTGCTTCCTGGGATGAAAATCACTCACTTCCTGCGAGTTTCCATTTTGGCCAAATAAGCACGTTTCCAAGAAGGAAAGAAAGAAAACGATAAGGAGTTTCAGGGAGTGTTTTCTAAATAAACTGATTCCAGGAGAACCTGCACTTGCCATAACGCCCTATGGAAAAATGCCATGATAGTGGCTTTTATAGACAGCTTATCTGAAAGCCTCTCAGCTTCATGATATGGGCATATCTGAAAATTAAAATGTGCCAATTGTTTGGGGTGAAAACATGTAAAAACCATGCACACAATAGAATGATAGTTTCAGGGCAACATTGTGGAGTGGAAAACAGCAACTTGGCAGGACTGGGACGTGACCCAGCGACTGACTGGTCAGAGGTGCAGAACCACGCCACATGTGGTGCTGAGGCATCCTTCCTCTCTGCTTCAGCACCGCCATTACCAGCGACTTCACAAACAAACTCCTGGAGTTTTTTTATCATGTTTGAAGTTCGTGACGCTCGCAAGGTGGGGAAACATTCATTTCCTGCAGCCACGGCAGCTTCAAAAGCTGACGTCGGCCTTCTGAACTGCTCTCCGCGGGGTTTGTACAGCCAGTTTACAGAAAAACATGGGATAATGCTTTAACTTCGCTGGTTATACAGCAACATTCAAAGGCACGGCAACAGGGTAAAAAATGAGAGAATAACCTCACGCCGGCAAAACTGTAACGTGACGCACTGATGCTGAAAGAGGTGCAGAGCGAACAGCGAGGCAGAAACAGCACCGAGAAGAACGTCGAGAGGCGTGCAGCCAAACAGGAATGGAAACACAGCGAACAAAAAAAACACACATTTCAGTTTTCACTGTGTCAAACTGGGAGTGGCCTCCCCCACATTCTTGACGTTCAGAGGGTCGAGATCCACAGGTCTCGTCTGAGAACGGACACGTCACCACGCGGGGGGGGGGGGGGGGGGGGGGGGGGGGGGGGGGGGGGGGGGGGGGGGGG
>JABFDZ020000040.1:20502999-20534138 GCA_019775955.2 Pollimyrus isidori
ATCCCTCAAAATGTTATTTGAGTCCAGGTAATCTATCACTTTCTCTTTAATTATACCCTCCATAACTTTACCAGTTAAAACTGTCGTCGTTCTCCTCTTTGACCTGATTGGACCGTGGCAATGTCCTGTGTTTGCCACATAGCATGGGAAGAGTTCCTCCTACCACCAGCCTTTTTCCTGTCAGAGATCCACCTCAGATTATTTTAGCCCCAGGTTGACTAAACATCCTGTGCAAGGACTTACAGGAACATCATAGGCACACCTCAGTTGAGCTGGGATACAGGCCACCCGCATTGTCTGCCAGCCTTTAGCTGTCTTACCAAAAGCATGTTGTCCTCCCATTGATGAGTTTCCTTGTCTTGTTCTACTAATTCTTTAGTTCTTTCTCTCCCCTTGCCCTCTCTCCATTTCTGCCCCCATATTAAAGTCAGATTAATGAATAATGGAAATCCGTTTCAGCGGCACTGTTTCCTACCCCACAGCTATGCAGCTTACAATAAGCTCTGCCTGATTTCTTTCAATGCCAATAAATAACATTGCATCCCTTTCTGGCACTGACTCTACGCCTGGTACACTCTGATATGCACGAGTGGGTGTACACTCACACACACATACACACGCTCGCGCACAGATACGCAGAGCCCAGTTGGCTAACAGCCTTAAATTCCACTTTGGAAAGGGGACTGCCCTGAGAACCTCACTAAACCCCATCCCCCTTTCGGTACGCCTTTTACTCAGTTCCAGTATGGATCTAGCTCTGGTGGATGTGTTTTTTTCCTGCCAAATTAGCTTTGCGAGACAATCCCAGTATCTATGTCTCCGACCTACATGGAGGTCAGCTTACTTGGGCCAAGGAAGCTGACAGCAATAGCTTAGTTCAGCTACCTTCTGCTGCTTCTGTCGGTCCCTAACGCCGAGTCGCCCAGCCGTGCTGTGCTCTGACCCACAGAGGAGGCCCTGGCTCCTACTCAGCAAGGCTAATCTTCATGACAGTAGCATTAGGTCACTGGTCCTCTCTTGAACCATGATCACTAGCTGCCCTTTTTTAAGTTTATGCAGGACTTCACACGCCGGCCAAGTTTGGTTCTAGCGTGTGTGCGTACTGAGGATTTGGATAAGCCCATAGTCTTTGGACACTGTGGCCCAAAAGATTTTATGTAAAATGAACGATATAAATAAGGACATGACTTTTACCAGGATAAGGGGCTGAAAGATGGATGAATAGTTACATGAGCTCATTGTTCCCATTTTAGTTTTGCTAATATATTCTTAGCTACCGTATATGAATTTGAGAATACAATAGAAACCTAAGGATCTTTTGTTTTAGTGTTGTTGTTGTTATTAAAACCAGTAGTCTGTCTTTGAGCATCCATCCATTCCCTCATCCATCAGCCATAACTGCTTATTCCACACTGGTCTTGGCATAGCGATTCACCTTCCAGTCGCTTATCGAGTGTACTGTAGGTTTACAGGGAGCCTGCTGGAGGAGATCACAGTTTTTAACTACAGAATATTACCTCAATTTATAAAAATATGAGTTGCTTTGGTTTGTTTTCAGTGGTTTCAGCAACAAAACTCACTGGGAGTCTAATATTTCATCAGGTAATGTTTTAAAGGTTTTTAGAGGGAGGGCCATCTGGTCAATGGTCTGACATTATGATTTTTTCGAGCCCAGTTTCAGTTTCTAGACGTGGATTAGGGAGAACCTTCTTCTGAAGAAACCTCAGCCTTATACACATTCTCACAACATTCATGATGTACTGAAACATACCAAATTACATGCTGGTTCCTTTATTACTCTACAGGTGGGGCTATGCAGATACTTTTGCTTTTTGCCTCCATAACAGAACAGTGATTTGTGAAGATATTTGAGTTTGAATTTTTTTTATGGTGCAAGAAAATAATGACCTCTGTTGTAGTTGTCTACTAGATGGAGTACCGGGCAACACTGTATGAGTCAGTGTCTCCCCTGTGCCCAGACTTGGACAGTGAACAGCCCCAGAACTGCACACTTGGCATGACCTTTCTGGCCAGCAGGTGCATCTATAAAAAAAGATTCCCCCTCCCTTGCCGAAATTGTGGATTTTCTAGATAAAGCCGCTTGGAATGGGATGAGAGGACTCCTGAGAATAGCAGGCTCTCCCCACCCCAGACAGCGAGCAGCAGGAATCCGGTGCCCTCCGTCAAGTGCTCCGGCCGGAATTCTGTAGATTGCCTGAGGATCACCCGCACAGCTGTCAGGGAGACAGACAGACGGCCGCAATTCACCACCTAGTTAGGGCCCCAGATACAGGCATCCTAAACACACAAACATATACACGGGCTCTCATTGGGCCACACTTATATGCGGAATACAGTCTGTCAATCTGGACCACGAGCTCGGACACATCATTTATGATTCCACTGACACGTAAGCAGATAATGAGGTTTTCTCGCCTTTTTGTAAAAGACCTTTTCACTCAGCTTTGTATATTCGTTACTGACCATTTTAATACCTACTTGCACCACCTACATAAACATCGATGTCTAAAATGATTGTATAAATGGTGACGGGTAATGCTAATCTGTACTGGGTTTAATATGTCGATTCGAGTCTGAGGAATTACTGTCACGTTCCTCGTATTAGAAACGCTCTTGTGTGTTTGTGTTGGGGGAGGGGGATCCATCTCTTACTAAAAATGAAATACAATAAAAACTGAACCGTTGTCTGCAACCTGTTCCAAGAATGGAGAGCGGTGTGTGACCGTGACCTTTTCAACACCACTGCAAAAGCTATTTTTATTTATTTGACGTTTTGTGGACCAGCTTGGACAGGTTAGCATTTGGAAGGCTGCGCAGTGATGCCACAGAGATCAGAGTGCTGCTGGAATGGGGTTAACATGGGTAATTTATAGATTTGCGCCGTGTCGCTGTGTCAGATCTGAGGCTCGTCTGCAATCACTCACAAACTCCCCGTTAGTGTCTGTCAGGAGCCGAGGGCAGTGATGTCTTCCCGTCCTTCTCACTGGAGATTTATGTCTAAAGTCGACATTCGTCTCGCCCACAGTTATTTCACTGTGCTGTCTTGCTAAATATTGTCCTTCTGTAGATATTCTGTTGTTAAATGGAAATTCTACACATCTTAATGACAGACTTCCAGCAGTGTAGGTCATTTTTAAATTCTGTTGCCTTATTAGATGGAAATCTTTAGCCAGGTCTGTAATTATCCAATCATGGGCTGTTTTAGAGCTGCAATTTTATTTTTATTAATTTCATGGAAATAGCATGTCTAATGCAACATGCTCCTGGCCTGTTTCGCTTCAGTGAAAGTCAAAATGATGATTCAGTATCTAGTGGAACTGCCAGAGAAAGAGGGTAGAGCAAATTATGTTGCACCTCCTGCTGCTACACAGTGCACTTGGGCAGTAACCATTCAGCACAGGCATGCCGGCCATGAGGTACTCCAAGCTGTGCAATGACCGTATCCCTGTGCAGCAGAGCTGGAGAATTCAGGTCCAGAAAGTAAAAATCCAGACCAAGATTTTGTTTCAATGAACCAGTTCAGTACTCTGTAACAGTGACTCTGTATACTCAACTGGTTGGTTGAAACAAAATCTTGGTCTGAATTTGTACTTTCTGCACTTGAACTTTGCACTTCTGCTGTAAAGTGGCACTCAGAAACATTTTCCTGTTTGCCAAATTGTGCAGAACTTCTGGAGACCAAGACAATCCGTCCGTTCAGCTTTTCCTTCAACACCAGTGACTATCGCATCCTGCTGATGGATCAGGATCAAGGCCGTCTCTACCTGGGCAGCCGGGAATACGTTGTGGCCCTCGACATGCACAACATCAACAAGGAGCCCCTCATTGTAAGGCTTTCATCTATGCTGGTGACTGAGTCCAGGTTTAGCCTCAATCCTTGTCTTACACCAAATGGTCAGACTGTGGTCTCATGTTGTCTGTCTGCTGAATGTACTTGTTATTGGTCCTTGTCATGTCAAGTGGACACTGGTGTGTTTTTCTGTACATCCTGCTTCTGTATGGTGATGAGTTTATTTAAAGCCAATTCTCTAGTTTTTTCCTCAGTTCCATCTTGTCATCCATCTAATTATAACCTCTGCATATGTGTATATATAGTCCTATTTATCTTTTATTATGTTTTTTTCCACCCCTCCCTACTTTTAATCATTGAAATTCCTTTTTTAAATTTGTTTTTATTTCACTGCTGTTTGCTTAAGGAGTAACAAGATTTGCATTCCACTGCGAGTTGTATGTGTATAACTATGCATGTAATAAATATATCTTGAATCTAGAGTGTTTACAATATAAAACAGGGCATAGTGTTGAGTCAAAATGTTTTGCACTTAGGCTGCGAAAAGAGAGAGAGTTAAATCATATATTATATAGTTATGTTTATTCACTGCAAAACACATAAATGTAAAATAGTAATAGTAAATAGTAAAGGCTTGTTTGTTTCCTTCAGATTCACTGGCCTGCCACTGCCCAGAGAAAGGGGGAGTGCAGGATGACAGGAAAGGGAGGCCAGGTGAGTTTTGCCTGTTTTTTCCTCTCAGGCTTATAGGCAGCCCTCCGCATTTCCAGTCATGCGAATTACATCGTGCAGTTCCTCTCAGGCTGTGGATCATTGGCTGCATTACAAAAATATATTGTGTTGCTTGTGAGAATAATGTCGTTTTTTTCCCTCCCCTGGTCCCCCACGCCAGGGCGAGTGTGCAAACTTCATCCGTTTGATTGAGCCCTGGAACCGGACACACCTGTATACCTGCGGCACCGGGGCCTACAAGCCCGTCTGCACGTTCGTCAACCGCGGTTGGCGGGCCGAGGTACCGTACGCTGCCGGTGGACGCGCCACCTTCCCCTGGCATCGGAAGACAATCCTCACCCCCTCCGTCTTTCCCTCTGCTTTTAGGAGTATCTCTTCCGACTTGTGCCAGGGTATGTGGAATCGGGGAAGGGGAAATGCCCCTACGACCCCCGCCAGGAGAATGTGGCTACCCTCATCAGTGAGTCATTATCTGTGTCCTCATGGTGCTCTATGGCCCATGCAGACCCACAAGGTTCCCAAACATCAGTTTTCATTATTTCATCTTTCCTTCTCCTGTTTTTTTCCCGGTGACTGCAAACTTCCTCAGATGGAAACCTGTATGCTGGGGTGCATGTGGACTTCATGGGCACGGACCCGGCTATCTTCCGGACGCTGGGTGACAGACCGGCGGTTCGGACTGAGCAGTATGACTCTCGGTGGCTTAATGGTGAGTGTCAGGCGGACCGCATGTGCAGCAGTGCAGACCCTGAAAGGCTGGATCAGCCATTAAAGCATGTGCTCCTGTCTACTCCTTGCTGCACATCTAGAACCGGTTTTCATCCAGACCCATCAGATTCCAGACAGCTCGGAAAGGAATGATGACAAGCTGTACTTTTTCTTCCGTGAGAAGACTCTGGAGGCAGGGGGTGGGGGAAGCCCTAGTGTTCTGGCCAGGGTGGGGCGCATCTGTCTGGTGAGCTCGAGTGCCTGGACTTCAGCGCATGGATGAACACACTAGGGGTACCAGTGCACAAGATCCATGGCTTGGCACAAACCTCGGGTTTGGTGTAGTTTCTGTACAGCAGGGAAAACGGATTTTATTTTGAAATCACTTTTTATTAAAACTGCAAGCACAATTAGGAATAGAAGAGATGTGTCTGTCGACGTGTCTGAATAACGAAACCTTTTTGCGCATTGTTAAATTATACGTAAAATACATGTAAAAATCGAAAATATAGCATACCAATCCCAAATCCCGTGTTCATTAGTACAGTGTATGGTGACATGTCTGTAGCGATCAACTCCCCTTATTTTAAAAATTCCCTGGTAACAGTGACAGGGGCTGTTTCAGCCTTGCTCTGCTCGTACACACACTGCCATGATGTCGTCTCAAGTGAGTTAGCATGTTCAGTGTTTTTCCAGCAACACATCTGACATCTACAGTCAGTCTTGGTCATCAAATCCTTCCTCTCTTAATTTATAGGGAAACCAAAATGTTCCTCTAACGGCTAACTATAGCTGACTGTAATCCACTGTAGCCGTAACTAAGTCACAGCCGCAATTAGAGTAATGTTTTCTGTGTTGGAGATCTACTTGTAAATTTGGGTTCTGCCCGTGTCAATAATGTTTTCATTCATTTTATTATTAAGAAATTGAAAATAATGTACTGAATGGTTCATGTACAATTATAGCCATAAAATGCGCACACCCAGACACAAATAGACATAAAATAGTTTTATCAATTAATAAATAGCCTAACTGTATCAATGTATAACTGAAACCATCTCCCTTGTTACCCCGTGTTGCCAGAATGATGATGGGGGTCAGAGGTCACTGGTGAACAAGTGGACGACATTCTTGAAGGCTCGTCTGGTGTGCTCCGTGATTGGGGACGATGGCGTAGAAACGTACTTTGATGAAATGCGTAAGAGCTGCTCCATTTCGGGTCATTTCTCATACATTTTCATTTGTGTTCTATCCTGTTTTAACCTACTCTCTGCTTTTTTTTCATAGGAGATGTTTTCATTCAGCCTACTCAAGATGAACGCAATCCCGTGGTTTACGCTGTCTTCACTACAGCTGGGTAATGTTTTTTTTCTCATAAATTTTGCAGAATAAACCAGGCCCGTACTCACAAATCTACTCATGGATTCTCAGTAGATTCCACTGATCGGTTGGGTCAATAAAATTCGACTTGTGGGACAGGAAGCATATTTTTTTCCTAAGGAAAGTTTGAACACAACACCTGCGGTGAAAAATAATTTACTTTTTCACTCACTTAAAATATGCAAATACATTAAAAGTGGCCGACGTGTGGTATGTAGGTCTGCTCAGTGCTGATGTTCCCGGGCCAGTTCAGCAGTATCGCAGCTCCCATGTGCATGTTCACTCCTGCTGTCATTCTCGCTTTCTGTGCTCTGTAGTGCTCAGCAGCATGACTTCTCACCCTTCTTCTCAGCTCGGTGTTCAGGGGCTCCGCGGTCTGCGTCTACTCCATGGCTGACATCCGGAACGTCTTCAACGGCCCCTTCTCCCATAAACACGGCCATAACTACCAGTGGACACCTTACACGGGCAAGATCCCCTACCCCCGCCCAGGCACAGTAAGTAGCCTGGTCTTTTTTAGATTTAGTATTTAATAAATCTCTGTATGCTGAACTTGTGTAGTTTTAAGTCTACTTTTCCATCTCCACAGTGTCCAGGAGGGACTTTCACTCCTGGCCTTCGCTCCACCAAAGAGTTCTCAGATGAGGCTGTCAACTTCGTACGTGCCCATCCCCTTATGTACCATCCAGTTTATCCGCTTCATAAGCGCCCCCTGGTGGTGCGCACTGGTGTGGACTATCGCTTCACCACCATTGCAGTAGACCTGGTGGATGCGGTGGATGGGAGGTACGAAGTGCTTTTTTTGGGGACAGGTGAGTTTCCAGCAGTGACACTTCATCACGTGTTTTAAGCCGAAACCTTTTTGAGAGTGGAACTTTTAAGTGTCCTCCTCCTTATTTTAGATCGGGGCACAGTCCAGAAGGTGATTGTTCTTCCAAAAGACCCCAGCACCACGGAGGAGCTCACTCTAGAAGAGGTTGAGGTTTTCAGGGTAATGATTGTCTGCTTCTGCTGTTTCTAACTCAGATAATAATCTTCATCTGGTCTCGAAGGTTGGGGGGGGGGGGGGCCGGCCCGCCCCGGCGGGCGGGGGGGGGGGGGGGGGCCCCCCAGGCAGGTCCTGATGAAGATCAGTCACAGTCAATGGAGTCACTGAAGTGTGGCTTATGGAATACAACTCCCAAAATGCACTGGGCTTTCCCTAGACAGCCAAACTGATAATCTTAACTGATGTGAGGCTGTCTGTACATTCAACTCTACATTCAGGGTTTTATCGATAAGACGTGTGTGTTTGCCTTCGCGGTACGCCAGCTTTCTGCGTACAGGGTCAGCAGGCGGCCCTGTCATGTTACGGGCTGACAGACTGGAGTAAGGAGTAAGGCAGGTTTTTTGTACAAACATCATGAGAATGTTTCTCTACAGTCGTTGCTTTTGTACAATAACAAAGATACCCATGTGACGTGCAGGAAGTGGATGATGTCAGTTCTTAAATTAGTAACTAAGTGTGAATTTCCTGGATTGAACATTCCAGCGAACTGGAGCAGAGTTTAGCAGCAGGCAGGTTAATCCACAAGCCGGCCGCTCCCCATGTACTCCCTGAATGTTGAAGCGGCGAGGCGAGTGCTCATGCTGCCAGCAGGAGGCACTCACATTTTCCAGCCGCTCCTGAAAGCACCGGGTCTGCTCCGAAAGGTCCTCCTGGGCCCGCTTCTCGTCCCTCCTGGCCTGGGCCAGGGCTCGGCTCAGATGCTCCACCTGGGCGCTCAGCTCCTGCTCGTCGCTCTCCAGCTCAGCCACCTGAGCCTCCCGATCCGCCTGGCAGCTGCTCAGCTTCAGCTGCAGCTCATACCTACTCTGCTTCAGCTCCTGATGTGGGGGGTGGGAGACGTGACACCCCTCATAAGGCACAGAGAAGGACCATGGCTAGAGCCATACAGTCAACTAGACAACATCAGCACCAGTCATTGCTATCATTACACTTATTATTACTAATGATGAGTCCCAGGTCTGCTCTGGTGTGTGGAGTCTGCACACCCTCCTGGTGACTGTTGCCTGTAGAGTGAGTGTCTGTGCCCTGCGATGGACTGGCATCCCACCCAGGGTGTATTCCTTCCTCATGTTGTATGCCTTCCCCCACTCAATAATCCTGGCTAGAATAAGCAAGTAGCCCACGGATGGGTTATTATTTAAATACTACCTCAAATATTATTAATTTATTAAACACTATATTAAAAGAAGCGCGACATAAATATAATAAACAGGTCAACTGGGAGCTGTAATGATGAAAATCACAGAAGTGCTGATGAACATCCCGCTGGACAGACTGTTACGCGCGCGACCCCCTCCAAAGAAGCCCATTAAAAATGGACACCGCTCAGACTCAAAGCTGATATCAGAAACGTCATTTTGCGCCCATAAAAGTCTTGTAGCCAAATTTGAATGCGAATTTATTATCTGCACTGATAAATGCACCTTATAAATCAAGGGACATCAAGATCAAAAACGGCACACGTACAGGGGCTCGCTTCTGCTATCACAATTTAACCCATTATTATTCCGAATTCGGTGAAAGCAATCGCGAAGCAGCCGGTGTTTGATGGAAAAAATCTCAGCGTTCTGCAAAGCGCGCAGCTACGAAAGCGAACCCGAAAACAGCCGAGGCGCCCCGTGCACAAGCTTTACCGCAAAGAGTTATACACAAACTGAGCAGCTGACAGCTAGGTAACAAAGTGTGTGTTATTTTCCAACTGCTGGCACAGAACACTTTCTGAAATGATTTCTCGTTGCAAGGTGTCTTTCGGCGGATAAGCCGAAAAAATTAACAGAGTGTGTTTCCATTTGTATGAAGTCTCACGGAGTTGCAGCCGTTTTACGGACAGGCTTCCGTGTGATCCTGTTTAAATGATCTGTCACAGTACAATCTAACCTTACAAACATACCACCATATACCACTCCTTTCCTTATAACTTCGATGTTTTGGACCACGTTGCGTGTTTTAACCGCTTAAACAGAATATTTCTTAACTTGTCGGTTCTGATGTAGGCCACCTTAACAGAAACTCTCAGGACCGACACATGTAATTAAGGATGGGGCCGTTTTAATAACTAACCATGCATTTATGTAATAGTCTTTTGTTTACTTTCAAGTTTTTGAGATAATACATATGCTTCAATTTTAACAAAGTTTGGTTGTGGCTTAGCGTTGCCTGCTGCTCACATAAACTTGTCAAAAAATAGTTTTATGGATTTTTCGCATAAAATAAAAAAACATAACAAAACACCCTAAGTGTTTATGTGATGCATTGAAAATACACATACGCCTAAGACAGTCGGAAACATTGAGACACATGCATGGGAACAAACTATTTTTTCTCACTCTAAAAGCGTACCGAGGGTTTATTTTTCGCAAAAATAATGAAGTGACACATAACCACATATTAGTGAGACGGAGGTCCCCTCCGCAGACTGCGGAAGGTTCACACGGACGTCTTACCTCCAGCTTGCCAGTGTAGCGTTCATGAAGCTTGTCACTCTCCTCTCTCAGCTGCCGGTTTTCCAGCAGGAGCGCCTTTCCCAGCTCGGCAGCCAGAATGACTTCTTCTTCCTTCTGCTTCAGAGCGATCAAAAGTTCGGCGGGGTCCTGGTACCCAGACAATTCCCCTGCATCAAAATCGAAGGAGTAAAATTCTTCTTCTAAATCCATCCCATGTGACTTTAAGGTCCATTGATCCATGGCTTCTCGATAAAAGAGATATTACGGTTCTTTTTTAGTGTCATTTAAATTATAGTTAGGAAAAAAACACGGCGTCCCGCTTCTTTTTATTAACGACCAGCGTTAGTCTTCACCTTCAGTGCGAGCTAGCCGGGGTGCGCTCCCTGCGCCGAACCTCGGAATGGGGGCCGGCCCTCATTCACATTCAGGTGACATGGAGGCGGGGGAAGCCAAAGGCAGACTGAAACTATGATCCGTTTTCGGTTTACAGTCTGCGGGCAACAGGTGGCGACTCGTGGAAAGAAAGGAGGGCAATTATAGTTACTCTCCTCAATGGGAAAAGGACCAAAAACAAGATAGAGGTGCACAAAGAAAAATGATTAAAAAGGGGGCGTCCTCAGATATAACTGGGCTTTATGGGAGGTGCTGAAAATTTCAGTTGTTTTTAAGGCCAATTAGCTGTGTAACTTAATATAACTCTGTTGATGTAGACCAAATCAATGGCGTAGCTGACAATTTGTTATTGGGGGCGGGTTATAGACCTTGATAATATAAAGCCAAAAGTCTATTTATGAGGAGGGGGGGCAAATGAAGCCAAATTTAATATTTCGGGTAGAGGTACACGCCATACAGTACACCCCCCCCCCCCCAGATCATATGCCCCTGAGTGTAATGATATGCTCAATTGCACTATACAGGTGCTTGTCGTTACTGGTTTCTAGTATTTGCTAAAATGCCTATATGTCTACAATTTAATTTTGATGCCACTAAACACTTCTATATCAGGAAAATCTGTAGCTGCAGCCAGGGCCGCCACCACAACCAATCTGACGGGCGCCTGGAGGCGGCAGCACGAGGGCTTATTTTGGGGGCGTGGCCCGCGGGCGCACTGGGCACTCAGCAGAGAAAACGAATTCGGCGTTTTCCTGTAGGGACCATTGGCGTGTATGGAGGCCGAGTTTCCGCTGGTGACCTCGGTGTTTCTGGGTTGTTCTGTTGTATTCGCATTTGTCTACGCTAAAATTATTACAATATTTATTGCTAATCACCCGTTATTATAATTACCATACATTTTTAACTAAAAAAGAAAAACTTACTTTATAAGATATAACAGTTCATTGATCCCCAGAGGAGAAATTCGGGTGTTACAGCAGCAAACACAATCAGCACAAATCCATAAGAAATAAAGATTAAGCATCTATAAAGTATAAACATCTATTTATAGTGTACCAAATGAATAAAGACCCAAAAGCAAATCATCGTATGATGCACAATGAATAATAATAGCATAAGTATATAATAAAACATACAGGACCATTATGATAATATATTAGGAAAATATAATGCTTGTGGTTTAGTGTGTGGGGGGTGGGTTGGTCACTTTACCTACCTCAAATGACTAAATGTCCAAGAAATAAAACCCAATAAGCTCATAGATCAGCACTACTATGTTCGCAAACCAATAAAGTTAAATGATGATAACAGAGTCTCTCGATCAGAATAAAGGAATGTGGTATAGACCTTAAGCGCTTGCTGATGTGGAGAATTAGTGAGCAATGTCTCCCCGTCCCCCTGATACTGAAAGATTGATCGTATCAATGGTGACGCCCTTCGCCTCAGCGCATCCTCCCTGCGGGACCCCTCTGGAGACCTTTGGTGATCCGCAGCGTTTATCTGGAGCACGGCAGCTTCTGCAACCTCCCCATGGGAGAGCGGACAGCACCAAGCCGTATGGAGGTCCCTCACAATGCTCAGCTCCTATACCAGGTCGGAAGCAAACACCACTGCAAGAAATCTAAAAATGAGCATCAAATTGATATAGGCAGTCAAAACAACGACACAAACATTTCAGAACAACATTGATTCAGAAAACAGTATAGATAAAACTAGAAATGAATGGGGAAAACTAAAAGCACTTTGCACTATTAAACTCTCCAGCCCTGTCAATCACAGCTTGCATGCCAGCTAGCAGTTTGGTCGCAGTAGATCTGGACACCCAAAGAGACTCGAGGGCTCCCTTAAGTAAACATGAAGTTCCGTCTGTCCGTGCCTCTGAATGACACCATTACATCACTTAGACTACAATGGCTTATTACAGCCAAGATACTGAAACCTTACCCATAGTTCCATTCACAGGCTTCTCTGTAAAACCTCTCCATCCAATCAATGCACCACCACATCACTCTAAACCACACCGCACAAAATATTAGGCAAATTTAACGTTTCTTAGAAACGTATCTTTACAACAGAACAGCAGACTGGAAGCGGCTCAGGCTATTTGTGTAGTATGCAGTCACAGAACAAGGCCTACTTCAGAATCTGTAGGCAGGCAACAAGTTTGGTTGTGGAACATGGTCAATTAACTGATTTTCCTTAAAGAGAATCTAAATTTAGCTGTGTATGCCTTATCTCATAAATAAATATGAATATCACCTACTAGGAATTATTTAATTAATACAAATTGTGAGACTGCTCATATCAGTTTATGTGGCATCACATTAAAAGCAAAATGTCCAAATCAAAATGATATAACAGTAATCAGTAGATATAACAAGTAACAGACATGTATCATATTTTAGTGTATTACACAATCTTTGACATTCCAAAGATTGCATTCCATCTTTGCATTCCATCACCTCATACATATGAGTTATACAAGAAGTTGAACAACAAGGTTATTTTTTAAATGCAATCAGGCAGTGTTATATTCTAAAAAAATATTTGAGGATAACATACATGGCCAGAATATTTGCTAATGAGACTTCATAATCTAAACAGTTAATAGATCGATAATTCTGTGCAATTTGCATATTTAAAAATGTATTAAAGAAGCCGCAAAAGGGACAAGTATGTTTCTATATACTTGTGTTTTAATCTCGTTATGAATATTATCAATAATGAAATTTGAAGACGTCTGAATAGGTTTTACCTGCTCTAAGCTCCAAAAAGTGAAGCTCAAATCGACATATTAAAGACATTTTTGTAGTCAGCGATAAAATGCAATGGACTTCCCATTGTCGTTAAAAGATCTTTTGTTTAAGGGATTGCCAATTTTGGTCAGCCCAATGAAGTGAGATTTATTTAAATTCGAGACAAGTCTGCACACAGATGCACAGGTAAA
Organism: Pollimyrus isidori; assembly: GCA_019775955.2. Classification (NCBI taxonomy): domain Eukaryota; kingdom Metazoa; phylum Chordata; class Actinopteri; order Osteoglossiformes; family Mormyridae; genus Pollimyrus; species Pollimyrus isidori. The sequence continues at coordinate 20,516,463 of JABFDZ020000040.1, forward strand.
TACACGCATTTTCTTGTAAATAGTTTGTAGGATTTGCAAACTACCCCAACGCTTTTGATGTCGATGATTTTACGTTTAGATTATTGACAGTTGGCAGCCCTGGACAGATATTAACAATAAACTCAATGCTGTACAAACCACACCTCCTTAAAAAGGTATTTCTAAATTCCCCACATGATACTGTGCTCGCTGTGAGCGTTCTCGCGAAATGTAGACGCGTTCTCGCGCATGCGTCATACAAAACAGGTTTACGATCCAGATTGGGCTATAGCACGAGCTACAGGTAAGTGCAGCCTTTTGGTTCCATTTTTCTGTTTAATATTTTTATCGGTGTTGTTATGGCGCCCAACCACTATTATCGCCACGGACATGACGAGGAGTAGTTAAGGGTGCACTGCCTCTACCGAAAGCCGTGGCAGACTGTTGCGTGGTTGGGTATGATTTGGTTGCACTGATGGTGATGCATGCACAAATTACTTAGATGCAGGCCATAGTTTGGCACTGCAAAACCTAACGTTCAATTATTTATTTGTTTCAGGCATGCTATGAGCACTGTATGGGACGTCTCGTCCCCCTAGCAGGTAGGCATGCTCTTTATTCAAAGAGAATTGTAATGCATATGGTATTAGGACCGCTCAGCTGTCTTTGCAGATGGTTTCTTGTTTAGACAGTAACTTAAAAAATATGTGACAGATTTGCATAAGCGTTGTATGGGGTACAAACTCGAAATTATTACATTTCAGGACCTCAACATTGAAGCAGCGCTGCTTAATGACAGCAAAGGGGAGGGTGAAAGCAGACATTTGAACTGGTGAATGTGGTATGTCAGAAAGCATTTCATCTCATTAGTGCTTCACAAAAACGTTATGGGGATCTACCTGATTTCATTTTGAGACAAATTGCCCCAAAAGTCAAGCGGCGAAGGAAGGGACCGTTTTAGGTTATTATTTCATTTGATCTTTGATGGATATTATTACTACTTCACAAAACAAAATATTGATGAAAATTATGGAATCTGATTTGTGCCAATATTATCAAGCAAAATGTTTTTGACATCAAGCAAAAACAATGAAGCAAATCGTTGACGTTAGCAAGTTAATTAATGTTAATTAGGTAAAAGCTAAATTACATAGCAAAGCTTGACTTTACTTCTAATTTAGCACAATAAAATGTATAGTGCAGCACAAACAACATCAACACTTACACTTCGCTAATCTTGTTGTCGGGTCCAGTAAAAATTAGTGGGTGGTGAATGTCCAGTCCCACTGTTAATTAAAAATGTCCATGGCACTGACCTGTCAGTCAAAACCTTATTAGCCAATGGGGACGCGTACCTGAAAAGCCGCCCACACAAGAGGTTTATGTCAGAATTGTAAGGAGAAAGTCAGGCAGCACAAGCCAGGAGGCTGGCAACAAACAAGCAAAGGAAAGCCTTGTTTTTGCTTGATGTGAAAAAAGCCTGATAATTTTGGTACAAATCTGATTCCATTGAAAATCTACATGTGAGAGAAATTGTCCCAAAACTGAAACATTGAGAGAGGGCAGCAGTGGGCGTAAAGTGAGGCTTACAGATACCATCTTGTGAACACAGTGATCTGAAATCTGAAAGTATCTTCTTTTTTTCCCCCATGTCCCAGGAACGTTGTACAGGTCAGTGATTCTTATACTGTTAGTTGCGAAATATATTCTTATGAATATTGTAAAATATATATTATCTATATATTTTTTGTTGCCATAGATAAGACACAAACAAACCACATAACTTTTGGGGAAAGATTGTGTAAATTGGCTTGCAAGTGGAATGTGCTGTAAATGAGTAGGTGAACTTTCACAATTATGTGTCACGACCGGGACCTAGAGCTTTCAGGTAAAAACATGTTTATTGGCTTTCACATTTCCATTTGATCCATCCAGTAATTATAAATATTGTCATGGTTAAGGGTGTGGGAGGGGTAAGGACTAGATGGGGGAGTTGACGGAACTGTCCGAGGCATGCATCGCTATCGTTCTGACAGCCGGCTTCCTGCTTACATTTGTCTCGTTTGTTGGTGATGGTATCCACAGTTTTGTGATTTTTATTTGAATAAAGTTACAAGCATGCTTGCATATTTGCAACCTCATTTGTGTTTTATGTACATCCTTTGGCGTGTTCTGAGTGAACCATTCACTACTTTGAGATGCCGCGTCTGTCTGTGCTTAACGGTATGCAGCTTCATAACTGGCATTTTGAGGATGATCAAGCGTCTTGCTCTCCCTCCATAGGCAGCAGGACAGCTGAGGTAGAAAGGCGCCATCTTGCTGTCAGAGACTGCAGCTTAATTTCAAATTGGGAGAAATGGGCAAACGTAAAGATCTGAGTGACTTTGACAAGGGACGAATTGTCATGGCCAGACGCCTGGGTCGGAGCATCTCTGAAACGGCACGGCTTGTGGGCTGTTCCCGGTCGGCGGTGGTGAATACCTACCAGCAGTGGTTAAAGGAGGGAAGAACCACGAACCGGCGACAGGGTGTGGGGCGGCCACGCCTCATCGACGCACAGGGGCAGCGGCAGTTGTCCCGTCTGGTACGGAGCGACAGAAAGGCGACTGTGGCACAACTGACGGAAAAATTTAATTCTGCACACGATACGACTGTGTCGGAACATACGGTGCATCGCACCCTGTTGCGCATGGGACTGCGCTGCCGCAGTCCGGTTAGAGTTCCAAGGAAAATTAGCATGAAGTCAGAAAGTAGACTGGACCAAAAACTGTACATAAGCTCATTTCCTACCCTCTCTGATGAAACTGAAAGTAAACATGGTTAGATTGAAAGGTTGGCCGAGGAGCCTCACCTGTTCATATAATTCTTCACTTTGGAATTAAAAAGCTTTTGAGGAGCCTGCAAACTAACATGAATATAGCACCATATGTCTATATACTGTATCCTCTGCTATGTCCTTTTGTCAGTGTTCATTTTTTTTGTTTAATTTTTATATTTGTTTTTATTTGAGATCCAGTTAAGTTTAGGTTTTGGTGTGGTTTTATTAGTCTTTAGTTTGAATATTTAAAGACTTATTTAAAGAATTATTTGAGTTACTTTTAAAGAACATTAAAATGCCTTTTAAAGTAAGCATCACATTGTCAAAAAACAAATATTGAAGTGTTACTGAAAAGTTAATGTGATATATTCCATGTCACAATATATACCTTGTAATTGGTGTAATTGTTATTTTCTTCAAGCGTGTCAATGCCTCTCAACATATGTGTATGAGGTAGATCTGTTATTGTGCTCGAATAAAAATCACTACAGAAAACTGATCTGACACATTTTGATCTCTGGCAGACTAACGGTGTGCTGCTGAGAAGCGGCCTAAAGGACCAGCCGGTGCCTGCATCAGTTTGTGTGGGCGTCACCCGGCACTGATTGTAGGTCAGAGGTCAGCCTGCATACAGCCTGCACAATGGAGGGTAGCGGGGTTTCCATAAAAGAGGTGGCGTCCTGACGCACAGCCCAGCCTTTGTTTCCATGGAATCTGTTGCTTCTGTACATATGGCCAGGGAATCCTGTATCTCAAAAGGCTCCATCGCCATTGTTTCTGCACAACAATAAGGGAGGACTCCAGCCCAATGTATATTAGTTTCTGCTTTACTTCTGCTCATGTAAACAAAAGGCAGTTGTGTGTTTGCGTAGATGTGTATTTCACTGCTTCTCCACTGGGAGGAGGCCCCAGGGAAGACCCTGGACACGCTGGAGAGTCTCGGCTGGCCTGGGAACGCCTCGGGATTCCCCCAGAGGAGCTAGTGGAAGTGGCCGGGGAAAGGGAAGTCTGGGTTTCCATGCTGAGACTGCTGCCCCCGCGACCCGATTCTCAGATAAGCGGGAGATAATGGATGGATGGATGGACCTTAGGGTTCTCTCATTAGATTCAAAGCTTAAAGCGCTATACCGATCAGCCACAGTATTAAAACCACCCACTTAATATTGTGTAGTTTCCCCTTATGCCGCTAAACCAGCTTAAAAGACCTCTAAAGATCATCTGTGGTATTGGACATGAACACGTTAGCAGTAGATCCTTTAGGTCCTGTAAATTATTGGGTGAGACCTCCATGGGTCAGACTTGTTTGTCCAGCACATCCCACAGATGCTTGATCGGATGGAGATCTGTGGAATTTGGAGGTCAAGTCAACGCCTTGAACCCATTTTCACATTCAAATCATTGTTGAACTATTTGCTGTATGGCAGGGTGCATTTTTCTGCTGAAAAAGACCACTCATGTCGAGGGAATATCATTGGCATGAAGGGGTGTATTTGGTCTGCAGTAATGTTTAGGTAGGTGGTACGTGATAAAGTAACATCCACATGAATGCAAGGACCCAAGGCTTCCAGGCATCACACTGCCGCCACTGGCTCTTCTATCCAAAGTGCATTCTGGTGCCACTTCTTTCTGAGCCTAACGACGCACACACACCCAGCCGTCCACATGATGGGACAGAAAAAAAATGTAGCTCGTCAGACCAGTCGTCTTCTTCCGTTGCTTTATGGTCGGGTTCTGATGCTCACATGCCCTTTGTAAGCATTATGATGGTGGATAGGGGTCAGAATGGGCATTCTGACTGGTCTGTGCCCCATGCACAGTGAGTTGTGTTTCACTTTGTGGTCTGATACCTCTCCATCATATCCACCATTAACTTCTTCAACGACTATGACTACAGTAGCTCTCCTGTGGGACCAGACCAGACAGGCTAGCCTTCACTACCCACACCCACGTTCTGACAGTTGGTGACCACTGCTTCAAATTTTTGTTTTGACAACAGATTAGTTGTGTTTTTTTTTTTTGTCATGTATGATTTATTTATAACAACTACACGACACAGAAACAAACAATCAGAACATACAAAAAAAAACACAATCACACAAGTCATTAGAAAAAAACACTACGGTGAAGAGTTATAGAGATAATTCCTAAGCCAATAATAGTGGAGTAAATACAATTACAAGAACAAGTGATACAGAAAACACAAGAAGGGGAAAAAAGGGGGGGGGGGACAAAGTGTGGTATCCATCTTTGGTGTAGAAAAAAAAAAAGCACAGACGTACAAATCAATATCATCCGAAGACACTAAGGAATCGGTAAACCGAAGAGATTTGATGTAATTAAGAACCGGTCGCCAAATTTTAGAAAATTTAACCTGAGTACGAGGAAGTGAATGTTTAATCTTTTCCAACTTCATATAAGTAAGGGCATCCTTTATCCAGAGGGAGTGAGACAGACGGTTAGGGCCCTTCCACTGCATTAAGATAACATGTCTTACCAGGAGAGTAAGAAATGCAACAAGTTCAACAACGTAAGAGGGCATGGAATACCCACTGGGTAAAACCCCAAACAGGCCAACCAGAGTTGTGTTTTTTTCTACCCATAGCCTGTCTTCTTCACGAATGTGACACCAGGTGGCAGACATGCAAACTAGCGACTGCTACAGAAAGTATTTGAAATTCAAAAGCATCTTCATTAAGACTTGTGTCTGGCTTACAACCACCAAACACACAGCACAGAATAATAAATATATCATAGTTCATATATGTTCATTGTAAATTATTATACTGGAGCCGGTTTTTGTACCGGAAATGGGTAACCGGATATGACGCAATTAGACGAAACGTCCGCTGACAGATTGCAGTTTCCCGCAAGGTCGACTTTGCGCAAGGTGTTGGGACGCAATTGTATTAGCGTAGTTGTTCAGAAGTTAATAGACAAACAGTTACTGTTCTTTTACGTTAAAAATGCCTAGAGGAAGCAGAAGCCGGACGTCTAGAGTGGCTCCTCCGGCCAGGTTAGGAAATTTTAAAACGCCTTATTTTCTCTGCTACCACGGCCCACCCGGTTTATCCGCGTTATGTTCCGTATAGTTCCGCGTTATGCTCCGTATAGTTTTTATAGTGAAATGACAGACACCTGTTAACTGCCAGAGATGTTTTGTTAATGAAAGACCAATTTGTAATAATAATAATTATTATTATTATTAGTAACAGTTATAGTAGAAGTAATAATAGTAGTATTCATTAATGCTCGTAGGTGGTAAACACATCTAGAATGTTCCGGCAGTGGCGCACTAACATCTTGTGTCAGTGAATTGATAAGTATAATATAGATCAGGGGTGGCTAATCTTATCCGCAGATGACCGGTGTGTATTCGTATTTTCGCTGCAACTCCATAATTAGATTAATAAGTAGAGGAATGATTGGCTGAATAGATTTCACGCCTGGGTTTGAACAGCTGACGAACAGGTTATTTCAAAAACCTGTATACACACCGGCCCTTTGCGGATAAGATTGCCCACCGCTGGTATAGATCCCTCCATCTTCCAACTGTTTATCCTGGACAAGGTCGAAGGGCAGTACAGAACTACACCATTTACATTCCGTCATAATATCCCGTGACTCCTGTTCTGGACTGGCTGCTAACTTAGTCATGCTTTAATGTTGTCATAACAGCCGGGCACCGCCTTCGCCTCCACCCATGGTCAGGGCGGCTCCACCTCCCTCCTCAGTTCCTGCCCATCCGCCTCCATCTGCCATGGCAGCTCCAGCCGCTGCACCCAGGCAGCCAGGAATGTTTGCACAAATGGCTTCTACGGCAGCAGGTGTTGCTGTGGGCTCTGCAGTGGGACATACCATAGGACATGCTATGACTGGGGGCTTTGGGGGGGGCGGCGGCGGGAGCAGCGAGGCGGCTAGGCCTGACGTCACCTACCAGGTAACTCTTTCGCTGCCTATCAGTACTGGAAGAGACTGTCACTGGCTTGTGCTAAACTTACTTCCTATATCCCCTTCCTTAGGAGCCCTACCAGACCCAATCCATGTACCAGCAGGCCCCCCAGCAGGGCGCTTGTGCGTATGAGCTAAGGCAGTTCCTGGAGTGTGCCCAGAGCCAGAACGACCTCAAGCTGTGTGAGGGCTTCAGCGAGGTGCTCAAACAGTGCAAGTTCTCCAACGGTAAGTGTGGTCTGCCCTCCATGGGACTCCTGCAATCCCTGCCGGCCTGCAAGCTGCCTCTCACCTGCGTATTCGTCTGCGAGTTACGGAGAGTAAAATGAGGCAGGCGAAACGAAAATTTCCCCACCGGGATCAATGAAGTATCATCATTTCGTTTATTTTCATTTAGCAACTCAAGAGTGGGTCTAGTGTTATGGGATTCAGTCTCTTTTGGCGACACTTCTGCGGCGAAATGTAGCGAAGCCAAGTGAGAGAGAAAATTCCTGGAAAGGTGTGGTTTATACATGTGATTTAGACTGTGTCAAATTATTATGCCCAAAACTAAATCTTTTTTTTATCTTCTACAGGATTGTCCTAAGACATGGGAAATGGAGTTTTGAATGAAGACGTGAATCCAGAAACATACTTTGTGTAATAATGATGTACTTTTACAATTGCTGACCTTTGCCATCAGGTTGAAGTTATAATGTAATTAGGGCATGAAGGTCTCGTTGTAACTAAAAGGCTGCTATTTGTAGAATCAGATATTAAGATGTATGTCTTAATGTAGTGGATATGCGTGCTTTCAGAATACTGATTGAAAATAAATCATCCACGTCACTTCCACCCAAATTCTGATGTCTGTTTTTGCCTTCAGTGAGAATTTGAATTTTATTTAATGATGGTTACTTTTGTGGAATTATGATCAACACTTTAAAATCACCCAGACAAGCATAACGCTCTTAAATTGTAATTCTGATTATGTTTATTGTAATTTAGAAGAGGGGATGTAATACAATAAAAATGTAAAGTGCTGGATACTACATTCAGAACAGATAGGACTTTATTTGGATTTATTTTGCATTAGTTCTTTCCTTTTCACTTTTAAATAATCCTGTATTTATTGTATAATCACATGTTTTAAATTCTCAGAAGTTCGTACATTAGGGTAAAGTTAGCAAATACCAAAAAATGGATTTGACGCAGGGTTTAGTTGCTGAACAGCAACCAGCATACGGTATGTTATTAGGTAGTATGCATTCAGAATTGCGTCTATCGACACCACAAATTTTAAAAGTTGTGTCACTGTGCAGTGAAATTCTTACTTGCGGACTAAAATACAGACTCATAACAAGTAGACTACAGAACATAATTACACAGTAGACACTAAGTACAATCATCTAGTACATTCAACATGACAAATTATGCTATAATTTGAAATTAAACCGTGCTATTAAATCCTGCTTTTAGTACCTTTTAGCATCAAAAACCTGCCATGGCCTTTTTTTCCCCTAAATTTTTTATTTCAAAATGAATTAGGAATTACACCAGTTTCTAAAGAACTCTTTTGAGGGGAAGAAAGGCTTACATTTAGAACCTTGCAACATTTACAACAAGACAATTAAAATAAATAATAATAATAATACAGGGGTTGACATCTTATAATGCTTCATGCATGATTGATACACTGGACTGTAACTCAAAGAGCAAGAGACTCAGACATTGTTTCATACAGCTCGTTTATAGACTGGTTATTTTTCAATTGCATAGAGATGTTTTATATTGTTTAATTTCATTTTTAAAATAGTTATGTTCGGCTTGCTGTTTTTTCATTTATTCTTATGTATGTAGTATTTTCCCATGATTAAAATAATATTCACCATTTTGGATATCTTTTTTGGCAGATCATCCATATATATTATCAACACTTTAAATTTGTTATACCGAGCATCATTATTCCCAATATTTAACCATCGATAAACATCCTTCCAAAAACCCATTATCATTGAACAAGAGAAGAAAACGTGTTCTATTGTTTCACGTTCAGTCATACACACGATACTGGTTAACTTCAAATTTGAATCTTTTCGTTTCAGCAGCAGGATAGATATGTATTAATTTCAACTGAATTTCTTTCACCTTTGGTGCGATTGACCATTTAAGATAGCTACAATAGGACTTTGTTAATGCAATTTCAATATCTGAAATCTTTTGCCGTGGGCTTACATGCGACTGCATGGTCGCCGGTGATTTCCGGGGAAGCCATGTTTTGGCTGAATCCAAATCACGTGACTGAACGCGGAAGCGGCATGAGCATCCGAGCTTCAGGCGAAGGGCAGATTTTCCGCTCCGGCTTTCTCTTTAGTACCTTATCCCTTTTGTTATTTGATATAACCACTATTATCCCTACGGACAAGAAGATGGCTAGCTAGGCCTGCATTATTTCCACCGACAGCTGTGACCGATTGTTTCGTCGTTGGGTATGATTTGTTTGCACTGATAGATACACGCAGCAGTTCAGATGCAGGCCGTAGCTTGCCACCGCAAAGCCTAACGTTCAAATATTGCTTTGTTTTAGGCACGCTGTGAGTACTGTATGGGACGTGTCGTACGTGTAACAGGTAGGTATACACTTGCATGATTAAGAGTATTGTGATTTCTTGTATTCAATACTGTGCTGAGTATAATCTTGAGAATGCAAATTCACGACGTCCAGGAGTTTGTTTGAATTTTGAAATTCCCAGAGCCCTGCGTGCCCTAGGGTTTTTATATAGGCCTATGCGAAGGCATGAGGAAACGCTTGAAAGTTAAATTCCAGTAATTTTCGGAATATAGTGACTTCAGTGTTGCTGGTATAACGGGAAAATGCCTCATACTCTTTGTCTGTCACCCCAAACGGACTCTTATTTTGATATGACAGAATGCAGGTCTCTGATTGGCTCATTTTATGTGACTCCAGGCCGACACCCACTGCACTGGATACAACCTGTGAAATGCCACTAAATATATTAGAAGTGTTATTGTGTTTATGTCCGTGAGGGCTGCTCTTCTTCTTGCAGCACTGTTTATTTTTGGTATCGGCCTCCCTCAGTAGCCGTACTCCGCAGTGGACTGGCGGGGGGAACGAATTTTCACTTTATGAAAGGCAGTTTCGATGCATTTCTCATTGAACTCTTAGGTATTCCTAAGCGTGCTTATTTTGTTATTGCATGCATTTGGTTTTATATTTTAATAAAACGACATATTATGTGTTACAAATGGAGTAGACCAGTGCTTTGGAGGTGAGTATAAGTCCATGGAGCATTATTAGCTTTAAGAGATGGAAGAAAGTCAATTATTTTGTGAAGTTGCATAGTTTGAGTTTGTCAAGTTACAGATTCATGTTGTTGCTGCTCGAAAATACCAGTTACAGTATACGTGTGTAAAATTGAAATTAACCAGTGGTTTTTTTTCTGAAATGGAATGAATATCCTACCAGCTAGCCGTTTCTGATACCAAATGTTCGTTGTCAATCCCTTTATTGCAATAAAACTTTGGCGGTTTCGCGTCATGAAATGGCATGTAAGCTTATCAGCGGGATGCTCTTTCTTGGGAGGGAGATCTTTGTCCCTCACACTGCCATGTATCAGTAAACATATTTAGATCGTGAGAGAATAAATTCAACACATGGTTCAAGGTTATGAATATTGTTATAGATAACTATTATGGGAACTGGACTGTTGGCAGTGTTAATGGTCTATTTAAGATAAAATTTAAGGTGATTTTGCAGTACTGAAAGTAGTGAATCCTGTTCTATTTTTGGTTTTAGGGTTACATATTTGCATTCATGTTGTTTGTTGGTGAAGGTGTCTGAAGAATTATGATTGGATTTGAATATTAGCATGATTGAAATTTGGTATCATATTTGCAGTTTTAATTCAGTTTTGTCATATCCTTAAACATGTACAGTTCTGAATGAACCATTCTCCCCATCGAGATGCCAACTCAGCCTATCTTTAACGCTACACAATTTCATAGCTGGCATTTCAGGGACGATCCGGTGTCTTGCTCTCTCTCCACAGGCAGCTGGAGAGCCATAATTAAAGGACACTCAATGGCTGTCAGGGACCGCAGCTTAATTTCATATTGGTTTTATGCTTGAAGTAAATAAATGGAGCCTTGAACGTAATGTGTTTTTTATCAGGTAGACTGGGACGTTTAGGTCTCTTAGTCTGAACCTAAAAAATGTCAGGGATAAATGGTGACTTTTTCTGCTTTTACTCCTGTTACTACAGTTTGTATTCTGTAGCACCGTAGACTCGCTTAACCTTTGACCCAAGAATGACCAGAGAAGATGAGATCCCTGATTGGGTGGGGGCCCAGGAGTTCTATGAGAAGTATGAACCTAAGGAGATCCTTGGAAGGTATTGCCACTTTACCCCATTCTACCCTGTTTTGAAAAATTCTATCACTTTCGGTGTTGCTCTGCTTGTCTTACACTTTTCCTCATTATGCAGAAGCAGGTTTTGTATCGGCAGTTAGTGTGAAGGTTTCCGTGTGGATTTATGTTGGGTCGTACGTCTGTCGCTCACTAGATCGTGACGGTCCAGGGTCAGATGTGACCTTTGTCAAGCAGCGGGAATGGCTCCTTCACTGCACATCATTATATTGATTTTGAGTTTTGCAGGAGTATTTAAGACATTACTGGTTTTTTGATATTTTTTTCGAAGAAAGTTGTGTGTGCGCACATATGTAAATGTATTATAAGTATGATAAATCTACATATTGAATATATATATGTAATTTATGTATGTGTGTGTGTGTGTGTGGGGGGGTGTGTGTGTGTGTGTGTGTATATATATTTGTGTGTGGGGGTGTGTGTGTGAGTGTGTGTATATATAATATGTATATGTGTGTGTGTGTGTATGTAGTATCCAGCATGTGTATATTACACATACAAACACACATAGTGCACTATAGTGCGAATCACTCTCATTGACTGTGAAACTGAGTTGGGTGATTTTGTGAAATCCTCCCCGTCAGCCTGCCCTTCAGGTAAAGAAACATTTTGTTCCTGTCCTGGAAGGATAACAGTAAAATTCCTGGAAGTTCACAGTTACAACACATGGGCGGGGGCGATTAGCTCACATGGCAGCCTGCTTGCTTAGCATGCGAGAGGTAGTGGGATCGATGCCCACATCCTCCAAAATAACCTCGGGGGCAGCGTGTGGCTCAGCGATTGAAGCCTCCGTGCCCTTAGCCCTCAGCTGCCATGGCTGGCTGCCCTTTATGACCAGTGTGTGCTTACCTACAGAGAGCAAGCTGGGAGGGGGGATGTAAAGAGAATTTCGCAATAATAATAATATAAATTATTATTATTATTATTATTATTATTATTATTGTTGTTATTATTAATGCACTCAGGGATGTAAATTTGTAGTTTGGGGGCTTGTGTTTTTACATCTGTGGCCTGTACTACAAAGCAGGGTTACTGGCTTATCAGAGTAACCTCACGGATTTAAGGTATCACAGTTTAAATGGACTTCATATTCGTTCACTTACATTCACACTGCTCAGACTACCTTAAATCCAACAAGTTACCCTGAGAAGCCAGTAACCCCACTTTGTAGAACAGGCCCCTGATCCAGTACAGTTTGTTAATCAAAATCTTGTTGTCCTTTTCAAATATCATCCTGCTACATAACACCATAGGTGTTCTATGTTAATTAATGACTTTAATTTCTCAGCATCAAATATAGTAAACAAGAGTCAAGTCACAGTACTTGTATGGCCAGGTGACTTTTAAACCTGAGCCAGGGTTCACAGGTTAAAGGAATGCTGAATGTCATGGTAACTGGAATGTGATTGTCATGGTAACTACAATGTCCTCATCTCAGAGGCGTCAGCAGTGTGGTACGGCGCTGCGTGGCCAAGCGGACTGGCCAGGAGTATGCTGTCAAGATCATAGACATCACCCCATCTGACAAAATGACTCCTCGTGAGATCGAGGAGATCCGAGAGGCCACCTTAAAGGAGATCGACATTCTGAGGAAGGTCTACGGCAAGGAGAACATCAGTAAGCTGACCAATCTCACGACTGGATTGTGATTTTTGTCATGCTGATCTTTTCTGTCCTATCTGAGCCATGACCTGTTTTTTTTAGTTAGATGAGAGGTCGTGTGTCTCATTCTAAGCTTTTGTTGTACCTGCTCTACCTTCTGGTTGTGTCTTGAAATATTAAAGGACATCATGATAAGGAACATGTACTATATGGCCAAATGTATGTGAACACCTCTGCTAATTTGGAATTGCTAAATTAATCCACGCCCATCTCTGACACAGGTGTATAATTAACATACGCCCATCACTGACACAGGTGTATAATTAACCCACGCCCATCTCTGACACAGGTGTATAATTAACCCACGCCCATCACTGACACAGGTGTGTAATTAACCCACGCCCATCTCTGACACGGGTGTATAATTAACCCACGCCCATCTCTGACACGGGTGTATAATTAACCCACGCCCATCTCTGACACGGGTGTATAATTAAGCCACGCCCATCTCTGACACGGGTGTATAATTAACCCACGCCCATCTCTGACACGGGTGTATTATTAAGCCACGTCCATCACTGACACGGGTGTATAATTAAGCCACGCCCATTCCTGACACGGGTGTATAATTAAGCCACGCCCATCCCTGGCACAGGTGTATAATTAAGCCACGATCATCCCCGACCCAGGTGTATAATTAGGCGCACAGTCATGCAGTCTCCTGCAACAAACTTTAGCAGAAGGGTGGGTGGCTGGCTGTATAGAAGAGGTCAGCGATGTACTTTTGGCCATAGAGTGTATGTATTCTTGAAAAATTACATTTCTGAGCTAAATCCCTGACTTTGATATTGGTACTCTTTTCTTTCCATCCATCTATCCTCTGTCGCTTGTCTTGGGTAGAGTTGTGGGGATAGCAGTCTAAGCAGGGTTCCCCAGACCTCCTCTCCTCAGCCACCTCCTCCAACTCCTCCAGGGGAATACCATGGCATTCCGAGTCCAGTTGAGAGAGATACTCTCTCCGGCGTGTCTTGGGTCTGCCTCAGGGCAGGGTTATTCAACTCAGGCCCTTCATTTCAAATCCAGGCCTTGTTTTCAATTCTCCCAGGTAGTTAGTTTGATAATGCCTGATTCTGATTGGTCAAGAGGCTTCACACCTGGAAATCAGCAGGGCTCAGCCCTTGAGGACCGTGAGTTGAATAGCCCTGCCCCAGGGACTCCTCCTTGGACAGACCCGAAACGCCTCCCCAGAAGGCATCCTAGATAGATGCCCAAAGCACCTGAGCTGGCTCGTTTAGACTTTGAGCTCCTCCCGAATGTCCATGATACTCGCCCTATCTCTAAGGCCGAGCCCAGACACCGTGTAGAGTAAAACTCATTTGGCCCCTTCTACCCACGACCTCATTCTTCTGGTCGCTACCCAGAGCTCCCAACCATAGATGAGGGTAGGAATATAGATCGACTGGTAAATTGATAGCTTTGCCTTCCGTGACAGAACGGTACGGCGTCTGCATTACTGCCGACGCTGCACCAATCTGTCTGTTGCTCGCCTGCTCCCTTGCCCCACTGACATTTTACCATTATGCCCTGGGTGCCTGGTGGCCCTTGCGTGTCTCTGCTCTGTTACAGCATATTTCCTTGCTAATCCGCATTCACTCTTCCTGCAGTACAGCTGAAGGATTGCTACGAGACCAAGGCCTTCTTCTTCTTGGTGTTTGATCTGTAAGTGCGCCCGTGTCCTAAAGCACCAACGTGTAACTGTGTAGGCGACCCTGTGCTCAGTCAGCATACTCGTCGTCCTGTTCTGTGTCAGACGGCCAGCTGGTACCTTTTGTCTGGCGACCGCATGCCCTTACTGCCCCTAGCCTGAGTGCCATGAGGGGGTCGCCCACACTTCCCAAAATGCCCCAGCAAAGGGCAGCGTGGCGTGTCAGGTTTCGCCTGCCCTGGACGCCCCACATGAGTAACCGCTCACACTATTTATACATCATGTGCCGGGAACGTCCCGGTCTGAGATGCAGAGGGAAATTTGAGCCAGGGGGGCTCCCGTGTGGAACACACATCCACCTTTGGAGGGGGGGGACCAGCGAGGCACACAACCACCCTGGCACCAGTGCTAAGGCTCACGGAAATGAGATTCAATGAACCATCGATAGTGGGGAGCATTTGCGTAGTGGCAGCTGAGTCTGGTTTGCTGCCGGCTGGTGGGACCCCATCATGAATCTGCGTCTCGATCTGCCTCAGGATGAGAAGAGGAGAGCTGTTCGACTACCTGACAGAGAAAGTTACACTGAGCGAGAAGGAGACCAGGTAGCAGATGAGTTTGCGTTTAAAATTCCTTAATGCATTTATACATTGAATCTCGAGTGTTTCCCCATCATCTTGCTGGGGGCTGTGTGACAGTGCAGCTCTGCTGTGTCTCTCTCCCTCCCAGGAAGATCATGCGTGCCCTACTGGAGGTGGTCCACTTCCTCCACTCCATAAACATCGTCCACAGAGACCTGAAGCCCGAAAACATCCTGCTGGACGACCACATGAACATCAAGCTGACGGACTTTGGCTTCTCCGTGCAGATGGAGCCGGGGCAGAAGCTCAACGGTGGGGTCCTTGTCTTCAGGCCTGTGCGGTTTGCCTGCTCCTTGCCTTTATGTCCTGCACCATGTTTTCGCCAGTTTGGGTGGATTGCATGCATGTGCATAATTTTACCACCACTAGAGGGCATGGTAGGATAGAAAGCCACAGTTATCCAGCACTTGCAGAAGAGTTTGAACGTTATAGGCAGTTTCCCTCCATTCCACTGCTTTTAGTTGAAAAGCATTTGAATTAGAAAAGGCCACTTTAAAAAAAAAAAAACAAGTAGCTGTTGCCAAACAGTAATACTTTTATACTAAATATGAGAATAATTTGTCCTGGTACAGAGGTCTGTGGGACACCTGGATATTTGGCACCTGAAATAATTGAGTGCTCTATGGATCCTAACCACCCTGGATATGGGACCGCTGTCGACCTGTGAGTACCGGTACCACCCGGCCCACCACTCCATTTCACTTTTGCACTGGGACAGGCTGGGGAGTGCAGGGACATGCCAGTATGGTCGCACCTCCGGGATTTGTGGGTTTGAAGCCTCCACTCTGCCCCTCCGGAGTCTCTGGTTCCTTACCGTCCAGAGAATAGCAGGTCATGTGACCAGGCTGGCGACTTTAAATTGCTGTTTGTGTGTCTGCGTGTGTGTGGGACAGATGAACATCTCAGGAGCACACTGCCATAAACACTGGGACCAGTGTAATACATGGATATACAGCAACAACGATTGAGTTATGTAGCGCCTTTTAACAACCCAAGGGTGCTTCAAATGGGAAACAACTTAATGTAATTACAAATAAAAGATTGAAGAGATAAAACCCAATCGCAAATATGACCAAGACCGCAAACTAACTCGATCTGTAGTAACAGCAAATGGACACAGGGACAGTCACTGATCAGGAAAGGATGGGTAGCAGAGAGAGGTGAGATTTGAATATGGGGAATGAAATAGTTTCTTGAAGGTTCTGTAGGAGGTAATTCCACAACTAGGGGGCTGTGACCTTAAATGCCGCATCACCTGTGGTGGAAAGTTTTACATCTCGGGACTGACAACAGACGACAAAGTGACAATCTAGATCGTCGACCACCATTCTTGAGAATTGTCAAACTCTGAGAATTCTGGGTAAAAGGTTTCATTTGTTCACTATCAGGTGGAGCTGTGGAGTCATTATGTTCACTCTCCTGGCCGGTTCCCCTCCGTTCTGGCACCGCAAGCAGATGTTGATGCTCCGGATGATTCTGGCCGGGAACTACCAGTTCACCTCCCCAGAGTGGGACGACCGCTCGGATACAGTCAAAGACCTGGTATGAGGGGCCGCCGTGGTCCTGCAGCGTGACCCTCCCAGGGCTGATGGACATGTTCTAAGCTGTCTGTCCCCTGCCAGATCTCCCGGCTGCTGGTGGTGAACTCCGAGAAACGCTACACGGCCTCTGAAGCCCTGAACCACCCCTTCTTCCAGCAGTACATGGTAGAGGAAGTGCGTCACTTCAGCCCCTACAGGAAGTTTAAGGTGCGGCACATCTCGGAGCAGAGCGGTGAGGACGTGTGTTTTTCCGGCATCCTTTAACTCCCTGCCCCTCTGATTGTTCTAGGTCATCTGCTTGACCGTGCTGGCTTCCATGCGCATTTACTGCAACTACCGGCGCGCCAAGCCCGTCACCAAGGAGGTGATCAAGAGCGACCCGTACGCCGTGAAGCCCATCCGCAAGCTGATCGATGCCTGCGCCTTCAAGATCTACGGCCACTGGGTGAAGAAAGGGCAAACGCAGAACCGGGCGGCCCTGTTCGAGAACAGCCCCAAGGCCATCCTGCTCTCCCTCGCGGGGGAGGATGTGATGCTCAGCACATGGTAGCGTCACGCCGAGGCTCCGGGGGGGGGGGGGACGATAACAACAAACCTCTGAAGACACGAATGGGAGATGAACAGCGTTGGCATTCGTTTGACCTTTTTGGTTTTACTATATGGTTTTGTACTTTAGTTTGTGAATGCATGTCTTTGTTTTAGTTTGATGCTTGTTTAAACTTGATGCATTTAACATGCATACTTGAAACTGCATGTACTGCAATGTAAAATGCATTATTTATTATCTGGTGAGGTTTGAGTGTGTTTGGTTTTAGTACACATTTAAAATGCTATTGTATCAATAGTACCTTAATATTTTACTACTCTGGTGGAATAGCTATTAATTAAAGAACAATTGTTAATACCCATCTGAAACTGGTGTGGTTTGTCTGAAGACGAGTGGACCTGTACAGGACTGTCACAGAAAATTAGAATATTGTGATAAAGTTCTTTATTGTCCGTAATGCAATTAAAAAAAC
>JABFDZ020000040.1:20537883-20557321 GCA_019775955.2 Pollimyrus isidori
CCCCCCACCCCCACACACTTGACCTTTGCAGCAAGACTGACCACCCTTGCGGTATACCAACAGTTTGGCTTCACTGTCCTGGTCCGTTGAATACATGTAGAAGGAATGACAGCTCTTCTAATGCAGAGGTACAGACCAGGCCTTCACTATAGCACAGGCTAATGACCAAGGGAGCTACGAAGCACACATGGGTGTTCCCTGTGCAGACAAACATGCAAGACAAGTATAACACTATATTTCACCATTACACAAATCTGAAGGGTGTTCCCTGTGCAGCATTAAATCACCACCATTGCCACCTTTTCAGAAATCAAAGAAAACTGATGGCAAATATGAACTTCAGTCTGCATTTCAGTTGGAGACCCTGTACCTTCTGGTTAATCACAACAAATCCCTTCTGTCCGTCCCCACAAACTTTTTTCTTCAGGTCTATGATCTTGTTGACTCGCTCCTCAATAAACTTCCTCTCGGCCTTGACCAGCTTGTCTCTCTCCTCGGCGCTCTTGTAGAAGAAGCCAGAGTTGACCTCGCTGAAACCAAGAAGAGAAGCAGACAGACGATCACCTGGGCTTCAACTAACAGGTTCCGCTAAAACACATTCACCGCCACTCTAAGCAAAGAGCTACTTCATTCATCCCTGTGGGGAAACTGGTTAGTTGTTGCATATTGTGCTCTTCTGGGACACATCAACACATGTATATACAGACGAACAAGTTTTGGAGTTAGAGTGCAAGGTCAGCCAGCCTCATGTGTCCATAGAGGAGTTTACCCACGTTTTTTCATACTCCAAGGAGACATTGCAGGTCAGCACATAGGCATCTTCTACACGCTTCTTCATGTCAGGATGACGGGCCCCATGGTCCAACACCAAGCCTCTGATCAGCCTGTGGCATCAACCGAAGTTAATATTTAGTCATTTAGACTCATTTAGGCAAAGACTGAAATGTGGAGACATCGTAGCCCTTTTTGAGAGGGGAACACTACAACTCACGCTGTGTCGGTCTCCGTTTTGTGTTTCATTTCCATAATCTCCACCATGTACAGGTCGATGGGTTCGTCTGGTTTCCGGATAGCGAGCACGGCATCAACTACAGCCTAACACGAGAAGGAAGGATGCTTACTGAAGACAATCCCACTACGCACACCGATCGGACCAGCAGGCTGCCTCTCGCTGCACAAGCGGCTTGCGACCGTGCAAAGCTGCTGTTAAAACGGACTCTGCATTCACTCTCATTCCATGATAACACATCACCTCCTGAAAGATGGCGATGCCTGATCATGTTCAGATGCCACACGCGTGGGACGTGGGGTCTACACCACGGTCACTTACTCTCTCATATCTGCATGTATGAAGGCCTCTATTTCAGCACACATTCATTAGCAGATTAGACCTACCAGGTTGATGGTCTTCATTAATAAAAAGCAAAGAGTTATAAGCACTACTTACCCTCCCAGAAACTCTTGGCCTCAATGGAAGGAGCGTTTACACTTTGATAGTAGTTGGCAGAGGCCCACAAACAGTGTGTACAACTAAGCGCCCCTAGTACAAGCTTAACTTCTCTACAGCGTATTCCACCTACAAACAAGAACTCATGAAGCACCGGAGTGTCTGATGGCCATGGTCACCAAAGAATCTCACCTCTGTCAGGAGGTCTGCCAACTCAGCGTGAACTTTAGTTCTCAAGGAAGTCCGAGCCACATTGATGAGCGTCTCTCGATCCATCTCCTTGGTCACCTTCACTTGTTCCAGCACCGCCAAAGCCTTTTCCTTTGCCGCTTCAAATCCTTCAACAATAATCCGAGGATGGAGACCCTACAAATAAAATGGTGACAAAAAGCACAAACCTGGTCAGTCTGGCCGCTCAGATTGATCATGACCATCTGAATATGCAGGTGCCCTTCAGAGTTGTCTACCTCCGAAACATAGAGGTCTGCTTGCTTCAGAAGTTCCCCAATTATAAGCACATTGGAGGTCGTTCCATCCCCAGTGATGTCATCCTGGGCCGTTGCCACCTTAGCTATCAAAGAGGCTGTCGGATGCTGAATTTGCTAGAAACAAGGAATCGAAGTCCATTAATTAGTAAATTCCACCAATAATAACAGTGTGATGATAAAACTACTTTAAAACAAATCTATTCTAATGAGCCATGAATTACTTTTTCAGTCAAGCTTACACATACTAATGGCAATCTTTTTGCAAATTTACTGGACCAAAAGAACAGAAGGGGGTGGATTACAATTCAGGCATTTTAATTATAGGAACTTTCAACAGGAAAGTCTGTGAAGTTACAGTGAATGTGCTGGTCTGATGAATACATGTAGAAGGAATAACAGCTCTTCTAATGCAGAGGTACAGAACAGACTTTTACTTTAGCACAGGCTAATGACCAAGGGAGCTACGAAGCACACATGGGTGTTCCCTGTGCAGACAAACACATGCCAAACAATCACAATACCATAATCCAACATTATACAATTTCGAGTGCTTAGGGAAAATGCATCACTTCTCCTACCATCTCATGCAACAGGACATTGCCATCTTTTGTCAGCTTTATGTCGCCGGCGCCAGACACAAGCCTAAGGGGGATACGCAACGGGTTAAGCAACGTCTGCAAGCAGACGACCGGAGCCCGGCAGTACAATCAGGGCGTTTGATTGCACAGGCAGAGCCAAAGACTGCAAACTCCATCTTTCACATCCATCTATACAGTGCACAGGGCGGTTAGGCAGTTTTTGTAATGTATTGAATTGCAATGCTGCTCAGTCGGCTTATGATTAAGCAAAATCGACACCAACCACGTGTGTGTAATGCTAATTCACCCCACCCATCCAAGCCGCGCCGCAGCCAGCCATCACTAATCAATCTTAGTAATTACTATATATTAAAGCCTAACGAAAATGCGACAAATTGACAGCGTTTGGCTACTTCGTGTAAAATTTAATACGGCCGTACTTTGGCAAAATTAGCCGTAATGCTAACCCATGCCAAGTGTGCATAGGCAATGACTGTGCTGAGTAGCACGAGGAGGCCCCGTGCTTCAGCTTAGTAGTTAAGACTCAATTAAACCGCCTTTCGTCAAACCGGGAGCCGTGGCTACCTAATGGCTCTAACCAAACACGGGAGGTGCAATCTCCATTTTTGAGCGAATAGCTTTTGCCTCGGCCATTAGCCGCGCCGGCTCTGCTAGCCGGCCGAAATGCTAACAAAGGGTCCGACGCACTCACATTTTCATGGTCCCTTTTGGGCCCAGATTGCTTCTCAGCACGTCCTGAAGTCCGCGAGCAGCGCTGATGTTCACGGCAAGGGCTGCCTGGGCCCGGGCTACCTCAGCCTTCGGGTTCAGCGCTTTAACAGCAGTCATCCTGGTACAAGGCAGCCGAGAGCCGACGCTACAATGAATCGAGCGGGTAGCGGATCACAGGCCCTCGCCGGTTTCTAGAACACTCTTCTGTGGCACATGCGCTGCCTTCTGTCATTTCCTTTCTCATAGATTTTGATTGGTCAGCTCCTCGGCATGGGCTTCCAGCTCCCATTAATGATTGGTTGGGCGTCACGTCACTCACTGCTGCTTTTTAATCTCCATCTGCTGTCTGAAATTGACGTCGGCGTATTATCTTTACCTGTATGTGCAACCGGCTCGCGGTGCTTTTTTTGCAGCGCGAGTGGTACATCAGGGAAAGTAGTTATTCGGTAATCATTGAGAACTTATTACCTTAGTGTCATTGTTAGGTTGTCAGTCATGCTTTTTAGGCGTAATGCCACAGATTAATTGTATTGTTGCATGACTTTTACAGACTTCTCATCGCTGCTGAATCTACTAGGTACTGATCCAAGATCAGATTGCTTATCCCTGATGGGACCCTCGGCAGGTCATTTGGGGAACCCGCAACCGTCCCAAGACCTGTACGTTGGAGGGTAACCCTCTGATCCCTTGTCGTGAACTTAAGCGGAGGGCGGTCTTCTAAATGTGCCTGTTTTTTGATTTGCTCGGCTGCTCGGTTTTCGCGAGTACCGACCAATGCACTGAGGGCATCCAGTCGCTTATAGACGCTTGGGAGTCGCCGAACTATTACAGAATCGTTTAAAACTCTCCTTGCGTTTTAAAAAGAAGTAAGGAAAATCGGCAACTCATTTTACTCAATCGTGCGGTCGGGATTTCTTTGGGAGGATCAACGTTTTATGCGAACAAGGAGTACGATTTTACGGAAGAGGTAATCACGGTACTAATTTCAGGGCTGTCATTGACAGATTCTTTTTTTCACACTGCGTAAAAACGACACTAACTTAATTTCTAGCTCCAATCTCTGTGTACGTTGTCTTATTGGTAAAAATAAATCTTTATTACACAAACTGCTGCCTACGTTTACTCTCCGGCATCAGCGCCTTATGCCACATACAGTAAGTGTCTCTTTCGTGATGGGTGATGCAATATCTTCAGCTGGGTGAATAGCTAAGACAATACCTCCTCATTCTGAATGGATTGCTCTTTCTTGATTTAAAGAAATCCAGCGTAATAGACAACGTTAAAAGATTTTTAATGCAATAAAACCACTTGGTGCAAAGTGGACGTGACGTTTCTTAATCACTTTAATTTCTTCTGAAGTTTCGTCGTGCGTGGGTCGTTTCGGTCCGACAGAAAAGCTTCAACGTAGCCGGTACCTAGATGTCGGTGCGCAACCTGAGGATGGGCGCGCGCACTGGTCGAGGGCGTGCTCATCTCGTGATCTGCCTAAACTAGATAAGCGCTCCCTAACAAGTCTCAAACGCAAACCAGCACCCCCTTGCCTGTAAAGTCTCCCTTGGAATCCCCTATGAATTTTGTTGTTGCTTTTTATTCTAAAGTGTTGTCATCGTAAATTATGTTAATGTTTTTTTCCGGCTTTGTGTGGGCAATGTGCGTGATCTGATTTTCGTGGCATTTCACAGCGCCATGACAACTTTAGCCCAGACGAAGGAGATCTTCAGGAGCGCGGACGCAGTCTGCTTTGACGTGGACAGCACCGTGATCCGGGAGGAGGGCATCGATCAGCTGGCCAAGTTCTGCGGCGTGGGGGACGCCGTCACCGAGATGTACGTGATCCACGTTAAACTATATTAAGCTGTATTACTACCCAGTGTCAGATGACTTGAAGCGAATGTAAAGTGTCCAGTAAGTGTCACTAACCTCTATTCCACATTTGGCTTAATTGTTCCAGCTGGAATCCTGCCTTGTGAATCAGCCTCCCACCCCCAATGTTATGTAACCTTATAAACATTTAGGCTGTTGTACATACAGATGTGATCTGAATTTCAGGACGCGCAAGGCTATGGGGGGCTCTATGTCATTTAAGACGGCATTGACCGAACGGCTGTGCATCATAAGATGCTCTCGGGAGCAAGTGAACAAGCTGATTACTGACCACCCACCCCAACTGACTCCAGGTATTAAGTAAGTGAAAGTGGGTTTCAGTTAACTTGTCATACATCCGTTCGGTTTCTGTGTGCATACTGCCTGTGGTTTGGGGGCTATGGCCTTCAGCAGTGTCAGGGTTAAACATCTCTGCTTGGAACATTAAGGCAGTAATATGGGTAACTGGCACTTGGAACGTAATCTGGAGTTTGCTTGTTATAATAAGGATGTTCTGTAAATCACACAGGGGGGGAAAATGGCCCTGCAATAAATGGTGTCTGTAATTTTGCTGTTAGACTCATTTGTATGAGGCAAGATGCAATAATCATGAATAAAATTTTAAATAATCTGGTGGAATGGCTTCACACCCAAAGCAAGACCCCCCCCAAGTGACGTGTGCATGTACTTGTGCAGGGAGCTGGTTGCACGCCTGCAGCACGGCGGTGTGAAGGTCTTCCTCATTTCCGGAGGCTTCCGCTGTATTGTGGAGCACGTCGCCTCACAGCTCGGGGTCCCCCTGCATCACGTCTATGCCAACCGACTCAAATTCTACTTCAACGGTGAGCGGCAACCCGCCCGGTCTCCCTGCCAGCCTGCCTGACCGATCGCGGTCTGACGAAGTGGGTCTGTGCAGGCGAGTACGCGGGCTTCGACGAGACGCAGCCCACGGCGGAGTCTGGCGGCAAAGGCAAAGTGGTCAGCATGTTGAAGGAGAAGTACGGCTTCCAGAAGGTGGTGATGATCGGGGATGGAGCCACGGACATGGAGGCCTGCCCCCCCGCTGTAAGTACACCGTCCGGGGCGTGGTGCTCTCTTAAAATTCTGTGTTTCAGTTACTCCGCAATGTGGCAGAAGGGAACAGCAGACGAGGGCCCCAGCGAGGAGAGCGACGCTCGTGTTACAAACGTGACACCTGGCGTGAGTCTTAACAGCAAGATCAAATCACTTGGCTCTGTGCATGCAGAGCTTCTGCTATAATGTGTGTGTGTGTGTGTGTCTGCTGATTGGGTGGGATTTATTCCTTTCATACTGTCATTCTTCTAGTAGATCACCTGCTGGTGGCTGCTGATCATAAACTTATTTGACAAATGGTTTGGAAAAGAGAAGCTGGACAGCCGCTTAAATGTGCTTCACCAGAAAGAGGATGTTTGAGATCAGCCTTCAATAAAATAAAACGCGTATAACCAGTTTTCTTTTAAGGTTTTGTTTTTCTGTTTCTCTGTGTTATTGTGTGTTTTATTTAATGAAACTAAACCAGTGACAGCGTTTTGTTTTGATTTTAGCTCTAAATTCTGGTATTTGCTCATTTCTCAGTCATTGCCCAGTCTCATATGGGGATCAGAGTATCATGCACTAACATCAGAGGTGATGCGTTTGACTTTAACATGTTCTTTCACAGCCCTAAAAAAAACTGTACCAGGCAGCACCTTTCACACACTTGCAGTACTTGGTGGTATATTAGTCCACACGCAGATTAGTTTTCCTTCATGAAATCACATGACATGTAGCATCTGTGACGTAGCCATGAAGTATGGCGAGCCTGTAACTCCAGGCTTGCAGAATGGATCTGATATGGTCCCTAATCTGTACTTGTAAAATGCAGCATTACTGAAATGGATAAAAGTGTGAGGCCCCTTCAAGACTGGGCCACAAGAACCAGGGTGATGTGTACCCCAACCCCCCCCCCCCCAATATTTAAGCTGGATTTGATATACATTTTTTTTTTATTGACCACCATGGAGATCTCTTTAATACCTCCCCCAACTTCTCTCTGAAGGTGAGAGCATGCTGGAGGCAAAGAGCAGCCCCCAGGGAGCAGGGGGTTAAGGGCCATGCTCAAGGACCCACAGGGGTGCTGAGGCTGGCCTTGAACTGGCAACCTTCCGATCCAGGCATAGAGGCTTAGCCCACTGAGAACCACGCTGCCCTATTAAGCTGTCTTCATCCCCACCCTCAAATCAAATTCTCACCTATGCCATTAATTGCTGGGAGAAAAGGTGTTTGCTTGGTAGCTCAGTGGAAATTCATTCAGTTTGGCCTCCTCGTCCCTTTAAAATCATTTACAAAGGAGAGCGACAGTGTGGCATCACATGACCTGGCCAGGTGTATAGCAGAGGTGGTTTTGGAGGAGTTTGACCAAAGTGTGAAGGAAAAGCAGCCAAAGAGAGCTCAGCATATTTGTGGGACCTCCTCCAGACAGCTGGACAAGCATCACAGGTGGCAACCTGACTTGCCCTTATAGAGACTCGCTGGTATAGAGGAGACTAGGGTCCACCAGTCCCTGGAGCAGTTGGAGTTAAGGGCCTTGATGAAAGGTTCTGTGGTGGGATCACTCTGCTGACCATGGGATTTGAACCAGCGACCTTCTGAGTCTCAGACTATAGAGCTGCCCCTCTCCCAGAAAAGAATACACTTTTTTCCTAAGTATTGTATATTTTAATAAATACCCTGTATTGTAATAGTGCACATGTTTTTATTATAAGAAGGCAGGGGATCACCATGTTCTTTAAAATCGTGGAAGTTATGTTCCAGACTCATCAGTGATAGGTGAAAATCCACGATATAGAAAGAACATACAAATATTTTTGTTATAGTTTAAGCCTTAAAATACCCCTCCCACATGCTTTAAACCAGTGGTGGTCAATCTTATCCAGAAAGAGATGGCCGGTATGTATGCAGGTTTTTGGCTTAACCTTTAGGTCAGCTGTTCAAATCCATGTGTGAGGACTAATCAGCCAATTAGTCCTCTAATTAGTAATCTAATTAGGGAGCTGCAGCGAAAACCCACATACACCCTAAACACGTATGATATGTGGATGTTGGGCTAAGGATATGAGTAACATAATATGTAATGTATATGTGTATATGTAAATATACCTCTCTCTATATATATATATATATAATATGTATATATATATGTGTGTGTGTATATATATATATATACACGTAATGGAATATGTAAAAATGGCCAAGGTCTTTCTCTGGCGCTTAGGCTCACTACTACCAAAAGGCTTAGAAGATGCAAGATGCTTGGGAGCCATTGTAGGGCTTAAAACAAATTGAAAAGTTCACAAAAAGTTTGCTCACAACAATCAGTCCACAAGCAAGGTGCGTTATACGCAGAGAACTCTGATGCGTCTGGGAAAAATCCACGATACAGCGGGAGCGCGATAGCTGAACCGCGATACAGCGGGGAGCGCGATAGCTGAACCGCGATACAGCGGGGAGCGCGATAGCTGAACCGCGATACAGCGGGGGATCACTGTAGTACAAATAATCTTTTGTGTATGTGGACGTGTCCAAACTTTTTACTGGTACTCTGTCTATCACCTTGGTTGCAGAACGCTTTCATTGGATTCGGAGGAAACGTGGTCAGACCGCAGGTGAAAGAGCGATGCTCGTGGTACGTCACCAGCTTCGGAGAGCTGCTTAAGGAACTGGACAAGATCTAGGGAGCGAGTGGTAATCCTTTCATCGCGGTATCTCCGCACACCCTGACTGGGACCCTCTTGTTCCCTAGGTAGATGGTTTGTGTTTTGGCAGTTTTTAAAAATTTAAATCTATTCTCATATAAAACTTTGTATACTTGCTACTGGATTAATTTTATGTGTATAGACCTATTTAATGATTTAGTGAGATTTAAGTTTATGAAAATGAGTCTATGAGTTAAATCAGGTTGACTAGCCTTGTGTCTAATGTGGGTTGCTCATGTTTGTCTATGGAAGGGCATCGTGGTGAACTTCTGAAGTTTTAGAGCAGGAGAAAAATTATATAAATACTTTTTGGAATATGATTTTGGTATAGATATAACCCTAATATTAAACTAAACTTTTGAACAAGTGTCTCTGTTGTCCTTATCCAAATCTAAAAAAATAGTCACTCAGATCAGATGTACCGCAGTATGGTTGGCATTTGTTTTCCACACCTTATTAATTGCCTGTCCTGTTTGTATCCACCCCCCCCCCGTGTAAGAAGCCAATGGTACATCCTGCTGTGTATATAATGGATGAAGACATGTCAGACATGGGAAGCTTTTTTAATTGTTGGAGAGGGCTATTCTCTTAAAATGCTAAATAAATCCACGAGGTCCTGGGGTTGGTGGAATTGAAAAATTAAGAAAGACGGTAAGAAGACATTTGAGTTTCACACTGAAGGTGATGGACGTCTGTCCCGACAACATGTCCCTGCGGTGACACGAAGAGCAGGTGCCTGGTCGTAACCCCTTTGCCTGTCTCTATAATGCCCCCGTACCTGATGCTTTTATTAACAAGTGATATCAATTTTTTTTTATATATACAACATGTTTTTCTGTTGGGCAAGGGTCTAACGGCAAACCCCTTTCAAAGGCTGGAACCTCCAACACCTGAGGGTTATAAGCCGGGCACCGGGCTGACTGCATGTCACACCCTAATGGCGACTCACCATGGACTCTCTGAGAGGCGTATCGCTAAAATCCTATTTTGGTTCAGCTTTATTTGTATAGCAGGTATTCACAGTGTCACATTGCCTCAAAGCATTTTAGAATATCTGTCCCCAAAGCCACCAGTGAAGAAACCAGAGGTCACCGTGGAGACACCAGAACTGGGACCCAAAGGCGGGGCCCGTCCTCCAGGGGCCAGCAGAAGAAGTCAAGTGAGCAAGTCAGGAGCCGAATGTGGAGTAGGAGGGGCGATGTGGGAGGGTTTTATCACGAGGGGCCTGTTATCACGATACTCTAGTGGCGCATCACCATGTCGTCTCTCTGACTCAGAGGTGGTCTCCCTTGTCCCACAGCCCTTCGGTGCAGATGCTCCCGTCCAGTGGGACGCAGGTGGTTACACACAGACTTTAACTTGGCCCACTCTTTGTTATTACTGTCCGTGAGCTTTAAAATCCTTTTCACTAGGCCCATAACCAGAAATAAATTTCAGGGGGTCCGGTAACCCTACTGATGGGTTTAGAGGGGGGTTTGAGCTCATAAGTTTGCTACCTGGCTATGTGTCGGATCGGTAGCAAATACATTTCAGGGGAGTACAAACCCGTGATTTTACTGTATGGCTTCATGCCTGTCTTCCACTCATGCGGTTTGAATTGCCAGAATTCGGTGCGGATTGAAGAACGATTTCAAACACAGTCGAGACATGACAGGGTTAGTAAGTGAGCAGTTATTGGATACTGCATTATTATATTTATTAGAAAACAACTTTGCTCTCATTCAATAAAAAAAGTTATTTAGAATCTTTCAGTTTAACAAAAAACGATCAAACATACGTAGCCTATTAACTTCTATTTACTGATGCACCACAGCTTCCCAGTTTCCCAAGAAAAGTAATAACCACAATGTAATGGTCCATGAAGGAGTATAAATTTGAACAATTTAACAATATATATTTGCGACAGATTTAGGACAAAACTGAGGTTGGGAAACCCAACGCTTGGTAGAAGGTATGAGGAGGAACTACAGCTACTCAAATGGAGACCCAAGGCATCTCCAAGAAGAGTGTTACCTTTTAGCACTGTCACTTTTAATGAGTCGCCCACACAAAATAACTGCATTGGGACAAAGTATCCCTCACCTGCCTGTATGAAAATGTAAAGAAGCCTTTACAATAATTATTCCATTCCATCACTACCTGTGGCTGAATCAGAATCACTTACTGCAAGCGTCTCCCACCAATCAGCTGCACGGAGGGAAAACCGACACAGTCTGCCAAAAGACACAGGATGCTAAACAGATTAGCTCTGGAACAGTGTGTAGCCTATTCAAGGACAAGAGCTGGAGCACAAGTACAGAATCCCAAATAACTGCACTGAAGAGAGCAAAAAGAAAGATGTTGGAACGTCTCCACTGTGTAGAAACGGCACGGTGCCCCAGGATAAGGGAGCCAACCTAAAAAGGGAGCAGCTTGAGTACTCCTTGGGGGGCTCCATGGGGGGCTCCTTGGGGGGCTCCGCGGCCCCTCCTTGGGGAAGGGTTTGCTCCAATGACCGAACAGCAATGACAGGTGAATATCAGCCTCTGTACCTGTATATCCTCCATGAACTCCTGCAGAATTGGGGGGGGGGTATACCCACCACTTTGAATGTGACAATGACACAGTCATGGCTATTTACCTTGTTCTGCCTCTAGATACTCAACTAGATAGTTATAATCAAATATTTTGAAACTATTTTTATATTTGATATTTAGATTGGCACTAATAACAAACACATCGTGCATATCCAGGTACACAGATTATGTTAACCTTTACTACTTTTTAATGACTAGGCAATATTGAGAAATATTCTGTGATATTTTGTCCTGTGAGGGTGCGTGAGGAGTGTGGGGTACATATGTCACGGACCATCAGGTCCCTATATAACCAGAGCGAGAGTTTGGTTTGCAGTGCCAGCATGGTATCAGCATCATTTATCTTCTATATATTTCAGAGTTCTTTTTGGAATAAATAATTTTCTTTACTAAATAGTCGTAATTGTGTATTTGCAAACAGTATGGCTATTGGTAATGTGTCATTTCAGGAAATCAAGTAACCCAACATATTATATTTATTTGAAAAACATCTAGATATTTTAAGTCACAGTTATAACAAACTCCGGGCAGTGTCGAGAATCTATTTGAAGTGACAAAGTGGCATAACCTAGAAACACCTTGAAAAGCGTCTATGAGTTCACCCATTTCATTACACTGCTTGTAGGCACTGTTTGTTGCTATATACAGTATCTGCACTTGGCTGGTCTGATTGAACAATATTGTCGTACGAATCCGCCGACCGCCACAAATATAATACGTGCACGAGAGTCCGTGCGCGGGCTGTAAGTCGCGCGGAAAAGTGAGGCATCTTGTCCTAGGAGAACGACAGCATATTTATTATTGAGTTCCGTTAAGTTTTTGACCGCTGGTTTCGTTTGACTTGACCGTCCGCCTGAGGGCGCAAACTGCCGCTACCGCTGCGCTAATTCCGGATACATAGCGGTGTAGTTGCTGGGATAGCAGTATTGTACCCGCCTATAAAACATGTTTGTAACATCTTTTTTTTCATTAAAAACGGTTTTGCGTTATTTATTCAACAAAATTGATTAACACTGCAATCAGTTTTAGTGCAGGGATTTTATTTCTCTCGTGTTGGTTTGATCAGTTGCATATGTTTCGGGAAGCGCCACAAATTCCTCAGGTAATTGAAACACTCGTTCTTCTGTCTTTCGTCATCTAGTTCTCTGTGAAATAAACCCCCTATCTAAGAAAAATATCACTTGCAACACATCGTGCATGTTGTTTTTAATCAATGTGTGTTTTCCTTTTCACCTAATCATAACGTGTTTCATAAATAACACGTCCGCTTCTCCGTTTGAAGTCGGGGACTGGGCCATATACGCTGTTATTACAACATGGGGATTTGGGTTTGGTCTTTATTCTTTAAAGACTGAGTAGATAATTAGATGATACAGGAGAATATCCGAGAGACACCGCCATTTGAAAGACCGCTTATCCTGAGCAGGGTCACGGATCGAGGGCCTGGAGCCCATTACAGGCGGCACTAGCAAAAGGCATGTCAGTCTGTCACAACACACACAAGCGATTTCGAGATGCCAGTTAGCCTAAAGCATTATATTTTTCTTTAATCTATTGCTGTTTTCCTTTTATTTGTCTTTTTTGTGCGCAGGATTTCGCAAACTGCAGAGTCCGGCTCCACACAGCCAGCAGCCGCGGAAAACGCCAAGCGTGGGATGTCAGCACCATGTGAACCATCGTGTCATAAAGGGAGCGACTGCTACCCTCCTGGAAGCAAGCACACTGGCAGGTGGACGCTGGCACTGGACCGGTGGGCTGCTCTATGACCGAGATCATTCATTATGCGTGATATCTAAGTAATTGCCACAAGGTGGCGCAAATACTCCGCAGTGTTTCATCCGCTTTAACTTTAACATCCAGCCCTCTGCAGTTACACTTGCCATCCCGTAGCTTCAGTTTCGCAGTTGCAAACACCTTTACTTGCCCAATTTTTAAGTTATATTTAAGTTATTGATAAAGTATAACTAAGTGTTTGATCCTTATTAATGCTGCACTGTACCAAAGATATGTAAACGTTTTCCAAACACAGAAAAAGCTGTTTTTTGAGTGGTGCAGTTTATCAATGCATGCAGTCTGACATTTACTCGTCGACTGATTTTTAAGTTGGCCATTTGTTATTGTTTATTTATACGTCAAGAAAATGACATACGGCAGTTATGCTAACAACTCCGAAGTGGGGTAATATATCATATGTCCGATTTCTAACGTCCTGAGAATCATGTCAGCCTTTCTACTGTAAAATGTTACTGAACGCGTGTGGTTTTCTTTTGTCAGACGCTCATTAAGGGATTACATCAGAGACGGATTACATCAATATAGTTTGGTCATTATGAATGAAATCATTGATGAGGCGCCTTAGAGGACATCCAGATTTCTAAATGCGACCTTCTTATCTTTTGAACTTTCCTTTTCTTCACATCTTGAATATCGTGCCTGCTTTAATTTTTGATTTATAAACTAAATGGCCAGCGGAATGCCATGCCAGCTCACCAATTGGCGGATCTAATGAACAGCGTGATGTGTTAAGCCTGAGACTGGTTAATAAGGTGGAAGTTGTGTGAAGTCTCCCAGCTGTTCGTTTATGGTGCTGCACCATGCAGGGATTTCAGCTGCAGTCCACTTCTGCTTTGAGCTTGTAATAACACGTAACATCACAGAGCAGTTTCCTGGTCCACAGAAAGCTTGTCTCGTTGCTCTGGTTTATACTTGCCAGCTCTCGGTTTAAGTACTGACTCGCTCTGAGGGTTTGTATGTTCCTTCTGTGCTTGTGTCTGTATTTTGATTTCCAAAGACTTTTCTGGAGAATGGGTGGCTCTTAATTGCGGTTTAAGTGGCCTATTTTAGGCTGGAGGTAATGGTGGTCATAGTGAGTTTTTGGTTGCTCGGGGACTGTTTTTTTTTTTGTGGTGGTGGTGATATGTGATGGATCATGATGTGGACTGCTGATGCCAAAGGCTCTGGTAGTGCCACAGAGGGTGTCCGTTTGCACTCAGGCTGCATGGCCCCCAGAAAGCCACGCACCCAGAATCGCGGCCCATTATATGAAAATAGCCAGGAATCATTTCTTGATTCTCTCCTGGTTTCTTTGAATAATTATCTGCACCTTTTATGGCCTTTCTGTGAGGAATTAAGTTGCGAAGAAGGTGGTGGTGGTGGGTGTGAGTGTGTGTGTGTGTGTGTGTGTGTGTGGGGGGGGGGGGTTGTTCGAATCCAGGCATTCCAGCAGTTGTGATTCTTGGCATGTGGGTCCTGGATCCTCAATCAGCGCCCTGGCACAGGGTGTCTGTACCTCGCAGCTGGGCATGTGGGGCTCTCTGCCTCCCTAGGAACACACCGCCTCCTGCCTGGGAACAATTTACCTCCCCCTTGGGTGGAGCCGCTTACACGGCATGCAGTACAATGCTTTCATTAAGTGAATGAACAAAAAAATGAACAAAAAAAAAAGCTGGCCTTCACCTTGATGGTTTTATTGATGCAGGTTTCAGGTTTTCAGGTCTCGGCTAAATGGCCAGTTTAATGGCACTCATGGTGATGTAAGTGTTTGATACCCTCCAGATTAGGGGGCCTGTGGGTACAGGATGTGAATTTAATGTGGCCACAAGGCTTAGTGGGAATGAGGGCTCTGTCAGCGTTTCCACTTGATGCTGGCCACTCTTGTGGCGGGGTCTCCCGTCAGAGTTTCAGAAGCAGGGTGGGGTGTGGGGGCTATTTGGCGCCATCGTGTGGCTGGCTGGGCGCTGTGCATTACTACATGTCTTTGCTACTGTCAGTGTTCAAGCATGTATGGGAGCAATTATTGCTGCGTGCATTTATGTTACTGAAAATTTTAATCTTTGTCACTGTATGTGTGTGTGTGTGTATGTGTGTGTGTGCGCGCGAGTGCACATTCTTTTATGCGTGTGGTCTCTGCTGGCTATGCTGATTTAAACCAAAAAGCTGGTGCCAGGAATGATGAAAACCTGGTCAGAATAACTGCGAAGGCTGATAAGGATGGAGATTGATTTGGTTTTCTGAAGGGTGAAGGACTGCAGAGACTTTAGCTAAAAACATTTCAGAAATGTTTAACCTGTCATGCAGTGTTGAGTTTGAACTGCATTCAGACTGGCCTGACTCGGTTTTTAAATAATATTTTCTCACTGTTTTAATTATGCCTTGTAACCTAATCAGCACTGAGGAAATGTGACCTGTAATGTTGTTTATGGTGCCAAATTGTTATTTATGTGGTGGGATCGGACGCCTGCTGTTGGACCTGCTCCTGCTCCTTGATTGTGTCTCAGGCAGGGTTGGCATGCTTCTGAACGTGAGACTCTTTCCCATGTTATTGTTCCTGTGTCCGTGTTTTCTGTTTTCTCTGAGGTGATTACAGGGGCATTCGGGGAAACAGTATGGTGCAACTGATGTACCCCATTTTGCTCAAAAGCCTATACGGTGCAGATTTTTAATATTCTGCATTTTAAATCGTCATTTGTGCCACTTGTGTGTCTGATTGATCTCCCAGTTGCCTGCGGAGGTTACATGATGAAATAGATGGTGCCGTAAGTGGCACAAATAGGACTGAGCAGTTCTGGTGATCAGCGAGGAACGTGTCCTTGGGCATGGCCTACACGGGAGTTCAGAGGCCCCAGGAAACAGGCATTGTGCATGTGTTACGTGCTTCGACTGACAATGCTGATCACGCTCTGAAAATACTGGTTGTCTGAATAAAGTCATGCATACAAGTTAACATTAAGGTTTCCAGCTGGCTCAGGTTCTGAGGTGGTGATGTTCATGTCCAGACCAAAAACCAGAGAGGTCTGCGATGCGGCCGGCTGTGCTCTTTCTCTTTGGACCCAGAGTTCTCCGAATCGGACTTCTGTGGGCTAATGTGGACCAGAATCAAGGATCTGGAAGCCTTCACAGAGTCTCTGGGGCATCAGGGCACTGCCCACAGAGTGAAAATGAGCAAATCCAAAGTTATTAAGTGTACTGGATGTTGTTCTGGACGTGGCATCACGCCGTGTGTTCAACTGGCGTGGCCGAGTGTTTAAGGGTGCTGCAGGTTATTGGTCCCAGTCCCAGGGGTTGATGGTCGGTCATCATGGCCTTGAGTAGGGTACTTAACCTGATTTTCTCCAGCCCAGCTCCTCCTGGAGCCGTAACTTCTTTGGAACGAAAATGTCAAGTAATTAGCATATTGATGAGGACATGCTCCAGGGGGTATTGCTTTGACCATCACTGCTTTCTTTGATACAGTAAAGAGACCAGTGGGAAGTTGACTAAACCAGTTGGTTTCCAAAAGTATTCCTCATTCTCCTTGCTACCTGTCCGTTCATGTGCCGCACTTGGGTTATCAGAGACAGGTGGATATTCCAGTGGGATATATCCGGGTTTGAGGCAGCACTAAGGAAGGCTGAACGTTCTCCAGGGTGTTTATAAAGACCTCATGGTTTTCCCTGGATCCCGGCAATCATCACGTTCACTCAGTTTTCCAATCACTTTCACCTGACTTGGTGAAAATCCTTCAGCTTAACCCAGGTAAAGGATTGGCCTGATGGACCTCGACAAAGCTTGTTTTCAGCTTGGAAGGCACACCACTGCAATCGGGCAATTTCCGCTAATTTGTTTTGCGTTTCTTTGCTCTAACAGGACTTCAGTTTTGATACCAGAATTTCAATTTATAGAGTGATGGTCTCAGCGTAATGCTTTTTTCAGCCAGAGAATACACTGCACACTCAAATAGCACATTTTTTTCAAGTTACACTTTGAGCCAAACGTTTTCCGCACCAGTTTTCCCAGCATAAGCTTCCAGTCAAAGAACGTCGTATGGAGTGAAGCTGAATAGAAGCTGTGTGTTGGTGAAACAGACATCGGATGTAGGTACATGCAGAGTAGGATGAACACGGTGTTTACAAGTGTTCAGTCTCTATACTTCTCATGTGATTTGTTTTTACTGACAAGGACTTTTATCAGAGCAAGATAACCCAGAAAAGTCAAAGAAAATGGTACAAAAAGAGGTGCAAAAAGGGATTTGCATTTCAGTTGACACTTTTTCGATTTCTGGTGTATTTACCAGAATGACTCTGGATGAGGGCAAGGCTGTATTGTGTCAGTCTGTAAGCCCATGCACACTTCCACTCGATTTTCTTCTTGCTTTATAAAATTATCCCTGTGCAACGATATGCAGTGGGGGTGCTCCTTATTGTGCCCTGTCAAATTAGGGGATTAGGTGCAGCAGGCTGTCGAGATGTGCAGATTTTGGGGGGGGGGGGGCAGTTTTTTTATGATGCCATCCTCCCTGTAAGGACATTGTATTTCACACATGTGTCTTCTGGCATTGTGTCCTGCTCTTTAGCTTCCTGCTCTGCTATAATATTAACGAGTGAACCCTTGTAATTAAACGCACATCCTCAGTGCCATCCATCCATATGACCCCGGCATGGCTACATCTGGACAGACTTGTGCACACTTAACTGTTGTTCCTCATGGCCGGTCACGGTGCTGCTCGGTCACGCTCAGGTCCTTCCACGCTTTTCACTCATGACATGCCTTGTGAGAACACGAAGCCATTTTAAACATGTTATCAGCTTGGAGGCCCCAGCAGCGAAGGGTAAAGCACCCAGAAATGGGACCGGGTGTTCTGCCAAGCAGTGGTCTCGGAGACGACAGACGCTTGGCAGGGCGATGACCTGGGAAAGGGGAGCGTTACAAAGTGAGCTTGTTTTTGTGTCCCACCAACTCTTGCTGTTCCGCCAAGACACCCATACCAGTTATGACTAAGTGGTCAGGCAGGATGGGAGATGCGATAATTATCTCATAGAAGAGGCAGAGCGAGATCCAGGGCAGGAGATGTACGCTGAGCGTGAGACCTGAGAAGAATGCTCGCTGTCCCTGGAATCCATCAGGACTCCTTCAGAGGGATTTGCTTTAAATCCAGAAACATTAATCATCAGTAAGTGCATCAAAACTCAGAGGAGGGCCAAGGCAACGCTGGGTGGGACTTAAGCTGGAACCAGTGCATCTACTTAAATGGATCATGAGCTGAAGTATCTGGTGGGGCCCTGCTGGCATCTTCAGGACTGCGCTCTGGGGTGCGAGTGCTTTATGAAAACTGGCAGCTCACCAAACTGCCTCGCTGGGCATTCGGAGCCTCATCTCCTGTAAGGTAGCTCAGTTAGGATGCATGTGAGGATCACGGGGTCCCAGTATCCTCTGGGAGGCTCTGCAACACGCCACACTGGCAGGCCCTCCACCAGTCCTGGGGACTCATCCATTGGAGTGCACCCCAGGCAAGACGGCAGCAGTCGGGAAGTGGTTATGTCGGCATGCGGGCGCTGGATCCTAGCCATCATAGTAGGAACCTGGGCCTGCCATGGGAAGTGGGCCTGCTGCAGGAAGCAGGCCTGCTGTGAGGAGTGAGCCGTTGCATCAGGGTCCCCTGCAGGAAGGCCTGCGGTCCCACGCATCTCTGCACGCCTCCATGTTTGATATGTAGTCTGAATTACAGAGATCTTTGGCTTCAGATCAAGCATCTGCATCTGCAACCCGTGGTAAATTTTCAGTGGCAGCTGAGAGGCGAGACTGAGCTCCGTGAGCCGTCGGCGCGACCATCCATGGAGACTGTGGCCCAAGAGCTTTAGACCAAGGTCCCAGCATGCAACACTAATCCCCTTTACCAAGGGGCCTGAATGGAGACACCCCCCCCCCTCCCCCCCCCAAAAAAAAATGCTCCTCCTGGCTGGAAGCAGCTGGGAAAGCGAGCCCGGCACACAGTCTAATCCCATCAGATACCATTCCTCTAAAGTGAAATATCGGAATTCCAGGAGTCTGGCCTCTACTTATGCCAGGGGTTTGGAATGAGGCGCACATGAAAAAAGAAACAGACCTCCTCTACCGGGATGCACAGGCAGGTCCCGCTCCTTGGGCCTTCATCTCCTCTCCATTTTTGGGAATTTTTTCTCCTGTCGACTCATTTCATGTTAATGGGGGGGCGGGGGGGGTGGGGTCAGTGAAGAGGTGGGGG
>JABFDZ020000040.1:20557421-20578358 GCA_019775955.2 Pollimyrus isidori
GGGGGCCCTGTCCCCCACCCCCCCCCCCCCCCCCCCCCCCCTTTTTTCCTTTAACAAACAACCCCCCCCGGGCCGTGCTCACGGTGTGGGGTGGCCATTTTTTTGCGGGGTGGGGTTGGCGCCCCGGGGGGGGGGGGGGGGGGGGGGGCCCGTGACGCGGGGGGGGCCAAGGGAGGTGAAGTAAAGGAGCCCCACCCTAGTTTACAGTAGAAAGCTAAACTGTCTTCTTGCCGATTCCTCCCCTCTCCTGAATGTTATGATGTAGGACATGCAGACATGATCAGACACAGACGCTGTTTAGGATCATGGCTAACATTCCTGGCTTTGATTGCAATTATCCTGGTTTTTATTAAGCAAAGAAAAAGTCTGTAATTTCCTGACAGTGTGATGGGTGACACGTTAATACCATGTTCACTAGACGTCAGGAGTGCACAAGTGCAACAATTACTGCAAACGCAGCGGCCTGCAGTTTGGCCTTAATCAGTTACGTGACAGAATGTGTAGCAAACTTGACATGAACTCATTTCAAGGAACAAATTTAATTACCGGCTCCTGCTTATTTTACCTATTGGCTGCCGGATGTGTCTAGCGCAGATGTGGAGACAACAGAACAGATTGAGCCCTTGCTGAATGTTTTATGCAGGCAGCAAGTTAAACACCTGTGGGGTCCTGTGACTGTATCACATCTTTATCCATAGTTTCGCTCTGCCCTTACAGTTGCTAGACTGCATGCTCTGCACCATTTCCCTTTGTCACTATATTCCCCTTGGCCGCACATGTGGACGTCCTGGATGTTGCTGTGGTCTCCTCAGAATGGCTGCCTCCATCCCTCGTTTTAAGCCAATTATCCCGATTTTTACACATTTTTGTAAATGTGTTCTAGCTCATATTATAGCGTCAACTGGATGCAGTGTATTTGTGTCACCTGGTCGTATGCCCCCCCCCATATAAGGATATATACAGTATATGGACAGACTGGTGATAATGAATCCCAGAGCAGGGACAGTTTGCCGGGAAAGCAGTCCAAAAACAGTCAATTTCGGCTGATTTTAGTTTTCTTTGGTTGGTCACGTTACTGCAGTTGGGTACGTGTGTGGGACAATACCCAGCAAGATGCATTTTTTTCCATTTGAAGACAGTTGCATCCTTGTTCATTGATTAGACCCACCCCCCCCCTTCCCGCCCCCAGAAACAGAGTAACGCAGAGGTGAGTCGGGACTTTTCTCCTTGGGTTTCGGCCCAGATTCCTGCAGGGCTGTGAGCTTCTCCACGCTCAGAAGGGATGTGATTTAAGCAGGACATAGCTTCTCGCTATGCTGTTCCTCTTCCTGCTCTGATCAGGATCATTAGGTTCTGGGACCTTCTGAGGGACGTATATCCCCTTCTGTCGTCTTCTTCAGGCTTTTGTGGCAACAACAGGTTTTTCAGCCACTTTCTCAAGCAAAAACAAAAAAAAGAACCGCTCATAAAAGAAGAAATGATGTAAGCAGTGACTGCAAATTATTCCTTTTCATGAGGGGTGTGAAATAATTTTATTCAAGACCTTCTCATTATTCAAGCTTGCGGTGCGTGGAATGTTCTAGGCCTCACCTTTGACAGCAGCAGCTGTGAAAACAGCTGCCTCCATAACTCTGCCACAGAGCAAAGTAAAAACAAGCTTCCCATCTATTAGGTAGCGTGAAAACAGGGCAGTTTTTTAATGGCATGTGCTGCCACCTACACACCGGGTCCTCCAGCATGGAAGGGGCCCCAGAAGCCCCAGAGGTCCCCCCAGCATCCCTGCATAAGGTGGACTGTTTGACATTCGGTTGTCCTAGTCTCATGGGGGGGTCTGAGTGGATGTGCCATGCCCATACTGTTAGTCTTCCAGAAAAGGCCACAGACTCTGCATGGGCTAAATATTTATTTTGTTTTCTTCTGTGGATCATCCTGGACTCCAGGAAAACTCCGGTGTTTACCGAATGTAGGGTATAATACCAGTACTGAGAGATTTACTTTCATCACGTCTTTCCCACCGGGAGACCTGAGTGTGCCTTCGTGGTTCAGTGTGCTCTTATTTTTTCATTATTAGTTTTTTCTCAGATTTTTGTGGTACAGGTGTATTTATGGTTCCATCAAAGTGAAAGTAAGCATTCTCTGTGATTCATGTCGCTGTTATCTTCTTTGTGCTGCGTGTGCGTGCCAGCCGTAATGTCGGGCGTGTTTTACCAGTGGAGAATTTTACTGAAGGCCCACAGCATGGTGATGTCTGACTGGAATCTCTGCTCAGTTCTGGCATGTGGCCTGATGGGGTCTGATCACATGGCCTCTGTAGTCTCCACGAGAGCTACGACTCCTAGCATCTGAAGCGGCAGAAAAAATGAGGCAAAAGTTCAAAAGGCTTGAATACACCTGTAAGTTGAGGAGGTGGTGTCAGGGGGCACAGGGTAGGCCGGACTCGGAAATGGACAGGAAGGTAGGGAGGGGTGTTTATCCAGAGAAGTGGGCGTGCCCCCCAGATGTTAGGGGATCCGCTTCCGGGGTCCAATAACACACATTTCCTAGAGCCTTTGATGTGTGTTTACTCCTCAAGTTAAACTGGACTTTTTCACTGGGATCATTACCCTTCTGTGACTTTTTCCCCTGTCATTCAGGCACACACCGGAATGGGGTTACTGGTTACTGGCATGGAAAACACTACAACGGCTGACGGCGCATCTTTGTGAAAAGCATTCAGTTAGTTGAATTA
The DNA here is from genome assembly GCA_019775955.2 of Pollimyrus isidori. Lineage (NCBI taxonomy): Eukaryota > Metazoa > Chordata > Actinopteri > Osteoglossiformes > Mormyridae > Pollimyrus > Pollimyrus isidori. The sequence goes on from JABFDZ020000040.1 coordinate 20,560,150, forward strand.
AGTGTGTCCCTGGGTCACGGCTCTGTGGAGAGGAGCAGCTTTTTAGCCTGCAGGGACGACAGCCAGACAGGCTGTATGGGCTCCAGGAACGTCACCCTTCATCTGCTTGGTGATATTTGGTAGTGGACGGGCAGCAGTGTCGATGGTCTCACCTACAGCTGGGCGTCTGGTCAAAATGGCCGTAGGACATGAAAGAGGAACGGGATCTGCTTTAGACGGCCATAGCGGTGGGACGGCATGGTGAAACATGTATGGGCTGTTTAGGGGCATGAAAACAATGTGAGGAATTCGGTGTCATTTTCAGGGTTGCTTGTTTCATTTCTGCTTAAAAGAACATCTTCTGGAGAGCTGGTCTGAAATGGGCAATTGAGACTAAGATTTGGGCCTGTTCGTCAGTCAGGGATTTGATATATGTACTCAGCTCACTCACAGGGGGAAAGTATACATTACTCAAGTGTCAGCCAAGGTTAGGTTGTGTTTTTGGGTCGTTAAGTCCCAATCGCTGTTATTTTACTGCCCTTCCCTCTGAATTAAGTCAGCCCAAGCCATCTACGTCACCTTTCAGTTCCCATGCTCTGGAAAAGTCTGATGTGGAGCCATTTCTGGCTGCTTGAGACTTCAACATGAAAGTCCCTCCTTAACTCTTGGACAGTGGTGTCAAGGTGCCAATTCAGTGGCTTTTCTTCTTCAATGAACAGCAGCATGTCATGACAGGTTTGAGTGTCATCCCATCCAGACTGTCCCCTGCCTCATGCCCTGCTGTGCTTCTCCTGAGACAGGCTCACTTTCACACTAATCACATGATGCATGCTGAGGTTTTGGGAGATACAGACCAGTCTGGCTAATCTAGGAGTTATTGGAATGAGGCATGGCAGGAGGCACGTAAAATCTAGATGTTCTTACGTTCAACAGAACTTGTCAAAATAAGCCATCCAGTGTAATACTTTTCATTGAGGAAGTCCGGTTTAAGGTTTGGGTCTCAGCGGAGTGTAGACGAAGAGGAACTTGGGAGCATCAGAAAGCCAACTAAGCAGATGGCCTCCTTGGGCGAGGGCTGCCCCAGGGTCTGTAGGCTTTCAGGGAGACAGGAACCTAGATCGGCATTTCCCTGCCTGGTTCTGAGGAGGAACCCATGCTGGACCCCCAGCCATAGTGTAAGGAAATATCCCGGAGGCGGGGGTCTTTGGATCAGCAGGACGGACGGGACAGATGGGGGTCAGAGACATGTTTCGTGCTCGGATTTCCACACAGGAAGTGCAGCTGTCCAGCCAACGCAGCTGTTCATGAGAAGAATGTGCGTGTATGTGTGTGTGTCTGTCTGTCTGCTGGGGAGGGCGGGGCGGGGCGCCTTTCTGAAACGTTAGACCCAGCATACCTATTCCCGGGGGGTGGGTGGGGGGGTTGCGGAGATGCATCTGCCATCTTTTGAGAGCCAGTTGTTCTGCAGTGGTTTATAAGGACACATTTTTGAGAGACACTGGCTTTGCAGTTTTACAGTTAATCATATCTGGTTCTAATTCGAATTCTGTCAACTGCTGGCTGCACTCAGCGTTTCATGCGTTAAAACTGGAATTTATTTCATTTTAAAATGGGTGTCAGGGATGGGGGGAGGGGGGTGACTCTGTGTAACAAGGAGAGTGTCTTGTTTGTTTTAATTTCCCACTAAATGATCTTAGTCATTTTTTGTGCCAACGTTTAGCAGGCCTAGGAGCGCGACTGTCCGGTTTCATCGACAGGGTCACATGTCACCTCCCACTTCCTGTTTCCTGCCTGGGGGCTGCCTGTCCAGCGTGCCGTTGGTGCGGCCTTGGTGGGGCCGTGCTTGGGGAGCCTTTTTCTCAGAGTTGTTAGAATATCCAGCTTTAATTTTTAATTACTCTGTTTAAAAAGTGTTTTGAAAGGCTTCAGCATTACCTAATGGCAGATCTATTTGATCAATGAAACCTGTGGATTTTGGAGACCCTGTTGCTGGTTAAACTGTCCCAGGCACTTCTGTGCTCAGCATGTAAAACATTTCTTTGCTTCGACCCTGCAAGGTAATTACAATTTTTGGGGCTTTTCCATAACTATGTTGTCCAAAGGAATTTATACAGATTATATTACTTGGAAATGTCCCACAGACATATTACTGAGCCTAAAAAAAGGTTTTTTCCAACAAGCGAATCAAAAAGGCATAAAGGGTGTACTGAAAGGTTTGAAGTACCAAGAGAAGGACAAAAAAAGAGAAACCTTCCTGATAGACTGTTAATATGGTGCTCTGAAGAATGGTGATTGTTGTTTGGACGGCTGAGCAGAAAGGTTTGTGAAGTGCGTGAGTTTTGTGGCGCGTTTCTGTACAAGGCTGTCTGTGCCACGCGGCCGACCAAGACCCAGAGGGTGCTTCCCGCTGGGTGTCAGCCTGCCAGCGGTAACCGCCACTCTCTCTGCGTGTAGCTTTCATTCCTTGCGCAGCACTCTATTTCCAACGGCGTCGACGGTCACCATTAATGGGAAATCAACGGCGTACAGCCCGCGTGAAAGTGCCGGTGCCAGGCGAGCCAGTGAAACCGACTTCTAAAGAAGGGCTCTTCAAAATAGTTGTACACTTCGGACTTTTACAAATTCATGCTTGTAAACATGTGCCTGAGAGTGACTGCAAACGTAGCGCTCTCTGTAAACATGAAGCACGGACAGACAGCACGGCTCTTGGAAACGTATTTTGCTTCTCGATGTTTATCACTGGATTTACTGTATTTTTGGAAATGATTTATGATGTCAGTTAATGGGCACAATGACCTTGGCTGATGTCATAATGTTTATTAGACATGCTGACATCATAATTGAAACCTATTCATGTGCATGAAACCATAAATAACATATTAACGTCTTTGTTTTAAAATTTAGAGGTTTGTCCAGTCCACTCATCATATCTGCAGTGATATGCAAGGGCAATCACTGTCGTAAAGCAAGTCTTTGCGTTCCTGGAAGGCTGGAATTCATGCAGACGTACTCTACTGAAACAGTTGTAGCACGACATTGCATTGTTTTTAAGCTGGTGTGTTGGTCGGTTCTCTCTTTCCACCAGTGCCGTCCAAAAGCACAGGGGACATTAGGCAGCATGGGCCCAGCGGGTGGGGTGTAACATTTAGGGAACTTTCCTGCTGTCTCACCTTTAAAGTGAAAAAATAAACTCAAACTGCTCGTTCGGAATCTGAAAAAAAATGCATGCATGTTAAAATGCATGATAGTGAAGTGATGTTTGATAACTGGAACCTTGATGTACTATGTGGAAACAACATGCTTAACGCTGACCTATCTTTTGGGTCCTGTCTATCGGCAGAGAAACTGGTGTGTGATGGAGGTCTGGTTCTGTAAACCCGAATGGATACGGGGTGGAACACCCGAGGATTTGTGCTTTCTGGTGTGTTCTGGTTTGTTTTACCCACCTGCTGCCCCCAGCAATTGTCTGTTAGTCAGCTATTTTGAATCAAGATGGACAAACGTCAGCAACTTAGTGGGTGTGCAAAAACAAAATGTAAAATACAGTATAGAAATATGGTTACCTTGCAAAATGTGCCAGGAGTTGCTAATTTTTCCATAAAATGTAATGGTGGGCCCTTCTAGATGCTGTTGCCCAGTGGTACTTGATACCCTTAGTCCGGGCTGGCCTTTCCAGGCGGCAGGGTAGGTGTGTGCCAGTGAGGTCTAGCCTCAAGCCACGCTGACTGCTAGCAGACTTTGCCCCCATTTCACTGAAGTTCTTAATTTGCATTTGTGTATTGAGTCTACATAGGAAACACTGATATATATGTATCGATATTGTGTGTCAGTGAAACTTGGCGTTATGCAGGGCACTGATACTAGTCAAATGAAGCTCCAATTTATGGTAACTGCGCTGGAATGACATGCTGCCATGATTGCAGGCTCTGCCCGCCGCCTTTAAAGAAAGCTGCTACCTCCAGCTGGAGGCTTCCATGCATTTTTGAAACACTTACCCTCAAAACAGAGAGTGGCGCTCCTTAATAAGCAGTGTAGCGAGGTACTCCTGGTTCTGATAAATCACAAGCTGGAACCAGAACAGATACACCAGTCTGATGCTGTTCTGAGGAGAGACTGGGCTCACAAAACATCTGCCTGCAGGACACGGGGACACCGCTGCTCTCTCCATGGCCTCTGGCTTGGCCCTCCCCGCGGCCCAGTGCCAAACCGGCGAGCGTACCTGGGTCACAGGCAGTTGGCTGTGTTGGGCTGCCATAAATACGTCGGGGGGGCTGAGCGGTCAGTGGTTTCAGGCTGCGACTGGCCTGCACCACATTAGTGCCGCCAGCGGACTCCAAATCCACTTGGCGGTTCGTCAGATTAACTTGCAGCCTGTTGTATGAGTGGAAGAGACAGCTATGTTTTTCTTGTGTGATTTCCTTGTGACTTTAGAGGGTAGAGATGTAATTTGGGATAAAAGCACTTCTTTCGTCTCGAGTTGTAACAGGAGTTCATCCCTACATTCTGATGCCTGCGATGGCGAAAAGCAGTCTGTTTACAAAACTCTACTGCTTTCAGCCAGGTAGAAATATGAATATACAGTATAATTTGGGCCTTGACGAGAAACATTTTTTTAGTGATGTTATGTCCATATGTCGCTTAGGTTTTTAATACCATGTGACATCCTTTCATGTTTACACACAGTTTTAATTACAGTACGATGGCTGGGTTAAATTTATTGTAACATTGGAAACTGTAGAACAGTCCCCAGAAAATGCTCAGAAAACTGCCAAGATGTTTTTCACTTTATTTCACGTGATACTTTCCACATGAGTTTCATGATGGCTCTGCTCTCACGTTCATCTTGTCCTTCATGCGGCGTTCCTGTACGACTGAGACATGCACTTTTTTTTGTTCATTTAAGGTCACGACAAGGTGAAGTTTATTGTTTCGGCGCAGCGGCTCTGGGCCACGGCGAGACCCAGCCATGACATCACCGTCTCGCATCGCCTTGTGCCGCCTCCCCCCCCTCTGTATTATTAGAAGAGCCTCGACCCGTGATGGCTGCGTGCCAATCCTGGGAAGTGTTAGACTCCATTGCGGAGTGGGAGCCCCGATGGTCTCCCCGTCTGGGGGGGGGGGTGTGTGATCCATCTCATGTCAGCGTGTTGATGTCCCTTTGGCATTCCTTCTATACAGCTCGTTACTTGGATACCCCCCCCGGCACCCCGATGCTCACCAACCAGCATAGAACGGGCCTGTAGGTCAGTCAGCTCTTGCTGACCGTCTCCAGCTCGCTAATTCGCCATGTAATTCCAACGGGAGGCATGATCGTCCATCAGACTATAGGGGCGAGTGAGGCCTAAGGTCTCGGGTTCGACTCTCAGGGTGGGATTTCGGGATCCACAGGAGCCAATAAGATGAAAGCGGGCTAACCTGGGATGATCCGCACTGTAATCTACCAGCCCAATGGAACGGATTACCCTCGTAATCATTCTCATGCAGATAAAACATTCACAACTAATTGAAGTTTTAACAACCAATTCTGCTTAGATTTATTAGGGAGTGAGTGATAGTCGAAATGTGAGATGTTAAGTACATAAACACCATAATCAGTCGTTTTTATTGGATTTATTTATACAACTGAATTCAGGAATGTATACCAATACAGCTTTTCCTCCTTCCAATAAAGGCAGTTTAAAGCTTCTATTTTCAATGTAATAAAACAGTCTGCAGTTTTGTATTAAGAAAAGTTGTAAAAGCATTCAAGCAGTTCAGTTGTTCTCTTTTGTAACCCAGTACACAGGCAATTTGAGGCTTTAATGATTTTATTTCTGTTTAACGCAAAAGCTGTTTTGGCTTCTACAAAATAACGGAAATCGATTTTGTATCTCAGCTGGTGGTTCCTAGGGGGCTGGGAGCTCACGACATGCAAATTGTTACATAAAACTTGGTCAGGAGATACATTTTTAGCTCCCAAAGAAAGAATATTAGAGTTATAAACAGAATGATTTATAGCTGAGTTGTCACAGATGGGTTACCACTGCTGTGGAGGGAGCGGAGCTTGTCAAAGTGCGCCGTATAAATCAGTCACAAACCCACGTATTGCTGCCTGGGGCTTTTGAACTAACACGCTGCTGGTGTACCTACTGGTGTGAATGGCCAGTCTCCGTCTTGACACTGCTATCCACTGGCTTTGAAATTCAACACCGTAGCCTGCATGGCACCCCATACTGGCCTGCCCAGATAGTGAAACGATCAGGACTGTCTCCACCCCCCTCCAGGTGACCTCCGACGATTGGTGATAAGGCAGTAACATTCCTGGGGGAGTCTTCACAATTCCAGGGGGACATAGGGCTGTAATGCAAAGTAGTGTGTGGATGCCCCCCCCCCCACCTAAGTCATGGTCTTCGGTGAGATGCTTTTGAAGAATTTCCAAATGTGCACCTTGATGACCGAGCTCAGATCTCCCCAGCAGGGCACATGACTGAGCTGGGGGCCCCTATCCAGTAACCACCAGAGCCGAAGATCCATTACGAGAAAATGGGGTTAAACGACTTTTGCGAAGATGCCCGTGAGTTTGCACAGGGACAGCCAGCTTGAATGGCCCATTTGTGGTTCCCGAAGGCCGGCATCTAGCGTGGCATATTGTGGTTTTCTGCAAAAGCTGCCCATGGTGCCGTTGAATCGGGGTAGGTGTCTGTACTGCTGCTCCGTGGTACTTACTGGAGTGTCCATTATCACTAAGCTCTCCGCACATAGTTAAGCTCATTATCGCTAACAGAAACCAGGGTGGCTGTGCTTTTCCTCAGTTTTTCAAACTATATTTTGTCAAATGGCTTGGTAACTTTCTTCCTGATAAAATGTGCGTTTTTGACTTGAGGCTGTAATCTAATTTAATTCTTTTTTTTCCCACAAATTTCTACCACATGGAAACTGAAGATGTTAGAGATTTGATCACATTTTTGGGAAATTAGTGCCTTTCTGTTTGAGAGTCATGCTTTCAGCTGTGGATGCGACTGCTCCGCCTTTATGTGCCTGTCTGGAGCAGCTGTCCTGCGCTCGCTGTTGCTTTTATTCCCGCTCTTTGTGGATCATAATCGCAATTGTAGGCCAAGTTCCATGTCCGCCTATTAATCTCCAAGCCATGCAGGATGCAGGCGGTGGGCAGCACTGCAGATACCTGAGCGCATCCCAGACGACATCATCGCCACACTGATCTCAGCATAGCACAAAACTTTGATAAAAACACAAACCGTGGATTTGGTGGATGGTCACACCCATAGTATCCTTTCTCCTCAGACACCCTTGGGTACAATGAAATGGATTCTTCATGCATCATTTAGTGATTTCCTATGAGACACACACACGCACACACACACACAGGTGAGGTTGGAGCACAGCCTCAGACATTTTTCACCCCCAGAAATAGATCTTAGGGCTAAGGGCCTTGATCAAACAACAATATGATTACTCTGCCGGCCATATGATTTGAACCAGTAACCTCCTGGACACTAATACACAGAGCCACACATTGTCCGGTTTTAACTATTTAGTGGGTTTTCTCTATGTTACGGGCTGAAGTGTTTTATTCTTCAGGCTGTGAATAAGAATGTGAAGGATTTTCAAATGGAACTGAGTCCTAACTGTCCTTTTCCCTTCCTGTAGGGGAGGTGTCAATTTTTCAGTCTAAAGTACAGAAATTATTGGGGTATGAACCTGTGAGCACAGTGTAGGTGGAGGTTAGAGCAGGTCAGCTTGGTGAGATTCTTTTTTCGTCAGATGGGGTATAAAAAAAAAATATTTTACAACAAATTATAACCAAACTTCCAGACTTCTTATTTTTTTCCCAAATGGATTCAAAGTGAATTTATCCCAGAACACTATTGGAAATACTGTGCTGAGTTCAACATTCAGGCTTGTTCCCAGTAGACATTAATCTTCACGAAGACACAGTGAATGGTTGTTCAGAAAAACATCTAATTATGTTCATATTTTCGCTACATATTTCAGGACTGATGGAACAGTGCTGGCCCATGAAACCTTGTGTTGTTATGGGGGAAATGGTTCACTGAAAACACAATCATGGGTGCTTACCAACGTGAAAGATTAATGGTCACATGCACAATCCCTCATTGTACGAGGGTTCCCCGGTGAGTCACTGAGACAAAGGGCGTTTATCCAGTGGCAGGTACGACACTTTCCCTTTTCCGTTAACTTCGGTTGAGTACCAGTACCTGAAGTACCAAACCAGCTGGAGTACTTTTTTGGTACTTCAGAACTTTGGGGTGACACCTGAAAATCGTTTCTCTTGATTAATTATGCAAATAGCCTGCCTCTGAAAAACAATACTATAATCTTAAAATAAAATAAAAAAAGTTATAATAACAGATGCATGGACAAATGAATAGACCCAACTTTGGAAGAACAGATGCAGCAAGATCTGGACGGCCTGACGTGTTGGTATCAAAATCTTACATTTCCCATCTGCAAAATACACTCTAGTCATTTTTCTAAATGCCCCGCTTTGCACTGTGATGTCATTCAGTGGCGGTTCGTGTTTTTACGACAGTGGAAAAACCAACACATTGAAGTACCTGCAGGTGTTTCCAGGTGATGATTTTTGATTTGAGATGTTAGAGGCTTTAGGCAGCGTTTATGTGCTCCACTTCAGAGCTTTGTGACACTACACGAGCGTGTGCTTTCTGGTAGGCATCATGTTCCTTCGGGAGACCACATTTAATGCTGCGTGTGGATTTACGGCTGAAGATGAGTAGCTCCCTCATCCTCCATCACCACAAGGTCTAGCCGCGCTCTGTCTCCCCTTGGGCCCGGCTTGGCAAACTTGACCTGGCACTTCTAAATTGCTCTGGATTTGAGATGTGAGGATTTTGCTCGGGACTGGAATGTTTCCTCTCTGAGTGAATTAACCCCCCCAAATTTCCATCTTGAGGGGATGATGTAAATTCCCTGACCGGCAGGCCTGATTATCTGACCACATGAGGGCTGTGGGCGGCTGTGATCCACCCTCTAGCTGTGTTCCAAGATGGCAGGAGCCGTCGGTCTTGCTTACCTGGGGCCGACGTGCAGTTGGGCCCCCACACTGCTCTGATTTAACAGTGATGTTTTTCAGCTGTATTTAATGTTGTTTTCAAACTATTGCTGTCTGATGGGGACGGCTTGATCCCCCCCCCGACACCTCAAGTTCTGGGATTCGGTCCTGAATTGGGGGTGTCAATCTACCTCTGTACTTCAGCTCCAGGGGCTCTGGCAAGACATTACCTCGACCTGCCCAAGGGGATCCAAGGAAGGTCTGTGCCTAGCATTTCACCTGGTCTCCAGCGACCACCCCCCTCCCCAACCTTGGTGTGGGATCACAAAATCTTGGCCCAGACCATAATTGGTGCCCCCTGCCCTACACCCCCCCCCCCCCAAAAAAAAAACATGTTTCTGATTTTCAATGACAAGAAACAGATCTTGAACACGGCCTGTTGGCTCAGGGGCTACAGGGTCCATCCATCAGAGACGTTTTTCTTAGTGGGGGGAAGAAGTGATTTATCCGCAGTTTATAAGCAATTTAAGTGAGAGGTGCCGCAGTCCAAAATATTTTCGGAGCTACATCACAGACGTGTGGCATCAGACGCTCTCGTTTCGTGGCTGAAAGGTGTTACGTCAGGCAGGGGAGCATCTCAAGCACGTACACAGAGGGAGGTTTACATGTCCTTCATGCTGATTTGACGCTTCCTATGTCGCCACAGATATGGCATCGGAAACCTGGGATCCCAAAACCAGGACGGCAGCAGTCGGTTGACACCCAATTACATCATCTCAGACAGACATACGCCCACCCCTATGTTGGCCAATCACCATGGGAAGCCATTGGAATATTTAAATTGATTTGTTTAGGACATTCTCAGCTTGCTACCTACACATGAATGAACACACTGTACAGACAACATAGATATCAACCAACAGGCCTGCTGGCCAGTGGCATCCTGCTGAGTTACGGGAAGTTGAGCGGCTTGACAGATCTGACACTGTCGCCGAAAAAGCTGCCCTGGTCTAGCGGCTGGGTCCCGCACCCCATATGCAAGCAATTTAAGTTTCATGCATTCAGTCGGAATTGAGAAAAACAAGCAAAGAAAAGTTTAATCAAATTAGCAGATTTGTTTTGTATATTTTATTATGACAGAGGAGTATGAAATCATAGCCTGGTTCTGGAGCGTCCATGCTGAAGACGGTGATGGATATGGGCACCTGAGAGCAAGACCGACAGCAGCACGGCAGATTGTCCAATCAGTCCATGGAGCCATTACATGCAGCACGTGTCTGCGAAATGCTTCGGCACATTACCAAACGCATACAGATGTTAGCATTTTCACACTGATTACACTGCTGGCTTTTCATTAATGAAATTAATAACTTTATATCCCTTGAAAGACGAGATTTATGAATGGGAACTAATGAGCATTTCCAGTTTTCGGTCATCCATATTGCTGCCCTACATTTTTTTTTAACTCTGCAAGACAAGGAAGCGACTCCCTCAGGTCATTGAGCGGCTCTTCTAGCAGACTGAATGCAACTGTAAGCTTTAAACGGTCAGGAGTTACTGAATTGGTATGAAGAGAGGGGATTACTCATCTTCCTCATCAAGCATGATGAAGCTTATAGTCACTGTCATTAATTCCCCTGTTAAGCTTGTGTAACTCAAGCTCACTGCCTTAGTGTTCTTCTCAGGGGTTTAAGCATGGTGCAGTTCTTTTGGCTGAATTTCTGGTTGTACTCATGCACAATATGTAAGAACGGTGTGGTCAAGTACATTAATCTTAACATCTATCTGGTGTTTTTCGGAAGTCCTAAAAGTGACTTTTGCCTTTCCTGGATGTAAATAAAAATAGTCCACTCGATTTGTGCCAATTAAGGTGGTGGGAAAAATTCTGAGGCTGGAATTTCATGCCTCTCCAGCGCACAGTAAATGAGAGGAGAGCAGGAGTGTGGGTTGGCCTGTGGAAATGAGTGTGATCTCCGCACCATCTGAAAAGCCCATCAGGCTGCCTGCAGGCAGTAGCTGAGGTGGGATTTTCGCCGTACGACCGCCCGGGGAATTACCTTGATGGCCATCGCTCCGAGACATGTTCCAGGAGAGTCATCGACACCGTAAAAATTTAGGCCCACTTGGGGCCGGCGTCCTTGCAGGCGGAAGCAGCCTGTGCAGGTGTGTGTCTCCAAATGGGCCAGCCGGCACAGCAGGGCTCTGACTGCTGTGCTCCTGCGTTACAGACCTTTGTTTATTTATTGCTTTGTTTAAAACTTAACACCCCATTGTGTGTATGAATGTGTACACTGGTAAGCACATGGATGAGGGCCACACATGGCTCATAACCAGAGAAGCTTGCACATGATATACAGGTCGGTGTGTTTACCTGAGAGTTGCAAGTTCGAGTACTGCGAGGATTCTGTACCTGAATTGCTCTTGTAAAGTATGCAGCTGTTTTTGTTCTGCGGAGGGTTTCGCTGTAATGGTCTGTGCACAACAGCGTAAAATCACCAACAAAAAGGCAGCCTGAATATAAAGGTAAACAGGAAACAGTACATCTGTAACCCCAGATATACACAATGTCTGACTGTCTAATGTGGCCTCCACTCTAGCAGCTCCCTCAAGGTATAACTAAGTGCCGAAAATGAAAACGCTGATAACCGTACCATCTTAGCCTCTGGGGCAAACTGAGGCAAGCTGCTCTCAGCACGTGTTGCATGTCTCTCCCCGTGCAGCCCTGCATTTAGCATCGGCAGAGATGTTGACGCAATTGTTTCATGGCTTCGGGATTTTGCCCGCGCTGGACGCAGGGATGCTAATGGAGGGGCCTTATGGCCATAACGAGACCTCCACAAAAACTTCTGGATCGACCCTTAAAATCCTTTGGATTGTCTGGTGCTTCATATGGGGACTGGAGGTCCCCAGGCCGTCATGGACACCTTCCACTGCAGCAGTGCTCGTATTTGTCTGCAGGTCTCCTGGCCGTGGAAAAATCAGGACTTTATTCATTCTGGAATCAGTGGAAAGTGGGGGAATAATCTTTAGTGGAAGAGAGGCAACATAAAAGATTATAAAATGCATAAAATATGATTACACTGCATTCCTTCAGACCCATGGACCTGGTGGAAATATGGTTCATATCAAGCACCAATTATATTCAGCCAGAGTGACCTGTAATGGAAAGAGCAAGATGGGAATTTTATCAAAGACCAAAGATGAGTGAACTGCATTCCTATGATTCCATCTCAACATAACCACGCCATACACATCCCTAAACCCCTAAGCCATTCAGGCGTCATTAACAACCAGAATGGTCCGGTTATCATTTATTGTCATTTAAAGAGAAGTTTGCCTGCTGGGTGTGAGTTTGGGAGCTTCACTATACTTAAAGTCTTCGTCGAAGAATGACATCACCAGCAACCAAGACCACACGAAGCACACAGATAGAGTATGTAGATGGATTGGGGGTGGGGTTGGGGTTAAACACAGAGTGTGTGTAGATGGTTTTGGGGTATGAGTGAGGGACTTTTTCCACATGGCTTGGTGATGTGCCAATTGAATTTATAAAGTTTTGCCATTCTGGCCAACTAGTAATGTACTGTGTCAAAGGCAGGACACATGAGCCCTTTCTTACATTGAGTTTATTGGCTATGATTTTTTGACATACAGAGACACTTTAGTTACTCTTGAAATCATGTACCCTCAGGAACACGGAGTCTTACTTGAGTTACAGCACCGCTCAGGGGTGCCGAAATAAAAATGACCGAGAGGAATTCTCACGGGCCCCTCCATCGCTCATTCTTATTGTGTTTCTTTACTTCCTAACAGCTGAATGATGTGATGGTCAATTTCTTCATCGCCAGATTATTTTACGATAATCAGTTTCATTTGTCTGAATTAGTGTAATTTTCTATTTGGACAAACTTGTTCCTGTGATACCGCAGCCCTCTCCGGTGCAGGTAACCAACAGACTGACAGATGGATGTTTGTCTAATGATGAATAACAGTGATTAATAAGGAGTATGAGCATGAGCTTTGAGGCATGAATTTTCTGAGAATAAAGTATTCCTTTAGTATGGAAAGAGAGCCGTGTGGATTGAAATGAATGCCATCAAAATCAGCCACAGTGCCTTATAGCAAAAGCTATTTTTTAAAGAAATTAGAAATATGTGATGAGAAAAGAACAGGGGTTTAGTAACGGCTAACATCCTCAGAGTCGGATTCACAGCTAAATAATCTGATTATCCTAGTTCCCCTGAAAGCATATGAATTTACCACGTCAATGACATAGTTAGAATTCTTCAGGTCCTTTTTGTCAAAAGCTGACCCTCCAAAACTCAGATGCCTGTCTTGCTGTCAGGTTTTCCTGGGGATGCCTAAGATCCAACAGAATGTTCCTTTACTTAATCCCAGCATCTGACTAGGAGACGTCAGGAATCACTGATGTCATCACTAGTATCTGTTGTTGCCAAAGTGACCTCCAAATTAAAAAGGTTCCCTCACTTACTTGTGCTTATGAAATGATACTATCCAGCTGGGAGTCATTTTTATGGTCCCCGTGATCTGGTCTTTGGCAACGAAATCCCCCATGTTCTACATCTAGTTGTTTGTGCAGGTTTTGGGAAAATTTGTCACAAAGTCTAACAAGAAAATTAAATGTGATCGTTCTATACACACGAATTCCATTTCACTTCAGGATGAATCCTCAAACGGTTTTCATTTCAGTATTTCCTTTAATCAAGCCTGAAGATTATTGTAATTTGTCCTCATTTCGGAAGATGACCTATCAGAGCCCAAACAGTGTTACATGTTAATGCTAGCTCCTTTGTTTCATTAGGCCTCATATCTGAGCCCCTACATCACAGCACTGCTCTGTCTCAGCTGAGTTATAATAGCTCTAAAGAAATCAGGTCCCCCCAGGCGTCTCATAGGTTTGTCTTGGCGTCCATCCGTTCCGCCTGGTTCTTGCCGTATGCCTTTCCCGCTACTTTGCGAATTCCAGGTCGCTGCTGTGAGATGGCCACATTCTGTCACTCAGCTGCAATGCAGGCCGTCAGCTTCAGGAGAGAGCTCCCCCTGCAGACGGGGACTCATCAGGTGTCTGAAGCCAAAGAGCTTCTCTGCAGTTGCCAATAGACTGAATAAGTGTCAATGTTTTGGCGATGTTTTTTCCCCCGCCAATTAGCTGATGCCTCTTTGCATTTCGTAGGTGCGGAGTGAAGGGACGCATTCCGTCTCAGGTCCTGTCTCCGATTGGACAAGCTACCGTGTCGTTTTCCTTTCTAAAGCATTGATGTCTATGTGGGGAATTAATAGAATGATGGTGCTAAAATTATTTTGTCAGAAATGATCTGTGTCTCGTCTTTTCTATTCACACACGTGCTGTCAGAGGAAAAAAAAACATCTCGCTGGATCTGTTACTATAGAATTATCCAACCACCTGAACTTTTATTGTTTTGGAGAGGTGACCCAATAATTTCCATCTGTTTTCCTGCTTTTTATTTTTTGGACTAAGCGGACTCTCCACCTTGGACAGTTCCTAGACTGGGGGAGGTCAAGGGGGGCCTGGAACAGCTCAGGGTTTCAGGCTGATTCAATTTCAAGGCCCTTCCAGAGTGCAGCATCTCCTGGTCTCTCGAACCTGAGAGCACGTTCAGAGGGTTATGCGCGGTGTGGAGGTACATCAGCATGACAGAAATACCTCTGAACCAGAATGACGCGCAGTCATTCCTTTCTTGACTCTGTTAACTTTGTTGGATTGCGAGGATCTCTGACTTGTTTTCCTCACACTGAGATTTTGTCCCCACCTAACCCGGAGAGCTGTAATTAATATATGTATATATTTTTTGACTCTTTACGAGTGGCAGTTTCCAGTGAGCCCTGAAGTGTGCACCGTACAGCACCATGGGGTCCACAGTTACCATGTTTTTGTATTTGTGCCAGCTATGGCTACAGTGGTAGATTTGGAGATTTTCCTGACATAACAAAAGGCTGAAGCCAGACCGGCCGATGCTGGATTTTCCAGTCCTCTTATTGAGTAAAGGGGATGTTACAAGAAAAAAAAGCATTTATTATGTGTTTAATCAAATTCAGTCCTAAGGCAAATTCTGAAGAGAAGTGGAGAGTCATGACCTTATTAGCATTAGCATTATGCGTTAGATCATTAGCATTAGCATAATTTGGCTGCAACGGGTCTTGGGGCCAATGAAGAGGTTTGTGGTAAATAAAGGTGGATTGGGAGGGGCTGCTTCCTGCTTGGCCAAATAGGTTGGTCACTCCGTGCTCAGACCCGAGCCGTTGCATGCAGCTGTGAAAAGGGCCGCGTTTTCAACAGTACTCAAGCCTCGACACAGCAAATCTGTTCACAATTAAATGACAGTTTGCATGCCTTGTCATAAAAAGCTTTGTGACCATTTGTTTTGTCTTCAAAGTGCCTCGCACAGGAGTTAACCAATCATAGCCAGACCCCTTGACTGCTGGCTCTCCTTCTCCTATCATTTATTAGCATGCAATGTACAGACATTTCATCAGCTCTCAAGAACTGGGAAGTTATGTTTTAGGGTGTGTGGCATAAATGCTCTGGGAAACTATAGCACACTATTCTCCTTGTTCGGCGCTGCCAAAGGTCTTGACACACCTCACCCTTAATGGCTGGCTGAGCCAATCAGAGAATGCTGGGGAACATGGAGATCTTTGGCGTTCTGGTTACACGATAGCATCTTGGTATGTTCCAGATGAGCGTGCTCCGTAGATACAAAACAGTCTGAGACCTGGATCCCCACCACTCATCTTTGTAGAGGAGTTCTAAACCCGTGACTTGAGGCGTAACTGAAGGTGACAGGGGTTTTATGCAGTGGGAATTTCTTTATTCCCAGACCGTGACCCCGGTGCAATACAATACACCCAATGGGAAGTGTTTTGAACTAGGCCAGACTTTTCCATCTATCTGCTTGACTTCATCAAATCATATTTCCCTCTCTGTGGAATGTAAGAAACTTGCCAACAAACATATGTAATGTGTATATATGTCCACTGGGGGGAAAATGCCATGTTAGTGGAGTCAGAGAATTTATATTAAGCTGGAATTATCCCCAGTGGGACAAGAGGCACAAAAGTGGGCAGCATTACAGGGGGTAGTGTGAACGTCAGAAGGTTCTGCCATTTTCGACCAACATAAGCCAGGAGAGTAGTAGTGTGATATACTCCCCTGTCCCAACATCAACAAACAAAGGTTTTACTCACTTAAGAGGAATGCTGACCGTTATGAGTTAGACACAGCTCCGATAAACCGAATGTCCCCCGAAGCAGGTGGATTAACGGCACGTACCGCGTATCACCATAAGACAAACACCGCACCCTCTAAGAAAATTTCCCGCAGACATGACGGGCTGCTGCAAGCCTGCTGGAGAACGCTAGCCATCGTTAGGATATAATTTTCACTTTGTTGGCCAAGAGGAAGTAATCTTTCTTTTCTGTATGCCGCAGTTGTCTTAGAAAAACACGGCCCTGGTCGTGCGTGCCAGCGCTCAGCACTGATGTCTGTCCTCGTCTCACCTTTCGCATGTTAAGGTCCCGGGCCCCCCCCCTCCACCCACCCTGCTTTCAATCTGAGGTCCGAGACGCATCCCTCTTCACACATTCGCCTGCAGTTATCAGGTTTGCGCCGGTTTTCTGGGTTTTTTTGCTGGCTAGTAGTTTAGTACAGGGTTGGGTTTAGGGCGTGGGTGACCCTCTGAAGCATCCAGTTACTTGAGGTAACGTCATTATGCGGTTTAAGGGGCATTAAAACAGCATTGTGTGGTTTTATTTGGTTTGAGATGATGTTGAATGTTACAGAGCCCTGTAATTGGAGGGTGGGACCTTGCTACTGCTGTTGGTGAGACTGGATGTGACTTACAATGCTGATGCTGGTGTCCTCGTACACCTTAAGACCCATTCTATGCCGTTGGCATTTATCGTACTTTGAATTAAGGTTGTTTCACAAACATTTTTTCACATGTAAAGTTAATCGCTAACTATTGGTATACAGTTACAACTTTTACGACCGTAGTATATATTTGGTCTTCCATTAATCATTTGGTAGAAGCGAATAAATGAGGAATGGTTTACAGACTCTCTGAGAGCCAGATTTAAAATTGCTTTCTTAAACAGAGAATATAATTTATTGGTGCTCAATCCAGGTTATTTTATATATTTTGAGAGAGATTATTTGTTATAAAAACCAGCATGCATATGTTGACTCAACCATGTTTATTCAACCACCTGCTATTTTTATTTGCGTGTGCCATGACAGAAAGGCAGTTGTTTTAGTTTACATCGCTGTCACTGGAAATGGGCCATTTCTAAAATGCAAAAATCATTGCGTTGTGTTGTGGTAATCAATGCGCCAAAGCAAGCACGCGCAGGCGAGGGGGTAATTAAAAACATTCTGCGCCGCGGTGAGAGAAAAGGCCTGTGTTTGGGGGGAGACGCCCAGGAGAGGGTCCTAAAGGCTTCTGAGGTATTGAGATGCTGCTGGGTTTTTGAATGGGGCCGTACCGATAAGCAGGGCCTTTACGTCACCAGCTCGCGAGCCGATGTCGGGTCTGATGGAGCTGCTGATCCAGGCCACCGTCGGCAGCGAGCCGCAACATATGTGTCACCGTCTGTCCAGACGCTGAGCCAGTGTGGCTCCTGGTGTCTATTTCCGCTTTCGCATTCATATACAGAATGGCGGAGTCATGAAGTGACACGATGCCAAAACAAACTCCAGAGTAAACTAGAGTGACTCTGTGCTTGTTGCAAAGGACATGAGAATAACCTTTGAACTGGAACAGCCTGTGATGTCTTCTACCTATTAAGTATCAAAATTTACGCAATTGCAGTGGTGGGTACCACTGCTATGGACATTTAAATGATAAAAGCATCTCAGAGAGAAACCTGCCCTGCATTGTGTGTGTGTGTCTGCTTATGCACACACTTTTTATACACACACACACACACACACATATACACACTAAGTATATCCAGCTTATACATATATATAAACTGGATATACTTTGCACCTACACTCACCTAAAGGATTATTAGGAAGACCTGTTCAATTTCTCATTAATGCAATTGTCTAACCAACCAATCACATGGCAGTTGCATCAATGCATTTAGGGGTGTGGTCCTGGTCAAGACAATCTGCTGAACTCCAAACTGAATGTCAGAATGGGAAAGAAAGGTGATT
>JABFDZ020000040.1:20578458-20609204 GCA_019775955.2 Pollimyrus isidori
ATCCCTTTATGACCACCATGTACCCATCCTCTGATGGCTACTTCCAGCAGGATAATGCACCATGTCACAAAGCTCAATTGATAGCTATCCTATGAATATGGGCCAACATTTCTAAAGAATGCTTTCAGCACCTTGTTCAATCAGTGCCACGTAGAATTAAGGCAGTTCTGAAGACGAAAGGGGGTGAAACACTGTATTAGTATGGTGTTCCTAATAATCCTTTAGGTGAGTGTATATACTGATGTATACTGATCAGCCGCAGTGGCACAGCAGGCATTGACGCTTAACGATAATGAGGTGTGTCAGGAAGGCTCACATCCCCCCCTGCTGGCGGCTCGGATGTGGCTCCTGAGTAAGACTGGCAGATTTGTGACCTGTGGTTACTGAATCTGGATGATTATGAAGCTGAAAGCATGCGGGTCCTCCTCTTCCCCATTCCCTTACCGCTTGTAAAAACTCATTTTATCTCCAAGCCATGTTGCATGGAGTGTTGTACTCCATCTTTGTTCTCCTGGTTTTCATTCAGCTGACGGCTGGCCAAGGTCAGGGCTTTCATGTCGCTATTCCGCACGTTCCCGCCAGCAGTTGCTGCTTGCGCTGCCCCCACCACCTGCCCTCGCGCCTGTGGCATGAGCGTTTAGGCGAGCAGAGCTCCACAGAGAGCAGTACTGGGCCAGGTTTTGAAATGACAGGAAAGGTTGTTTAATATGTTCCTGCGCTCACCGCCAAGCAGTTTCAGGGAAGAGAAAGGGGAGTCGTTTGCCGAACACCTTTCCACAAGCTTCACTTCGGGCGTTTAATCAAAGTGCTGAAGGGATCGGGGGTGGGGGGGTACTCAGACTCGGACCATGTCGCAGTTAAGTGGGACGCTGGTGCAATTTGAAGTATCTGTGTCGGTGTCTGCGTGAGATGAACGCGCCTGTGGTGATGTCATGAGCAGGGATGACATGCTCTTCCCGTGTTTGTGTGTGTACTTCCCTTTCAGCTCCGTCTAAAGATACAGGGTTTAAGTGGATTTGTGTTTGTAAATTCTCCTTTGTGTGCATGGATGTGTGTGCCCCGCAGTGGACTGGCATCCCCTCAGCAGGGTGTGTGGCCTCGTGCCCTGTGCCTGCCGGGAGGGGATCCAGACCCACCGCGACCCTTCATAAGCCTGGATAAGCGGTTCTGGGAAAGCGGATAAATTGTGAATGGAGTCGTTGTTTTTCAGCTGGCTATTGTGTGGCTTGGTGTTTACATTGTGTTTCGGTGGGCGTGAATCTGGGGGGGGGGGGGGAGGGCGTGCATATGTATGCATTAAAGCTGTAACTTTAACTTCGAAAGAGGGCTGGCAGACAGAGTGTTCATGGCAGCCTAGGCCTTCTGGATCAAATAAAACTGACCCGCTGCTCAGCTGAGCAACACCAAGCCGGCAGGAAGCTGCCTGAAGCGTGTAGTGTCTCAAACACTCGAACTCTAACCCAACTACGGGTCGTATTTCTGCTAGTTTGTGTGAATACTCATGGAAAAGCTCAGTGGGCTGTGACGTATGTGCTGTGCATAAACCTTGCATCTTCAGAGTCCTGCAAATTCCAGGTAAATCCTGTATCGATCTGAGAGCTGACATGCCACCACAGGGATTTCTTTACCCTGTCTAGATTATTCCAAGAGAGGCGAAGGCCTCGTAGGGAGCGAACCCCCTCCTTGCGAAAGTAAGCAGCGGAGTCGTTTTCAGAGTAATCCGGCAGAGTAACGGAGATGGAGGCTGACTGCCGATGCACCGCGTGTCTGCGGCCGCAGCCAGGCCAACTTGGGACCTCTGTGATTACGGCCCCACTTAATGGCAGCCCTGTCTGTTCGACCCCATTCATAAGATTCATGTTCTGGCTGGAGGGAAGAAAGGAAAGCAGTAGGAGGCGAAGGGAGGGTGCTGACGCCAGGACAAGCGGCCGAGACAGACTGCGGTCGCGTTCTGCTCGCGGGCTGAAAAGAAACTTCTAGTGCTAACATTCTCACAAGTGTCTTTTTTCCATATAAAAATTATTTTTTAAAAAAGAAAAAAGCAATGTTTATTGTAAATTTTCTTCTCTATCAGTGGTTTGTTAGTGAGTACAACTTGGCTGGGATGTTCTCACATTTAAATTAAATCTAAGTGTGCGTGATGGTAGTACGACTACGGCAGTTAATTAAATATTTATTATTAATGAATAATAATGAGGGTGTAAAAAAAATTGTCATCGATTAGTTTTTGTGGTTTGCTACATAAATAGTCTATAATGACATTGTCCGCCTAGCGCCATTAACGTTTGTGTGTTAAGTATAGTACTTCGTTCATCATAGTCCGCGCACAGTTATGTGTGTTAACTCTTTTGTACATAGTACAGTATAATCCCGTTATAGTGGACTCGTTTATAAAGGAATGTGGTTTATAATGGATGAGGTCTGCTGGTCCCGGGCCGTGCACCTTTACGAACAAGCAGGAAAAGCAGCGGATATAGCGGACTCACATATAACGGAATTTCGCTTATGACGGGCAAACAAATTTAGCTGTAGTTTTGTTGGGCTATAACAGATATGCAGGCTGGCGTGCCGGTGATATCCAGTGCAGATACGTAGTCGCGATTATTAATAGTCACGCTCTATAAATTGGCACCAGACCAGCAGCGGCCAGATGTATTGTAATAAACACATTTACAAGCAGCATAGCGAACCGGCTAAACTTTCATCAGTGATTTTAAAGTACCTGGCTGGAGTGGTATCACGGTAAGACAGTATACCGCGGTATTTTTAAATCCATGCAACAAAATGATGTGCCTCTTCTGACCCGACTCAGCAAATTTTATTACTAAGATTTCAAGATGTGCTGCTTACTTGGGAAAATACCATCAAAATACTGTAAGCCGCTGTATACAATGCAAATGTTAGCAAGCGGAGTATGGAGGAGACAGCGGCTCTTTGTTTGTCAGTTTTTCAATAGAGATTCTCTGCATGGTATAAAGGTTTTATTACAACTGTGACGTAAAAAATATTGCTTCTTGTTCTCTAATGGAGCATTTACACCTTTCTTTAAAGCCAGTGTTTTCAATTAAATTTTACATGAAATCAATTAGTTGATTGCTTGAACACTTGATTAATCGATTATCCAAATAACCATTTGCAGACCTATTCTGTAGTGAGTAGAAGTGAGTGGTCTCATAACCCAAAGGTTATGGGTCAGGTGACCTTTCATTATCATTCTGGAGTGAATGATAATGAATTCCTCCTTTAGTAAAACGTTCTGTCTGGGTCCACGTCCTCACTCTCATTCAAGGCTTGTCTGGTGTTCCAAATGTATCTCACCCAGACACCACACCATCCATCAGCTCCTCGGGGAAAGAACCCTAATATCGCTGAGTTATCAATCACTCCGTGAGCTGTTCTTATTCTGGTCGAGATCCCAGGATGAACCCGATGCTCAGTCTTGGACTTGTCACTTTGCCAGCTGACGGAACGCACTCCAGCGCCTCCGAAGTCCGGATGCATTCCCATACCTTCATGTTCTCCTTCATCTGGCGTCTGGGTTTTAAGGGAGCACACCCCCCCTGGAAGAGCTGATTGATTCTTCTAAAGGCCTTAGGTCATGTGAAAATACCTTGCTGTCATGTTTTGCCCCCGGCATAATTTGTTAAAACTTAATTGGGAAACAGTGCCAGGAATGTATGAATCTGTCAGCTGATACCCATGTCCGAGGAGAGCCTTGCATGCGTACTGAATAACACTTGCCTTTCAGGAATGCTGTAATATTAAATGCAGGCTGGCTTGCAGCCGTTATGTGTCAGGCATTTTCTGCAAGAAACGGCAGCAGCCATCGTGAACCCTGACTGCGATAACAACACGCTTATTACCAACTCCGATCAGGAACAAGGCTCCTTTTAATTATATCCTACAGTATGTATCCATCAATCATGAAGCCAGGATGCTCTTAGAGGAGTGTGAAGGCAAACATAGACGATAGGGTGGTCCTTCCAGGCAGGACTTCTCTCCCAGGATTTCCTCCACGTCCATCCCAGCTACGTGGATGTGAGCATAGAGTCCAGCCTCAGGCCTCCTGGTCAGTTCTTTGCTGTTGTGCGTCTCCTCACAGCATGACTGTCATCGGAGATCTAAGCAGAAACACATTACAGTAACTAAGCCATGTTTGGCCGTGAGCGGATTTACACAGCATCCGCTACAGTGTTTATTATTTAATAACTTATCAGAACCCAGACAGACAAAGCTAATGGGTCATTTATGCGGAATAAGCCTCGTGTTCCTGCAGGCGGATGCTCACATGCACTATGTCCTGCATGCTTTCGCTGTCCTGGGAGGGTTTTTCTAAGGCGGAATGAAGCATTTTTTTTTTTGATACTGGCTTTCTCTGTGAAGAAACAGGACGAAGCGATCCCATGAAAATAAGGCCAGTCCTTTTCACTTCTTTCATGTTACCTTCGCATGGGGAGTAGAACCTCAGGCAGCCTTGTTCACAGGACGTACAGGGAACTGGGCCCAGCTTTAGGCTGCTCAGAACATTTCAAGAACAACTGAATATTCGCATACTGCTGCAGAATGTGCACCATGAGCCACCTCTCAGCTAACTGCACCCTGCCTGCTGCTTGTTTGTAGGTCATCCTGATAACCACCACCCCCCCCTTTCAGCATCCTCGCGACCCAAGCCTCCGTTACATCTTAAAAGCAGACCTGTCCCATGCACTCTGGCACTTATGGTTGTGGCTCTCCAATGTCGCGGGTTGGGGATTTACGGCTGCTGTCTGCTTCGAGACGTCTTTGTTAGTGCACCCTCCGGCTGCCACCCCGCAGCGCGTTGCTTAGGGGGAGTGAGACGTGTCACTACGTCTCACCTCCATCTGCAGGTCTGCTGCTCTGATCATCTGAAGAGCGCACAGATTTCCAGCTGGCTTGCCTCTCAGATAAGATCAGTCACTCTGTATAAATAAATGTGGTTTTATTGGAAATAAACGGCATGTGTTTTAGACCTTAGGTGACTTTTCTGCGATCCTCCCATATCAGCCTGGAGCTGCTTTGTCCCCTTGCCTTCAGTCTCTGATCCCCAACATCTTGCTAATTGATTAAATGTGACACTACATGGTGGATAATAGGATACAAAGATTATAGCAGCGGTGATGTGTTTTATATATGTTCTCTGTTTTTAACATCTTTCCTTGACAGATGGTCTTGTTGCTTGTTCTGGTCACCCCTTTCCATCTCCCCAACCCTGCTCTTATGATCATTTGTTCTTTGTTCGATCTTGTGATTAGATTCCTCTCCCAGACCTGACTGACACATCTCATATCTGTTCCAGATGTATTCCGGACTCTGGGTCCCCATCCCTGTAGAAATATTAGCTTATTTTATTTGAAGTCGGACAGTTGGAGAGAGCTTTGCGTTTTCTCTCAGCCAGCCCTGGCTCGCAAACGTGGAAATACTTGCAAGGATTTTTTGGAGGGGGAAATAAAGCTGAATGGTCTGAATTAAATGCGCCACAAAAAAGACGAAGACAAACAATTGAAATTAGAGTTAAATGGGTTTATAGAAAGATGAAAAGGTTGAGCCTTTTGGTTTCCCCTTGGTCAGACAGAATGAGCTGTAAAGCACTAGATAGGACATTATTTTCCATTAAACCATACACGCTCTCCCAGTGCCAAGCAAATCTACGGCTTCTCCTCATTCCAAGGGCCCTGATCCAGGAGGTGGTACTCAGCCCAATAGGCCGTGTGGTTGTGATCTAGATCTAGATCAACCCTGTTCCTGCATCTGCCTTGGTGACTGACCAACATTGATCCAGCCCATTGTTGTGCTCCTTCTGTCAGTGTCCACTCTGTTCCCGTTGGCATGATGACTGTCAGAATAGATGCCCTCGGTGTTCCCTGTAGAGGAACACGGCACTTCACCCCACTGTCAAAACTGTTCGCCGCAGCGCTTGACTCGTGATGTCATGACATTTGTGCCGTGCGGCCAGAGGGGGGGAGGCATTTCTCATGTCCCTGGGGACCTGATCAAAGGTAGACATCGAGTGGGAGACACGCTTCCCTCCTGCCTGCACTGACAATATGCTGTTTCCTATAAACAGATAAAAGCCAAGGTCTTCTTCTCACACATTTCGGCAAATTCTGCCTGTTTGACTGGCCACTCCTGAAGGCAAATAGGCCACAGGTATCTTGCAGACCTCCGACCTTCAACATGCACAGAGCATGTATGTGTGGAAGGAAGAGGGGTGAGCTACAGTAGCAGAAGTGGGCAAGTGTGGCTTTGGTGCATGTCCAGGACTATTAAGGACAAGCTTGCATTTCTTGTAGCTGATGTAAGAACTCACCTTGTCTTCATATTCAGGGGCCTGTTTCACAAAGCAGAATTTGTTGCTTAGCTGGATAACTTATTGGATTAAAGGCAGTCGGTGCTGGTTATCAACAAAGATGAAGCCCACATACCTCAGATTGCTTTAAATGTGGCAAGTTATCCAGCTAAGCAAGAAATCCTACGCAAGGTCTTGGGGGTCCAGAACCACCCCAGAAACACCATGTGCAAAGTAGGGCAATAACTCATATCATACATATTCGGGGGGGGGGGGCTGGCTCCATTCCGTCTTGATTAGGTGTTTAATCCTTCCTTGACCTCCCATTGACAGTCCAGCGTGGCCCTTCCTCAGCCCGATCTCTGCCCCACAGGACCTGGAGATGGGCTGCTGTTCAGCCCAAACTCAGTGCTGGCGCTGACTGGCGCGGTAATTAGGCTCCAGCAGAGGCCGGCTGTGGTCCACCTTGGACCCGCCCGAATGCTTGCCGTCATGTTTTTAATGTCACGATGAAGGAGAGCCATTTAACTGCCTCCTCTGTCAGTGGAGCAGTGCACCGACGTCTCGTCACTGCTGGATGGTTTTCTTGCTGCCCAGCATCCCCCCCTTAACTCACGGGTCATCAGGAATATCATTGGTCCAAATTACTCACTCCTGGACTATGAAGCCCAGACTGCAAAGACAGGTCTGGGGCGGGACACATTTGGGACACATTTTCAGGATAAACGAGTAATTCTATTTGTCTGCATTCTGTTCTCTGAATAAGTCTCTGTTAAGTCTGATGTTCTGATGTCTATGCACTGAATTTATTCAATTTAACCTAATGCATTATTTAGATATCTATTCTCTGATGATGCTTGGACGGCTTGAGTGTGAATAGCAGTGGATTCTTCAGGTCATAGTACTATGTGCTAGAAGTCCAAGCAGGGGTCCAGCTTCTCCATCTTCCCTGATAGCAGCATACCGGCGGAGTGCCGTTCGGGCACACCTCCGACTTTCTTGGGGTGGGTGGGTCAGTCTCACGTATCAGGCTCTCGATCTGTAAGCAGGTGGCCTGGGAATTTGAGGTGGAAAGTTTTAGCTCCGTTTACAAACAGCCTCTCAGCGAGCCTCATTGCCGGGCGCCGGCGGTGACACGCCAGTCCATAAATCATGGCTCCCACATTGTCACTGCGCAGTTTGCCAGTGAGGCCGCGCGCGGGGCTGACAGTCACCGCGTTCACCACCATAAATCACGACTCTAAGCGTTTTCCTCGTGCCTGCTGACCCCTCCGTGGGCTGTTCACAAAAGCAATAAAGGGGGCATTATGTGTTAGCTGATATTTTTAAATTGTTAGTTCTAGCATAGTCAGTTTAATCGGTTCCATACTGTGTCCCTGTTGCTCAGGGGTTACTCAGAGCAGGCGGATGGTTTTGGCCCCTGGAAAAGGACAGGTTTCCTTGAGTCCAGTCTGCTCCCGCCTCTTCCAGAATCTCTGGTCATGTTCTCATCCCGGTGTGGTTTTACCCCTGTGGTTCACCCACCCCTTGACCTCACCAACGGGCATCTTTCTAGCTGCTGTGTACCTTTCTCGCTTAGCTCACCACGTCCTTTGCAGCTAATTATTCATCTCCAATTGTCCTTTGGCCCATTGGGCTCCCAATCATTCTGTGACTATTTAGTCTTGCATATATTTGATTTTTCTCTCTGGCTGGCTTATCTTATATGCATTTGCTTGCACTGCATGTCCCTGAATCACACAGGAAATAGGGGGGTATGTCAGGGACACCTGTCACGAAGTCACAGGTCAATAAATAAATCTGCCTAGTGTTGCCACACAAAACAATAAAACTGTCCTGCACCTTATTATTACTAGAATCATAATCCAGATTTGACCTTAAACTTTTCTTCCTTTTTCCTAATTAATATTCCATGTTTGCAGATGGGGGGGTGGGCATGCAGTAATGTAAAACCTGCATGGGGACTTGGCCCTCACTGAAAAAGCATTTTCAGTCATTCAGACAGCATTTGCATTTTTTAACGTTCTTTCAGCGTCATCAAATAAAACTTTGATTTTTTCACAGGAAAGTCATTGTGTGTAAGGCGTAAACCGGGTGGATTCATGATTTGGCGAAGGAAGGGCAGATGATTCTTGTGTTGTGTGACTCGCTGAAGGGGTAAATTACCCATAATTACACATGATGCGCTGTGGTCTCTCACCCCCAGGGATGCACTTTTAATCACAGCCCAGGCTCTGCGTGGAGGTCGTACCTTCTCCCCTGCTGCCAAAGACTCAATTTAGGTGAATTACTCCCTGTGTGTGTCTGTGTGTGTGCGTCTGTGTGTACACTGTGATGGACTGGCATAATATCATAAGCTACGCCACCCACAGGACACAGCTGGTGTTACATGTATAAACTCTAAAGCCCACAGCATTAATCTGAGAGCATCGGCACTAGGAGAGGCACTAGGTACTCAAGCAGCTGTGCATGGACCAACCAGACCTGTTTTGCTCATTAGCTGGGGAATTAGGCAAGCCGGAGGGAAACGAGTTTCCTCAGTGCCTTTCTCTTTCGGTTCTTCCAATTTCCTCTTGCTTACAGCTGTTATTAAGTGTCTGTGTTTGTGTGTGTGTGTTCAAGTGGGACTAATCATTTCCCACAGGCTAAACAGCTGTAGGTGATGTTTGGTTCTAACACAGTGGCTGTTTTACTTCACCTGTCATACTGCCGTCCTTAGCAAGGCTAAGTCAGTGCAGCAAGACTGAGTTAGTGCCGCAAGGCTATGGTATCACTGCAAGGCTACGCTAGCCCTGTAAGGCTGAGCTAGTGCTGCAAGAATGAGTTAGCGCCGCAAGGCTACGCTAGCCCTGTAAGGCTAAGCTAGTGCTGCAAGAATGAGTTAGCGCCGCAGGGCTACACTAGCCCTGTAAGGCTAAGCTAGTGCTGCAAGAATGAGTTAGCGCCGCAAGGCTACGCTAGCCGTGTAAGGCTGAGCTAGTGCTGCAAGGCTACTCTGGTGCCATCTCACGTGTTTATTGACCCACAAAAATTAGTTTTTCCATAAATGAGGCGGAGATTGCTGAGTTGCTACTTTACAAGAATACTCTGTCATGCAAGTCAGCTCTGGGTGATGTGACAGCAAATAAACTGCCACCATGATTTCTGCTTTTAATGACTAAATATCTGCCAGCACTAGTCTGCATGCTTATTTTTATAACCGTGCAAAGCCTGTTTATGTTTATCAACTTGATATCTTAAAGGAGGATATAATCTAATGCAATCTTAATGCACTCTGCTTCTCACACTTCTTGCCAATACAGAACATAAAATGAGAATAATAGCTTTAATATTGTAGTCATTAATATACTTAATTCTGTTCCCATACAAGCCCAAATTTGGTTCTCTGCATAGCCGTCAGAATGGGACCTGTTAAGAATATCGACATTTTCTTCATATGCAGAATGCAAAATAAAAATAAAACATTTCTTCTTTTACTTTCTTTAAATTGTATGGGAGAGGCTTTGGCATTCCTCTAAAAAAATATAATAGGAAAATACATAATTCCTATTATAGTTAGAATTGTGTAACTGCAGCATAAATATTTATTCCAATAATCTCTTGGTAATGTTTTATCAGGACGTTTGGGACATTAATTACTCTTCATATCAGCCTGGCCATGGTCCAAATAGCTAAACAAATGATCACCTTCAGTTCATTTGTTATTGTTTTTCCTCAATATTATAATTTTAACTGGATGGGTGTGTAAGTTTTATTTATAATAAACTTTTATTTTATTACGATTCCCTGATAGGGCATGGTTAATGGCACCGACATCAGGGCCACATTAATTCTGGTTTCTGTCTATAGAGAGGGGGGGCGTGTCAGAGATATATGACCTAATGGGGGAATAAATGTAGTGGTTTTTGTTTTTGCGTTATTTACATCCTGAGCATAAGCCATTGACAGTGTTATTTTTCCCACCATAGATTAGGCCTTGAGTCCCTGGCCTTTGTTACAGCCATTTGACAGCTGTTAGGACACGAGCTTCATTCAGAGGTCGGCAAATTGCGCGCAGCTGGCCCTCACGTGCTTGATGACGATGCATCCGGGCATTTTCTGGGAGTAAGTGAGCGAGGGAGGGAGTGTTATCTGTCACACAGCCCCCTGGTTGGTCTGCCAAGGCCTATCAAACCTCACAGTCTTCCAGCCAAAAGTTTGATGTCAGCTGTCTGAGCATGAATATGACACGTGTGGTTGTTTGGGAGAATCGATTCTGTGTTTGTTTTTCTGGCCTGCCTGCCGGGATAATTGTGAAACTAGACTTGGGCTCCTGCTAGTCCCAGGGTCTCTAAGAGTGAATACCCACCTGGGTAGGAGTCCAAGAACATAGAGCAGGACTTTCTGTCCTGTGGAAACCTCAGAGGATCCCCTCCACATACACACACACTTCACATCATCATATGATTGATAGCGTCTATGTACAGAGCACCAAAGTGTGGTTTAAAATCGGAATCACACCACATGGAGTACAGGGTGCGTTTGTGTTAACAATTTCCTGGGAAGAAGGACAGCATGATGCTTCAAACCTGAACTACTACAGAGAGGTTAAGCTGTATGGTTCCCGGTGTTTGTCACTGTGCGGGCATGTAGCATAGCGCCACTAGGCAGGTCTTCTGTCCTTCGCTGAACTCGGAAGCATGCGAAGGTATGTAATGGGCTGCAGAGTGGAGTCCTTTTCTAAATCAGATGAGGCAGCGTGAGAGGACCTGGGCACTCCGAGCAGTTACCAAGCTGCCCGGCAAACAGGCAGTTACACGACTATGGGTAATTAATCATTTTTAGATTTTACAAAATGTCACCATCTTTCCATGGTACTGTAGTTTCCCAGCTCCATGTATAACTAAGTCAAACATTACTCATAGCACGTACCCAGAAACTGTTCCCAGGATGGCCCCTACACACACATTTTTTGTGATACGTATTTTATTATTATTATTTTTTCTATTGTTTGCTTTTTTGGAGAGTCATATATTTGAGTCACAGTGAACAACACAAATAAATCTAAAAGCCTGGAAGGGCAACACCAGTGTAACCCACTGATGGCAGTGTGCCCCTACATTCCTACCGCCCTGTTAACGTAGGACTTGTGACCCCCCTCTACTTCGGTCTGTATCAGGCCAACACACTGCTCCAAAGCTCTTGGCAGAGACTGACGAGCTGATTAGGTCCCCGGACAGAAACCAGCCGTCTCTATGGTCGGCCTTAGAAGTGAGGTAAGGAAGAGTCACGGGGCCGCAGACAGCTAACCAACAGATCATCTCCAAGCGAGATGAAGATTGGGAGTCTGGCCCATAGAGTGTAGCGTGTCCCAGCCTGGCCCACCCTCCGAACGGGGAAGCGGGAGCATTCCAGAAGCCAAAAGGCAGCAGAGATACCGCTTTGTCCCTTTCTCTCACTGTCTGTCGGCTTTCCTCTTTTAGTCCCAGGTGGGGCATATCGCCGGGTTACAGTAATGACCGCCCCCTCTCGGGTGAGTTCGATGTTTCCTATCTCGCAGTCTAGCCAAGATTGTTGTATATTCTCAAAACAAAGAGGCCCGACGTCCGTCAAGCACAGCTCCTGTCTGAAAACGTCCTGCTTCCTGCAAGCATGCTTCTGACTCAACATCGCCAAACTTCTGTTTTATTGTGTTCTACACTAGTTGCTGCTTCCTCTCCTAATTAAATGTTTTCTTTTTTCTTTTTTTACCCCACCAGAGACCTTTAATATATCCATAAGGTTGCATGTAAGTTTGTCCTGGTGCCAGTTTAGCGGTTGGTCATGGTATGTACATAACGATCTATCATTCACCATGAAAATCCATCAGTCATCCAGAAAGTGACTCTGTATATTCCTACAGTCAGTAATACCGGAGGAAGTTCAGGACTTGAATTGTAATACAAAATTCGAATAAAATTTTGAATGTATTGCCAATTTATGTGAATTTATGGATTTCCATATGCAATAAAAGTGGATACTGGGCTGTTTAGGTGGACTGCATGTATGGTCTTGATCTGTATCCAGTACCATGCTTTAAAAGGTTAGAGCATGAACAGATTTGCACATGTAGGTCCCTCACATCTGCAAACCATTGTAATTTTTTCCTCAATTGCAAAGCCCCACCTAATTTTATTGGAAGAACTTTTCTATGCAGTGGTAGACCTTATGTTTTATATACTGTCAAAAGAAATTCAAGCTCTTTCAGCTCTTCTTCTGTCTAGAAAACGTACCAGGACAGCTTCACACTGCCCTGGACTAACAGGTGACAAGTTGTTTTCATTGTAATGCCGTCTGGGGAACATGAGAGTGCCCCTGTTGAGCACAGTGCTGGGCAGGGTGCAGCCACCGCGTTCAGTTTGTTCAAGGTAACGTGGTAATCAAGTCAAGACACTGAGAGTTCAGTTCCAGCTTTGTATGACTCCGGAAGCTGGAGCACAAGTATTTACTTGTTTCCAAGTTTTCCCAGGTCCACTAATTCTGCTCTTTGAGAAAAAGCCAGGGAAGACAAATCAAGCAGCAGAAATATTGTACTGTAAACTCTCCTTCCAGGGGGTCTCCATTTAATAAACACTGTATTTAGAGTTTACTGCTATAGTCCAGTGGAGGTAGAGCAACTCTTTCCCAAGGGGAAAATCAGCTGGCCTGTGGGGCTTTCTGTACCATCCATGTGAGGGGCTGTCCTGTGCTTAGAAATACCATGGAATTGAAGGGAGGCTACATTTTTTTGGCTGTGAGAAAATTGTGACCATCTTTCTTAATCATAATAACTCTAGTTCTTCTGCCATGGACATAGCAAACCCAGAGTTTCCAAAGGCGAGGTTAGAGTTGAACCTCTCAAGAAGGATGTGTCACACCTGATTCCCAGTCAAGTCATCACTTAGCCACTCTGACTGTGTCAGATGCTGTGAAATTACCTCCATTGGCCCCATCTAATTTTCCATATTTGCATTTTCAGTTTAAGAGTGCGATCTGTGACACTCCTCAAGTTGATATTAATTAAGCTATTATCTGTGGAATTTAACCAAGAAAGCAGCTTCACAAAGGAATCATAAAACACCAGTTTTTTGCTGAATATGGATGGAGGGTAGGACTTATAGCTGTACCTTATCCAGAGGACTGTCCTATGATCTCGCAGTGCTACAGGGATGGACTGTCATAGGTAGAAGGGTCCAGGCTAGGTTTATGTACAAAGGAATATCTAAAGTGTGTTTTGGAGGAGTCTCTCCTGTTGACACGTCTCCTTCCCCCAGACTGTTAATATGCGCTAATTTGTGGCAGCTAGATGCTGACATAACATTGGCTTAGGCTCACGGGGTATTAAAGTTTCACAGAATGTCTTCCGGGTAATTATTTTTTTCCAAAACCACTATATTTGCAAGATCTGATTGATGATTGACTCAATACTTTAAACCCACCCCAACAACAACATCTCCAACCCCCAGGTTCACCACGTTTAGTTTGTGTTGCACATAAAATAGTCAGATGGGGAGTTATTAGCACCATTCCATTACAAACAATTTTGAGATAATTGCTTTCAAATTACTCACGTGTGATAAAGTAGGCTGAAGGGACGTGAGTTTTCACTATTGTTTGTGTAAAGGGTTTTATTCAATGTTCAGAATAAAATTATTAGCAAAAGTAAACCCACCCCAAATGCAGTATTGTCAATTCTGGGGGGTTCTTTGAGTGCTTTGCTTCCTAGGAACATGTAGAGTATCTACCATTAGTGACATGTGTCTCCACTCTGGGGGTGGGTTAACTTAAAAAAGAAATCATGATTACCCAATAGGAATGCTCCATACCTGTACTCTTATTGGACAATCATGGCTGTCCAATCACTTGTGCCGCAGCCCATACCTCTAAACGTCAACGCTGAAGGGGCAGATGTTAGCACTCAGTAGCCTTGGCCACTGGCTTCCAGCACTCCCAGAAGGATGATAAGATAGCCGTGAGGGAGCAGCTCCCACTGTGTGGGGGCCAAGGGTTCATCAGCCATTGAGATACTCCCAGCCCTCAAATGCTTAACTCTGCATGATCTTTCTCAATCAATGGGCTGACATGATGTCAGAGAAGAAGCGGTTATAAAGAAACACTTTACCTTTATTGCTTTAGCAAATATGCAGCTGTCTGGGACTGCATAAATAATGTAAGTAATGTAAATGTTTGCAGGATGTCAGGCTGATGGCCCGCGCTGGTCTCTTCTGCAGCTCACATCTCTTTGGTCCCTCTTCTCTCACACCTTGAGCCAGCCTTTTAACAAGGTTAGCCGGCCGGCTCGTGTACCTTTATTGTTACATTGGAGTTTTCTCTATCCCAGGACCTGCGGTCTCTATACATCATTTCAGCAAGTTTGGTTTTGAAGGGAGTGGGGTGGAGGCAGGTGTGACGACATTGAAAAAGCCGGGTAATCAGTAGTGTTCTGGACTCGAGTCCACATTCCTGCTGCATGTTCTGATGAGTGGGATTCTTCATTGCCGTGAGCTGACATCATCGCCGAAGAGTTCCACATCATGGGATGAAGGAAAAAGGCCTCACCTAATCTAGAGGTCAGCTTCCCTGTGGCTCTTGGCATTGATTCTTTGAGCCTCTAAAGGTCTAATATCTAAAATGTTTAACCACTACACATATCCAGCCTTGATCATGAAGAACAGCACTCTTGTACTGAACTGTATTTTTTTTATTCCCCTGATCAATGCAGATCTCGAACAATTACCTTATAATCACAAACAGATCTTCAGATTGGGGATTAGGACATATTTTCAGTTTGCCTCTACAGACTGGAGAACACAGTTGCTGTGAATGGAAACTGAAACTGTCAATATTCCCAAGACAGGTGTTTATTTGCTATGTGATCCATTTACACATTGTCAATCTTTAAAATTTAAAGTCGGCCATTTTCAGGAATCCCAGGTGCTATCTGTGCCCTGGGATTAAGTTTCTCCTGATTTTTAGCAATGACAAGAGAAATTGGGTCCTGTCCAAAAATGAAGCCACACACATTTTTGGATGAGAATTCAGGAATGACATAACATTTCGTGATGTGGGCTCATTTTAAGAGTACATATCAGAAGAACCCTGTTATTTGTCTGATCTTTTGAAAAGCAATTCGTCACAAGTTCTGCTCTTGGAAAACACACCTAAATTGAGCATGAAGGCATGAAGGTGAAATTCCAATGAATCAGTACAACGTAGAGCTTGTCAACACTCATGGTATTCATGTGGCCCAGTGCCTACCTGATTTTCTAGACACAATCCTCTGGTTTGTGGTCTTTTGTTGTTTCATGCTAAGTTCTGCTCTTCTGGTTGATCACTGTGCATAAGTGTCAACTGCCTTCAGCTATATTCACCACATAAGGGAAACTCTTTTGTAACAAAGGAATTCTACAATAATTTGTAAGCATTAAATAGCTATGGCTTTGGCTACTACTGCCATAGCTACTACTGTCATGGCTACTGCTGCCATATCTACTGCTGCCATAGCTACTACTGTCATGGCTGCTGCTGCCATATTTACTGCTGTCATAGCTACTACTGTCATGGCTGCTTAACAAAAGACACAGAAAAACCCTCCATGCTACTAGATACAGTCCACAAATGTGATGGGAATTTACAGCCATCCTGAAAATCAAACTTGGCTCGACAGGTCTTTCAGCCCTCAAGGTGCACAGTGATCTCAAGTATAAGGTGGACTGAGAGGGTAGCGGGGCTGGCAAACGGGCCACACAACTGAAGGGGCACCTGCCTCTCTCCCAAAAGTCACCTGCTTAAACTAACGACATTGTCGTTACCTGTGGCATCTGGAAAGGCTCATGGTGATGCTTCGGACAAATTTTGGGGCGCCTCATGGGCCGCTGAACCTCGAGTGGGACACAGTCACGGCTGCGTATTTGTCTAAGGGGCTGGGTTATTTATATAGTGTCTGCAGTTGCCTTTTTGGAAGGTTCGAGGCCGACAAAAACAAAACAGAACCAGGTAAACACTCGACTCCATTCTGACATGCCAGCAGAGCTTGGCATGAAACAACAAAGAAGTCCACATGCGGAATATAAATGTTCGGAAAACGCTGAAATTTGTACATTTTTCAGATTTTCCATTCCACTGCTCAGGGCTTCTGCAATGCGTCAGTCATTTCAGCTGTATCACCTGAGGATACAGTCCCAGCAGCTGTGCACATCCAGCTGTGTCCATCCTGCTGTGTCCATCCAGCTGTGCCCATCCCGCTGTGCCCATCCAGCTGTGTCCATCTCTCACACTCATTGGCACCCTGACCTCACCTGTGAACTCTTATGGCTGCGGCACCAACACTTACACAAAAACCAAGCAAGGGTTGACACTCACGTTGGGGTAATTTGGTGGGGGTGGGGCTTAGTGTTCTGGCATCAACAGGCCTGCCAGTGCACGCTGCAGTCTTTCACCGTCTTTTTGATGCCTCTTTCTTTGTGTTGGGGTGTCCACGCAAGTAGGTTGCCAGCCACAAATGTGGAAAGGGTGTGAAGATCAGAGTCAGAGTTCGATGTGAGGCACGAGGCACGCAGCCGCCACAACTGGTATTCCATGTAATTTGAACACCTGGTTTGCCGCGGATGGCTCTCTCTTATGTATTAAATGATGACTTCACAAAGTAGGCCCAGACTTCAACCAACTGACTGGAGTGGACGGTCTCGTTTAGTTTCTTCTCAGTCAAGACCAAATGTAAAGTTGGCATAGGAAAATGTATCTGTGACAGAGCCTGAAAGGTTACCTGAGGTAGAATCATGGTGGTGGGGTGGAGCTTAAGATATGTACACCTGGCATCCATGTGTTGCAGGTTAGTGTGTCTGCCTGTAGGCTCATTTCACATCCAAATGCTACATTCTCAGATGGGGAGAAAAAACAAGGCAGAGCAGGGCAGACTGAGCCACGTACGGCCAGTTAGCTGCACCTGAATAACACGCAGCCAGGAGTGTGTCATTTGTAAAATGAATGCAGTGGAAGCCAATTGTTTTGTTTTCCACACAGACCTTGACAAGGGTTGGTTAATGAATGTGTGACACATGCGCCCAACGGCAGACTGATCATCGCTTTTATCAAAGGCTGTGGTCTTTTGATGGGGGCTGCTCACCGAACACCGAGCCTGTGAAAAGTCAGCCGCTTGAGTAATTAAAAGAAGGTGGTCCGGCAGATGTTTCCCGGATTGTGGGCTGCCGCTCGAGGTGTGAAACCCTTCATCGCGGCCATGAGGGGCATCCCTCCAGTGTGTAATCGCTTGTGGATGTTCCCAGCACACTTGGAGCCTGAGTTACTGCCTGGACACTTTGCGCAGGTGCCACAGCTCATGCTGTTGTGGGCCGTAGGCCAGAGTCTCCGCAGGCCTCCGCTAGCGTAAAGGACAAATCCTGCCAACCACGACCTGCACCTGAAAACATTGATTTTTTAATGTTTTATTGACTTTCTTGAAATGCGACCGAGATCAAAAAGGACTACACTGTAAAAGGAATGGGGCAGGTGAGTGATGGAAGAACACATGTGGAGGTTAGCCCAGAACACAGGGAGGGTTATAAAGGCGAAGTCCTGTCCTCTTCCATCATTTTTGCTGGTCACCTGCCAGCCAGAATCTCTCACCTAGCCGACGTGCATTCCTATGCACTCCAGGATAAATAATTTAATTCAACTGCAACCACTAATCACTGATTTTTCTTAGGTCAGTCAATTCACTCCCACGTTTTGCGCCCCAGAACAAAATATAAAAAAGAAAACCATAAAGCGCATTAGAAATGCTATCGTGATCAGGAATAAATCTTGCCAAAATGTAATTGAAGATCACTTAAGTCTTTATACTGTGTTTGCTATGTCATGTCAAGCAAACTGGCTAAGAGAGACATCAGCCTACTGGCACAGTGTGAAAAAAGATTATGAAGGGATGGGCTAACGCATTTATTTAGCTGTGTGATCGAATGTCTGTTGTGCATTTAAATCCTGGCTTAATTGAGATCATTTCTTGTGCATTAACAGCCTGGGAAGAGACATCAGCTCTGTCCAGGAATTACAAGCTTGCAGAAGTGGTTTAATCCCCATGTCGACCCCAAGGAGGTTAGCTGAGCTTTGGTATTAAAGCAGGACAACGTCCCACCTCATAAGACGCATGGCGAGCTGCCTGAGAACTTGTGCCTACATGACTGAGATGTCAGACCAAGATACGGCTGCCTGCAGAATGTGTCACTGGGGACTGTGCTGCCTTGTGTTTGAGACTGGAGCCTTGCAGATTTACGCCTGTTCTGTGGGGGAAATGGGTCAGCGCAAAGAAACAAACAAACAGGATTCCCTTGAGGGGCTCTTCGGAGTAAACACCACATTATACTGTCAGGAGCTGCTTTTTTTGTTCTGAGGAGAAACAGCAGACATCTCAATTCAAATATTTTTGCTCTCAAATCCCTATCAGAAAAATGCAGAGTATTAAAACATATCAAAAAGGAAACATTGAGGAGTCATGAGGTATAATTAAGATTTTAGGCTGAGATATGTTAATAAGAAGACTTATTTGAAGCTGTCCTGAGATGCTCGCGTGAGGTGAAATGGGACATGACTCTACTTCTCTGTTTTCCTGAGATTGTCAGATAATAACAGCAACTTCTGCCAGGCTTTCAAAGATGATTCGTCGTAAGAATAACCAGAGAAATGTGAAAATATTTGGGCTTGTCTTAGTGTTACAGGGATCTTGCACTGTTTTGGTAGGAACTAAAAAAAAAAATACAGATGCTCAATGATTAAGGAAATATCCATTCAGCAAGGAGCCGGCCATTCGTGGCTGTCTCAGCAGGAGAGGTTTTACCCTGACCCCCCTCTGCACGCCCCCATACTAACTGCCCACCCCCTCTACACCCCAGACAGCTGGCAGTCCCAAGAAACATTCAATGTTGCACTGAACAATAATGGCAGAACCTCAAGAGCAGGTTCACTGGAGATATTGCAGACATTACACACAGGATCTGTGGCATTAGGAGGCTTTCTCTGAGCCAGGGCCCGAGGCCAGCAATTAGTGAAGCCCTCAGTTCTGAGCAGGCCAGGCCGCTTTGCATCTGCGCGGACTCTGTGCTGGTTGAACTGTGAGGCCATACCCCCGCAGCGCGTGAGCGCCGCCCTCCCTGCTGCGTGATGAACCGCATGTGGTTCAAACACCCCCGCCCCTCCCCCGATTCGTGCAACCCAGACTCGGGTGAATGGAAGCAAGACTCTGGAGAGGATCTGCAGAGGAACTCAGAGGGCCCCATCGCCGATTAGCCCATTAGAAAATAAAGCGCGTTACCCTAAACCACCACAATCCGCTGCCGATCTCAAGTCCCGAAAAGTCCATCAGTAAATGACCAGCACTAGCGTGACACAGGCCTACCGAACGTTAATTTTTTTCCTTTAAATTTGTAAGACAGGGGCAAGATTCCAAGGCTACTTCTGACCTAAACACACCGTGAGAGCTACGAAGGAGCCGCCATGCAGGTCGCGGACCAGCCAGCGGGGGCCCACAACATCTGGAGCCCAGAGATAAATATTTCACTGTTCGCACTGGGCCCTGTGCTTTAATTTACAATTTGCATGTTATTAAGTATTTACAAAGACAGGGCCAGTGAATGAATGTGTGAGTGCAGAGACGCGCGCGGGCTGCCAGAACATGCTCTCATCTGGCTCCGCGGCCAGCAGGCGAGAGTCTCGCCGCTCGCAACACTAAGCTAAACACGTTCCTGTTTTTTAAAACCTTTTATCTGGATTTACTATCAGGAAAAAATAAGCCTGGAATCTGGCTGTCTGGTACCTCAGATCTGGCTGCCATGACATGTCAGGAAAGTGTTGGGGGGTGTGTGGGGGGGGTCTCATTTATTTTGTCTTTACAACAGATTTGTTTGTTAGGTTTCAATAAAATCATGATGATAACTGAAGCGGAGCTGTGGAATTTCGTGAAGTGGGAAGGGAGGCCGCCTCTTTCCGACAGCAAGTTAACTGTGTTACAGTCGCTGATATCGCAGACAGTCTAATCATAATGGAATATGTTAGATTAGGCCCTGTGGGTCACATAGATTGTGGAAGTGATTCATAATTAATAACAGAGCCTTAGCAGAAGTGTTACATATTTCACAACGGTCAGTTGTGCAATCTGGAAGCCTCAGAGGGGCCTGAAATTATATTTATGACTCATTGGAGAGTGATGATGTCGTCTGTATTCAAAAACAACCGCTTGAAAGCTGAGCCCTAATTTGATTGTATTTTGCGGTTCCAAGTAACCAAGCGTAGCCAGCGAAATGTGAATGGTTTTAAATGTTATTTGTCCATTTTTTACACACACCTCCCCAACACCCATCTATCAAAATTTCCAATTCTGAGTAAGACCTGGCATTTGGCACCCTTCTGGATCCCTGTGAGCGCTGGCGTAAGCACAGCCCCTGGCAAACATGCCGTTCCCTTTACACAGTGCAGGCTACGCAGCAATGTGAATTGGGCTAGCATTAGCATTAGCATTCGACCCGCTGTCGCTGGCAGACGGCCTGTAAACGGTAATGCAGTGGCCAGACGTGGCATCCAAACTCACCGTGGTCCCATGACGGCAGTCTTGCTCAGGTGGTCACTTTCCTTGCTCCGGTGGTTTATCACTCAGTAGGTTATGGGTGGGTCTGGGCCGGAGCATAGATTGTGACTGAACTTACTCTCTGACCACAATGCTTGTTTTCACCTGTATGTACAGTACTGTGCTGCCTCAGGCAGTCGGGGAAAACATTTACCTGGGTAGCAAGTACACATTTCCTTAGAAGAAATATACAATTTAACATTAGAACATAAGCAAATTAAGGGTAACACAATAAAAGCTAACAAGAAATTCTTCTCCAAAAAGTTACTGATATCATGCTGGGTGACGAGAAGAACACAGCTTCAGTTCCCAAACCCATCACTGGGGGCGCCAGCCATTCCGTGTATCTGCTGATTTTCACCACCACTCATTTGAGTGCTTAAATAACAGAACAGCGCAGTGGTGAAGAACATCACCTCACACCCCTGGGACACCCTGAGCATCCGACATGACAGTCTGCATGTTCTCCCTATGTTGTGGTGGGGTTTCCTCTGGGAACTGCCATTTCTCCCCCGTAGTCCAGAAACTGCTGAGGTGCAGGTGAGTCCTGGGGTGTCCCTGTCTTGTGCCCTTAGCTTTCAGGATAGGCTCCAGATTCCTGTGACTCTGAGTAGGAGAAGCGCAGAAAATGGATGGGTGGTTTCATAGTCACACAGGGTGCGGTACATTTTAAAACTACCCTCTTTCTCCATGATGGATCAGTACCTCAGTTCTTTTTTTTTGGGGACAGAGAGAGGAGCTCAGTCACACGGCGAGTCCTACTCCATTCCACCATAGCAGCTTGCCAGGCTCATCCCTGCAGGGCCCCGGCACGGAGTGTGGTTTTCCAAACGCTGTCCGCTCTGCTCCTCCGCTGTTCTGTGGAGTGCTCGTTAAACGCGCTGGCGGATTCCGGCATGTTGTCCTCCACAATAAAACTGCTCCTGTAAAAAAAGGCTGGCATTCCCCTGCTCCCGTGTGCCGAGTTTCTGAAGCGTTCCTCTCTGTGTCTGTAGTTGTCTGAATCAGCCTCTGCAGGCAGACTGGAGGACAGCAGCAATCTCACATCCTCTCTTTTAATTCATTATTATACACCTGGGCACCACTTTGTATCCCCTTAACCGTCACTGACCTTCAGCTGTCCTTGAACCGACCGAATCAGGCACATATCTACTAACACTCATTAAATGTGCCCTGGGGTCTTGAAAGCTTCATAAATGAAGTAGATGAAGAAGCATTTAACCGAAATGAATGACCCGTCCTGTCAAGGCCACAAATTCTGCATTGTCATGGGGGATTCCAGAGCCTCCTGGGAGATTCATTCTCCCAGAGTGTTCTCGGTCTGCCCAGACCTATGGCATGAGTTTATGGCTCAGCAGGCTAAGCCTCTGTGCCTGTGACCGGAAGGTTGTTGGTGCAAAGCCCGGATTCATCAGAATAATCACATGTCTGTGGGCCCTTGAGCGAGGCCCCTAACCCCCAGCTCCAAGGGCCCTGCTGCAGGTGGCTGCCCTTCACTGCCAAGCTTACTGTCCTCTACATGTGTGTCATGGAAAGCTGGGCGGGGTGAGTGAATAGAGAATTATCCCACAGAGGTCAACAAAATGTTTATTATTATTATTATTACTACTACTACTACTAGTTAATCCTCATTCTTGGTAAGGTGAGTTAGGGTGACACATGTGCCACATTGCTCAAAGAGATAACAGAATTTGCTTCTTCAGATGTTACCATACAGATCTATTTCTTTAAGTTTGATTCCCGAGTCATTTTTTCAGTCATGTATCCAACTGCCTCAGTATACGCAGAGTGGAGCTGAAAGCCCTGGAAATGCATTGCCTGGTATGACCCAAACCTTCTGTCCATAATGTCTCTGATAACAGGTTCCCTGAAGGGACTCTTGTTTATTATATTTCTCGTTATGGTATGAAAATGCAATAATTGCCAAAATTTGACTCCCACCATCCCTGGTTGCGTTTTCCCACAGACAGTCATGTGAGAAATTTGTCTTGGGGAGAAGGGGGGCAGTACAGTTCCCCTCTTTTTAGGTACTTAGATTTGAACGTCCACTGCCTTGGATTATGAGGTCTTGAATGGTGTTGTGTCTTGTGAGACTGGTGTTTGTCTTGGTTTATGTTGGCCGCCTTCCTAGGTAGTTCAGCCTTCTGGGGGGGGGGGGGGGTAGAGGGACTTGAGACTGGAGAGGTGACTGGTGAAGGTCATATAGTGTACAGCCTGGGGTTGACATCAGAGCCGGACACGCTGTTCTCCATGCCTGTGACGTATCAGGTTTTGGTTATCTTAGTTTACATCTCGGATATTTTGTGGGATTTCTGCTGAGTCCAGACAGATTGATATGTAGCCAGCTACCGTGTGGAGTGAGGCACCTGCAAGAGCGTGCCGGACGTAATCTAGCCACTGACGATGCTTTCTGAGACTTTAAAGGTCCATATGTTTCATTCAATCTCTTTGCTCATTTGTCTCGCCGTTCACCTGTGGAATCCACATCTTGCATCTTCTTTGAAAGATCCAGCAGGATGCTATGACAGATGCATAGCAGGAGACTCCGCATCCACCCACCACCAGAGAGCAAAGATTTATAGCCAAGGACCCGATGGCCACATGGGCCCAGACAGTCAGCTGCCGGGGGTGTCACAAAGCAGCGCTTGAGCGGAAACTCTGGGCGACCTGGTGCGAGCTGGGTGACTGAGTGCTGAGGCTGCTGGGGGGGTCCGGGGCAGGGGGCGGGAGCCTGTGGAATTTCTATTGAAGTTGAAGTCATATGTTAATAAAGACTCAGGGGAATCTCAGTTTAAAAGGGCTCTCTGTCCGTCCCTGTGCGGGAATAATAGTGAGAGTGATATGTGAGACGCCAGTGGGGGGGGTGGGGGCAGCGTTTTATCTGATGTGATCTCAGCAAAAGCAAACATCCGGCCTGGTGGGTGACTCTCTGAGGCGGCCCGGCCCGGGGAACAATCTGGACACTGTGGGCAGTGCGGGGGTCACACTTATAAACAAACTCCGTCAACGAAACCTGAAAACGCGATTGGAGAACAGAGGAGCCCATGAAAGGGCCTTGGAGCTGCTCCGCTAGGCGTCGGCGCCCCCACCTCTGCCAGGGGCCGGTTCAGTCTGGCTGCTTGAGCCGTGCCACGTCGGTGCCACATCCCGTGCCAGGCCGCAGGACTCTGCGTGACGCCCAAACACCTTGGAAATGGGGGCGTCTCGTGTTCGCGGTGCAGCTAATGAGACACATCGATAGGGAGAGTGGGCCGCTGGGCCTGAGCCATTCGGCACGTCTGGAACAATCATTCACAACAATAAATAAAAGTAACGAGGAGGGATTTCCACAGAGGCCACACTGTGCCGGATTTCATAGTGTTATTTCATTACTTAGCCGACACTCTCATTCAAAGTGACTTGCAATTTATAGAGCTGCATAGATGTGTGGTGTGTGTATATGTGTACATATATATATATACTGTAAATGTAAACACACAACAGAGTTTCACCTCTTTGGAGCCAACAACCCTCAGGTTAAAAGCCTCTGGACAGGGTGTTAGGTCTCTGCCAGTCTAGCCTGACCTCCATGTGCAAAGAAATAATTTAGCGTTCCCGCAGAATGTAAATGGCCTGGCAGGTCTAGCCTCGACCCCATACACGACAGGGACTATGTCTTTGCTGGCCAGATTTGGGCCTGGTGTCTTTCCCTTGCCTGTGTTTTCAGTTCCTCCCTTGATGTGGTATGGCTGTCTGAATGATGCCCCAGCTGCCCCCCCCATCCCCCATGCACGGCACCCCAAACAGGCTACAGTAATGGGCTTTGCTTTCATGGTCACACACCGAGACCATGGAAAGCACAGATTCTACAAAAATAATAAAAATAATTCTAAAGTTCCAGGAACCAAGTCAGAAAACATAACATGTAACAGTGTCCTTTCACCATATTATGTTACTTCCATGTTTTTATATCGTTAGCTTTCATATTCGCCCTATTTATACATTTTTACGTAATAATATTTTCCTCCCACGGTTTCGTCTCGCAGCCACGTCCATTTATGACGCGGTTCAGCCGAGCTGCCTCAGGCG
The DNA here is from genome assembly GCA_019775955.2 of Pollimyrus isidori. Taxonomy (NCBI): domain Eukaryota; kingdom Metazoa; phylum Chordata; class Actinopteri; order Osteoglossiformes; family Mormyridae; genus Pollimyrus; species Pollimyrus isidori. Next base: position 20,603,445 of record JABFDZ020000040.1, read on the forward strand.
ATGCGTTCTACGGTTTAGCGAAGCCGAGGTCGTTGGGTGGTCATAGTCAGGCTGCCTGTGGTCAGGTTCGAGGGGGGGCACCAAAGCCAGCCGACATTCTCTGGTGGCAAGTTACATGGGCCGAGTTTGCTGTGGTCACCCTTGACTGGCTAGAGTGATGATGCAAGCATAATGGTTCGAGTTTACGGTTAACATGTCAGTTAATACTACTTTAGTATAGTACTAAATTTGTTCCTGACTGAGCTGTGCCAACACAGGGGTTTTCCTGCTGGTTTGGTTGCTGTAGTATATTGCACCTTATTGCTGGTTTCTAATTAATTCACAAGCAGCCCCTGCATACTTGCAACAAGCTACATTAAGAGAGAGTTTCTTCTGCTAACGTTTATGGATTTAAAGCTCTGGGCTTTCCTTGCGCACGAAGCACCAGTTATCCCCATCAGGATTTCACGGTGGATCTGTGCTCTGTTCCTTGAGGGCTGCTGTTTATCATGCAAAACTGTAAAGAGAAAAACGTTTACAAATGCAAGGAGAATCTCAGGGTTCCAGCATTACTACCAACAAAGTGGAACTTTTTGCATTCTTCAGGCTGGAAAAGTTTTCTTGGTGGGAGTGAGGAGGTGAGTCCAAACCAGCTTACAGCAGTTTATATACATTTAGGGTTCCCTGCAAGGATGAGCTCATGGAGGTTTCATCTTTCCTTATTTCCATGTATTCCTGCCTTTTTTGATGTGCAGGAGGCAAGCCGATCGGAATCTAGTGTTTAAACATCAGGGGTCCCTGAGTGTGCACAGTTCAAACATCTCTCCCGGGGCGCTGAACCACAAGCGGACCTAACAAAGTGATGTTTTTGACAGAGAAACCTGGAGCAGGGAAGCGCAGCCGGAATGTTGGACAAGCGTATGATGCAAGAAGCGTGGTGGCAGGAGGCTGGGGGTGTAGCGACTGTCTAAGGCAGGAACGCGGGTTGAAGAAGCCATGGTGTCAGCCAGTACCCTGTCTACACAGAGCATCCAGTCAGTGACCGACAGCACATGATCGTCACGGTCACTGCAGGTTTCAAAGTCTCACTTCACTTGATTGGGGTTTACTTCCGAAATAAATATCTTGAACCTTTGACAAGATAACACAATACAGTTTATTATAGCTGTTTACTAAGTGTCTACTAATAAGTCACTCAGAGATGTTTTACCTGAAATATGTAGCTTACAGTATGTTTTCTTGCTCGTGTGTTTCAGAAGCCGCATAGCACCCACCTTCCTGGAACATTTTTAATGGCAATTAAGCTTCCTTCACCATTCCTCAGCCAGGCAGCCCATAGCCATCTACAGCTAGGAGGAGCTGTTTGAAGTATAGGGGAGCTATAGCTGGCCTAGGCAGGCTGTCCAAGAGCCATGCTGGATTCATTAATGACTGCCGTGGTGTTCTGAGCAATCAGCCGGCCGCTGGCTGAAATCGCTGTTGGTTGTGACTGAATAGAAATGCCAGTGTTTCACAAAATAAGCCAGTGACTGTGGATCAGATTTATAAATTCCTCTGGAGATTAAATGAATGAAAATCGCTTAAGACTGAGAGAGACTAGAAGGGATGGGAGAGAAGCTAGAGAAAATATCCCGTAGCATCGTGGCTCTAAATTGCCTTCAGAATCAGCCACAAATATTGAAAGCCACAGCTTGACAAAAAAGACAGGCATCTCCTTGATATGAGCCCCGCCTTTCCTGGGCAGTCATGTGCTCTGTGACCCACCAAGAGAACAACGACGATCCCCCCTCAGAGATTGAGTGGCAGACATCTCGCTGGCAGGAAGTAGGAAGTAGGTCACCTCTTAATGTCTTAATGTCTCCTGTAATGTCATTCTGGTGGCGGGTTTTGTGAGGACGTGCCCCTCTTTACATTGACTACACCCCAACCCCACCCCCCCACTGTGAAAGAAACTTGCTCCATACCCATATGCTTTGGTCCGTAAATGGGGTGAGAACAACCGGCCCTTTTCAAAAACCGTTTCAAATCTTCACTGATTGCCCATTACAGCAGTAGCAGCGGATTAGCAGAGCAATAGCACAGCTGTACATAAAATTCACACAGCATAAGTCAAGTCACATCAAGTGGAATTTACTGTTGCGCCAGCCATATACAAACATACAGGTATGAGGTATGAGACAACATTTCCCCAGTACCACACAATTAAAGGGAGAAGGTACAGATTAAATACACAAGTGCAAACACTGGATTGGACACGGACCACACATACAGTAGGTCACATGACCGACACACAGTATATACATGGATGGATGGATGGATAGCTGGTGGAGTGAGGAGTTTAGGAGTCTAGCAGTGTGTGGGGTGAAGCTGTTACAATGTCTGGTTGAGCTCGTCCGGATACTGCAGCATGTCCGGCTAGTGGGGAGGCGGGTGAACAGTCCATGCAGTGGATGGGAGGGGTCTCTCACAATGCTGAAGGCCTAGCGGATGCATTGCTTGTGAAAGATCTTCTGGATGATGGGGAGAGAGGTTCTTTGCTGTCTTCACTGTCCTCTGCAGGGACTTGCGCTCTGTGACGTTGCAATTCCCAAACCAGGACCTGATGCAGCTGGTCAACACGCTCTCTAACAGTGTCCTCGCACGTGTTCGAGTCTGTGCTGCCACCTGCCAGATGCAAGCTTCCACCTACTGGAACCCTCCATTATGGGAGACATATCAGAGTTCAAAAGAGGATGAATTGTGGGTGTGCATCACACTGGCACACCTGTGACCAGGAGAGCTAGTCTTTGCGGTGTATCGAGAACTAGGGTAACGTCGGTGTACCACCACAAAGGACGGCTTGGAGACGCCTCAAAGAGACTTACTACCTGGGCTGTTGCGTAGCCAGAGTGCAGCACAGGGGTGGATCAGTGATGCTTAGGGCTGCAACATCACTGCATTCCCTAGACTAGATGAGTGTGTCACTGCCAAGGACTACTGAACCATTCTGGGGGACCATGTTCACCTAATGGGCTAAACATTGTACCGTTGTACCCTGAAGGTGGTGCCGTGTATCAGGACAATAATGCACCAATACACACAGCGAGACTAGTCACTGAGTGATCTGATGAACATGAACGTGAAGCTGAGCATCTCTCCTGGCCTGCAGTCACCAGATTGGATTATTGAGTCAGTCTGGAGTGTTTTAGAGGAGTGAGTCAGGAAATGTTTTCCCCCATCACGTAGTGACCTGGCCACTGTTTTGCAAAATAAATGGCTCAAAATTCCTCTGGCCACTATGCAGGACCCTTATCTGTCATTCCTAAGATGAATTGATGCTGTATTGGCTGCAGAAGGAGGCTGCGCATCATACTAATGAATTATTGTGGTCTAAAACCAGGTGTTTCAGTTCCATTGTCCAGCCACGTAAGTAAAGTGGCAGTTTCTGTGGACTTGTATCTCTGGCAGGAAATAATTAATCCCCCCCACCCCAGCATCGAAACAATTGGAAGAAAATATATATGAGGTGGAAGGTTTTTTGTAGGGCTCACATAGATTCCCCGAGGTGTGTGCTGTACTCGCAGACAGTGGTTGGAGTTGACGTTCAAGATCTTGCCGCTGTGGTCCAGACATCAATGGTTGAGTGACACGTTTGAAGAGAGTTCATTGCCAGACGCCCACAGATACAAACAAACAAATATACAAACAAAATACAAACAAGCAAAGTGAAATTTACGCTCATCGCTACAGAGTCACCTAGCAAATGGAGCCCTCAGGAAATCCACACACACTTGCGCCAACAGGAAGCACGCACAGACATGGAGGATGTGACCCCATAACACTCCAGCGGGGATGAACCCGGTAGCCACTAGAATTCTGACCTATTGTGGCTCATCACACAGGAATCATAAGAACATAAGAAATTTACAAACGAGAGGAGGCCATTCGGCCCATCAAGCTCATTTGGGGAGAACTTGAGTAATAGCTCATTTAATCTTATCTAGCTCTGATTTAATGGCTTCCACTACACTAGGAGGAAGACTATTCCATACTCTAACTACATGCTGTGCTTCCTCAAATTTGTTTTAAAATGTGCTCCCACTAATTTCCACTTATGGCCACAAATTCTAGTATTTAAACTAATACTGAAATAGCCATTTGCCTGAACAGCATCCAGACCCGTTAGAATCTTACAGACCTGGATCATGTCCCCCCTTAGTCTTCTTTGCTTTAGGCTAAACAGATTCAGCTCAGCTAACCTCTCCTCATAAGACATTCCTCTAAAATCAGGAATCATTCTTCTTAACCCTCCATTGCACCTTTTCTAAGGCAGAAATGTCCTCCTTAAGGTATGGTGACCAGACCTGCACACAATATTCTAGGTGGGGTCTTACCAAGGAATTATATAAATGTAGCATCACCTCCCTTGACTTAAACTCCACACACCTAGAGAGATATAACCCAACATTGGCTTTTTTATTGCTTCCCCACACTGGCGAGAGTGGGACATTGAAGCATCAATATACACACCGAGATCTTTCTCGTAATCAGCTACCTTTATTTCCATGGAATCCATAAAATATCTGTACTTTATATTTCTGCTCTCTGCATGGATTACCTTACATTTATCTGTGTTAAATTTCATCTGCCAAGCATCAGCCCAGTCGCTAATTAAATCCAGATCATGTTGTAGCCTCTCTGCTGCTAGATCCGTATCTGCTACACCACTCATTTTGGTGTCGTCTGCAAACTTAACCAGTTTACTATATGTATTGGTATCAGTATCATTAAATTAGGAACAATAGTAGTCTTAAAATTGAATCCTGCGGTACCCCACTATGAACACAGGCCCACTGATACATTGTGCCTCTAATAACTACTCGCTGCTTCCTGTCAGTTAACCAGTTTTCGATCCAAGCTGCCACAGTTTTGAAAATCCCTGCAGCTTTGAGCTTTAATGGGAGCCGTTTGTGGAGGACAACATCAAAGGCCTTAATTATTAATGAAAAACAGCTGTAATTCAATACGATGTAAATTGGAAAGCCAGACCATTCCACATGAGTTTTAATAATAAAAACACTGTTATTAAAAATGTTTTTACGTTACAGTCAGTTGACAACAGGTAGGTGTTGACTGACTTGAATCAATCCTCAGTTCCTTGCTCAGAAAACAAAAACTTTATTGCTTACTGGTTTAAATATTTAAATGTTGATGGCTGAGACCAAACTAAACATTAGATTTTGACCTGAATGATAAAATTGTGTATTAGACATTTGTCATTGAATGACATGAATGAAATAATAAATGTTTATAGATATTACAAAGAGATTAAGTACAGTATACAACCACAGACTTCTGACATGAACGGTGAACATCAATTTGTATTTGTAAAGATATTATTTTGATTTCAGTTACATTCAGCTATAAAACTCAACCTTGTGTCTCAAGCCAAATTAACACATAGAGGTTTTCACAGGTTAATACATTTTATTGTATTATTTTATTGTTATTACTACTTTGGAAATCTGCCTGGACCATAAGTTTACTTTTCCATAACAAAACCCTCACCCATGATTATTTGGAGGTTAATATACTGTACATGCATCCATTTACGGCATGCCCCCAGCCATTTACCCATGCAGCATGCCCCCAGCCATTTACCCATGCTGCATGCCCCCATGCGGCATGCCCCCAGCCATTTACCCATGCTGCATGCCCCCATGCGGCATGCCCCCAGCCATTTACCCATGCTGCATGCCCCCATGCGGCATGCCCCCAGCCATTTACCCATGCTGCATGCCC
>JABFDZ020000041.1:7491-18888 GCA_019775955.2 Pollimyrus isidori
ATATACCCGTAAATAATAGAACAAAATCGTCTTTCTATTAAAGCGTAGTCCGAACAAACGACTCTTATGAACTGCTTCGTTTTAGTGAATCAAAGACATTTAGTGCAACCAGCGGGATCATCGCAGACAAATTCCGGCATTTTTAACAAACCGAAGCAGTTAATTTTGATATCTTCGCGTATATCAATGACTAACAGTTTAACTGTAAACTATTTTCAAAAGTATGTTGTTCAGTAGCTTGCATCTTCAAGATTGTTCGAACCTTTGATAAGTGGCGTCATGTGACAACAACACCGTGTCCAGTCCATCGATATGCTGGAGTTGAGAAACAAAACCAGGTACTGAATTACTTTCATACTTAACAAATGAATGTTTAATTAAACATGTCTTAGTGTTGCCTGAGGTAGGTGCTTGCTAGTTATATGACAACTAAACAGCAAGTATGTCGAATCAGTTCTATTTAACGTTAACCTGTATTACCTTGTTAGCTAGTGAAGCAATCAAAATATTCCATAGGAGCACATGTCAAAGGAGTTTTTCAGCTCTGAAGATAATCAAAAATTACCTAAGGCCTACAATGGCAGAGAATAGATTGTCGAGTTTGGCTATTCTCAGCATTGAATCAAAACGCACCAAGGCCTTGAATTTAGATGACTTTGTTAAAAGATTTGCTGAACATCATGGCAATCATCACATTCAGTTACAGTAGGTTCAGTTACTTGCATTCTTTAGATGTGAGTAGTAAATATGTCTGCAACTGTACACATATACACCAAAGCTGTTTGTTGGATGGTTTAATAACCTTTCATAACCTTGTTACACCAAAATTTGTAATTTAGTTTTCCGTCCATCCAAATTTGTTGGTTTTATTAAAAAAAGAAGAGATACTTGGATTTAAAGGGACTTTTGTTGCTTTACTTGCATTAAAATTATTGAATTTGTTTTTATGTCTCATCCAAAATATTTGAATACTTTAAAATGTCATTTTGTTGCTCTTTTTGCACTGAATATCGTGATTTATTTTATTCATTTTGAAGACATATGTTGGTGATTTAAATGTGGTTTCTGTATATTTATTATGTGTTTTTGACTTCGATCCATTGAGATTTTGTATCAAGGTGCAGTCTGCATTGTTTGTCATGCTTAGTAAATTAAACTTGGCATAGACTTAAACTCACTACAGGTTTGCGTAAAACACAATAAAGAGAAGTTAAATATACCGTACCATCTCATTTAATTTATATGACTTTCCAATCCAGATATCAGATTCAAGTCAATCACAAATCAGCCTTTATTTCATTTTTATAGAACAATGTAAAAATGTGCGCCCTAGTGTATACACTGAATAAAGAATAGCATTCCTTGAATCCACAAAAACCATGCAAGGATGCTTGCTTCAGTGTTGCCACCCCTCATAATTTTAATGCCACCCCATGAATAATTTTCTAGATCCGCCCCTGCTGACTTAAAACCGTGATCCGATTCCAACCGTTTTCTGATCCGTTGCACCCTTAGTGCAAGGTGGCGACGTTAAGGAGGACTGAGCCCCGCCTACCTTCAGCCTGGCCTCCACCGACGCCTTCTTCCTGGCCTCCCGCCTCCTGTACTGCTCCACTTTGTCCAGCTGATCTGAGCGCTGCAGCATGCCGGCAACTCTCTGTACCGCCGTGGCAACAGCCTCACGGTCAGTCTCTTCCATGGCGACAGCTACCTGAAATCAACAAGAAGAATCATTCAATAGGATAACTAAGCAAAACAGTTCATTTTTAAAAGAGGAGTCCAAATTATGCTTTAAGGGTTAAGTTTAAGGCGTTTATTTTACTGACAGTTATGTAAATAGTCTCCTTTAACGTTAGTTATAACTGCCGGTTTTATTCGTTAAAATGAATCAGAGCTCGTTTTATTTTATTACACACACCCAAACGGTTAATGTAATATAAGGGACAAAGGTAACACTTATGGTTGAATTACCATCGCGGACTGCAGTCAAAATTGGCAACATTGTGTTTAAACGGTCAAATTTGCTCGCTAGTATTTAAAGCAAACAAACAAATGAAAGCTCAGTAAGGCATATATTGATGTGGCAGCATTGCATGACTGAATGATTCATTTTGTCATTTTAAATGACAGATGGAACAACCCAAGCTGGAACTGCGCTCGCGGACACTGAAGCTACGCACCGGAGCCGACCCATGTGACGTCACACGGCCTAGCGGACAGTGTAGCCACGCGCCGGTGCCCGATCCCTGTGACATCACACCGCATAGCGGTTTCTCCCCCGCGCCTATTTCCAGCCTCACTGACCTACATAACCTCCGATGCTCACCGAAACCTACGTGCCACCTCGCCGAATCGACTTAGCCATAGACTCGAATGCTATTCTTTTATATCCATAAAGCCAGCCGATAAATAAACGACGTATTCAAACCGCATTGTGTCTTACGCCGCCATCCAGTTGCGGTTACGGTGTCTCTGTATAATTTCCGCAGTTACCGCTTATCTAGCGTATGGCATACCGCACTGACGAATACCATTCCAATTCATTATTTGCATGTCGTGCATGTCACTGGTGGCTACTTAATTACAAAAACACTAAATATAACATTCACAGCATAATAAAAATAGGGCCTCGTTACAGGCAGCAATGCAGTTTCTCTTAGACAAGAAACCTTAATAAAAAGACAATATTATAATCTTACCTGTGCCGAATAATCAGATTTTATCAACAATTCACTGAAAACATTGGGGGAACAGTTACGTATTATATAATAGCGGAGAGAAGCCGTCCCCGGTGGTTGAAGTCTTCTGCAGCGCCCGAAAGCGGCAGCAGCTGACCGCTGCAGGCTGATCAGACCAGCTGCATTATGGGATTTGTAGTTTTCCCATCACCCGCATGCGCACGTTAACTATACTGTAAGCACGATGCAAGCGCATTGGCTGTTACAGTTTTTTAAACGGTAAAAGCAGTCAATATAAAACACGACATTGTCAAAGTTTAAAATTAAAATATTTGAATACGGATAGAAGTCAAACATTTAATTGCGTGTCCTGCTCTGACCTGAACGGTCCATTAGTATTTATATAGGAAGTATCGTTCGTGTAAACTACATTTCTGTTAACTCTTAGTAATTAAGTGTTTACCTAACCGGCAAAGCACGACGCAACAGCAGAGTGCCAAAGCAAGGATTCATAAACAACAAAGTAATGGAATAAAGTTCTAGGACCTGGTATTTGTCATATTTAGCAAACACCAACAATAAACAATGCAAGTGGCTTGCTATGTAAAAAAAGACCTTTAATGCACTGTAGGAAGTAAGCTCGTTACTGAGCTCTAGGGCCTCGAGGTGCAACATTTATAGTGCAAGCTAAACAGTATGACACTCAAACACAACACAAGCTGACCCCCAGGGCCCTCGATCTGGCTCCGTCCTGCACATGTTAACACAGATGTAAAGAAAAAAATGACACATGTAAGGAAAGTTTGTATTTTTATTATTACCCCAAATTTATGAAAATACACACAAAATGTAGAGAAAATGCTGAAATAGACATTGGCTGCTTTGCAGCTACAAAATCAGCCAAGAGTTAGTGAGCTTTTCCTGCTGATGCTGTCTTATGTACTATAGAAGATAAACCAAAGCACATTTCCTTAAAGCAGTCCATTTACACATATAGTTCTGCTCTTGGTGACAATAAATACGACAATGTAGATATATATTATTCTTTCTACATGACTTTACTGCCTACAAAAAAAGAATACCGAATGGACATTAGTCAGCCTATAAATGAAGGCAATGACCCAAGTTGAAAGTGCAAAGACATCTGGCAGTAATACACAATAAATCGGCTTCTATATGAGATGTTAACTCTCAAGCACGGCTTAAAAATTCACACCAGTAATGATCTGGAAACACAGAATCAGATCCATACAGTATAGAACATTTCACACTCCTTCTATCATACTATTCCTCACACAGGTAGTCAAATTAAGCACTAACATATTTGTTTTATTCCAATACATTTTTCACAATCTGTTTCCAAAATATGAAGGCACATTCAGTGGCAAGTGACGGCTGCGCAGTGACGCCCGACTCTGCTGTGCAGTGACGCCCGACCCTGCTGCGCAGTGACGCCCGACTCTGCTGCGCAGTGACGCCAGACCCTGCTGCGCTGACTCCAAGTGTCACACAGTCATACAGGGCACTGTCCATCAACACCTTCATAAACACGTCTTTTGTTTTCTTCCGAGTGGGTACTGGTCTCCATCTTCCAAAACCAGTATCAGTAATGGGAATAAGCTCAGCATGATTACCCGGTGAATCCTGAAGGACGTATATGAAACGGAGGTATTACTTTAAACATTTGTGTAAAATAACTTTTTTTTTATTTGAAATTCAAAAACATAAAAATTATGGGATAATGTCTTTTTCTAAACCACATTTCATGCATAGCAGAATAAAGCAGGACCTTTAACTGGTAAATGTATGAGGCTGAGCTGCCTTTCAGGATGGCGGGACGCTATATGGCCCTTACCACCTTCTCTCCCTCTCTCTCTCTCTCCCTCCCTCTCTTTCTCTCTCTCTGATTCTGTCTCCGCCCTTCTCTCTCTCTCGCTGTCGCTCTCTCTGTCTGTCTCTCTCTCTCTTCATCTCCTTGCACTGCGTTGTGCTAATTTTTTACCCTGTGTGCAACGTAATGACTAACACAACTAAACCTTTACCCATAACACAACAAAATAACAGGAAATTGATCTAAAACAGTGTTAAGCACTGATGTGCACAGACGCTCAAACTCCCACAGACTCCATTTTTACGATCAGAGGTGGAGGGAGGGCCCCCTCTGTAACTTTGCCTGATCATCAGTTATCAAAAAAGGGCACTTATAAGGGCAAATGGGGGGTGCTCTCCTGTCTGTGTAGAGCCACAGTGAGTCTGGGTATTATTCCAGGAAGTCCAAGACATGAAGGACGGGACACCCAGGATGTTACTACTTCATCACGGAGTGCAAATAGCAACAGACACGCTATATGCCGTTTAAATGATAAAGTCAACTATACCTATTGCATGTACACATATGGGTTTGACTTGTTGGCATTCATAAACATATCTGGGACACCATTTCGCAGTGGGAACACTTGGCCAAAATGCTGATGGCTGTCAGGCCAAGGCGGGGAGTCGGCAGGCTCACACTTGATGGCGTGGAGCAGACCGTGGCTCCTGCACGTAGGCTTGTACTCAAGCTCTACGTAGTCTCTGTCTTCCACCGACAGGTTGCCGTAAAGGTGACTCCCCGTGCCATTCCTGGCCTGGCCGTCGGGGTATGAAAAGCACTGCATGCTGAACTGGGGCACCTTTGCTGAAGGATACTTCTCCGGTCTGTGCCCCCCCCTTGCTGCTTGGTAGAATCTGTCACACGGAGCACCGGTGCAGGCTCTCGCTGTCTGGCAGGGTGTGTAAACACAGCAGCTATACTCCCTCTTGACTGGAAGGCCCAGCCCATAGCCCATATCACAGTTCTGCTCCGAGGGCCCCTTGCTCATCCACGTTCGACTGGGGGGCATCCCATAGATATCACAGCCGGTGTCTGAGTCTGAGTCCGGCTCCACCTTGATGGACATGTCATGTAGTATTCGGCTGCCGTAACACTCGCCTTGGAGGCTCACGCTGCTCTCTTCCTTAATGCCCCCTGGGCAGAAGCTCTCCTGCTCTGTATTCTGCATGTTATTGTACAGTGTTGCCAGCTGGGCATCATCCTGGTAGGACCCAGCCTTTCCGTAATGGCCCACTTTGCCGGGCCGGTTTGTGAGGTGGTTGCAGTTCTGGCCCAGCATCAGTGTCCCTGGAGATGTGTGTGCTCTCCACACGCTCTCATGTCCAAGAGCTTTCTGCACGTCCACAGCGGGTCTGCAAAATTTCAAGGGCTCCTCACTGACGTAAAGGCCCTCGTTCCTTGATGGAGGTGTCCAGGGGGTGTGGTTCACAAGCCGTGTCTCTTCGCTGCACACCTTACCCTCAGCACCTAGAAGCCTTTTCTCACTGTAGGAGACATACCACGAGTTATCGCACACCGACTCGTTCGGAGCACGGACATCGCCCACAGTAATCCATGTACAGTGTATATGCAGCACCGGTCACTGTCCACAAGGGGAGCTCACCTGTGTTCCAGAACAGACAGAGCTGAACTCCTGAGTTTGGTCTTCACCGCGGCGCCCCGGGACTTGACCCCAGCAACGGGAGGCAACTGCAAGGGCGTGACCATGCAGAAGAGGGCCAGCTGGGGGGGCAGGGGGGAGCCCAGGGCCGTCTTGCGCTTCTGCCCCTGGAGGAGCTTCAGGCGACCCTGGAACTGCACTGCCTGGAAGTGGCACGAACACGTCTTTGCTGGATGCATCCCGAGCCCCGCGACAGCGTGTCAGCTGCAGCTCCAACATCAAGAGTCACGCTATACTTTTAATCTCATCCTCCCACCCGTCATCTCTAAACGCTTAACTTTATTGGGTTTTCGGGGGGTCCGGAGCCTATGGGCACAGAGCAGGGAACAACCCAGGATGGGCGCCAACCCATGGCAGGGCACACAAACACACCATTCACACACACCATGTACTCACACACACATCATTTACTCACACCTACAGGAGATTTGGTAACTCCTATCAGCCTCAGCATGTCTTTGGACTGTAGGGGAAAACCTGCAGTACCCAGACCCCAAGACGACACGGGGAGAACCTGCAAACTCCACAGACATGGAGCCATGGTGGGGACTCGAACCCAGGTCCCAGAGGTATGAGACAATGCTAACCACTGCACCTCCCCCTTTTCATTTCATTTCAATTCATTCATTCATTTATTGATTTGTTCATCTTCTATACTGCTCCAGTTCTTTGTATAGGAAGACTGTCCCTGAGCACAGATAGGAGAATATCTGCCTGTGTACTACAGCAGGTTTTAATGATGTCATTTTGAAGGTTCTTCACAAGAGGCCACCCATCCTGTGGCTTATTTATGAAACAACATAAATCAGTGTGCCCTGAGATGTGCAGTGATGATGAAACAGCACAAATCAGTGTATCTTGAGATGTGTAGTAATGCTGATGGAAAATAACAGAATGATGGAAGAAATTGCAGAGACATACAAGGCATCACTTTAATGGACAAATGTAGCCCATTGGCTCAAAGAATTTTCCATCACTGTGGTTATGAGCTTCAACAAAAGCAGGAACAGCTGAATCTTGTGTTACTTAATGAAGATCATTCTGAAGAATTTAAACAGCTTATTCAACAGTTTGTTGATCTAAAAGATTAATAGATACAAAGCACTTTTGTGGCCAAAGCAGTCACTGATGTGTGGAGTGTGCAACCACTGTTGGGTGCTCAGATTGGAGGAGCCTCCCGGTGCCCCGCCCCCTACTCACCAGGAAGCCAGAGGTGCTGTCCAGCAGGCAGCGCATCCGCACGGCAAAGCAGCGCTGCAGGAACGCCTGGAATTCAGGGGGGATGACGTCATAGTCCTGGGAGCCGAAGAGGGAGCCGACCATGAAGTCCTCACCTGCGTACACACACACAGACACACACACACAGTATATGTACATGTACACACACATGAATACACACACACATATAGTATATGTCATGTACACACACATGAATACACACACACACACACACACACATATAGTATATGTCATGTACACACACATGAATACACACACACATATATAAATATGTACACAGACACATAAATAAACACATATAAATATGTACATACACACAGAGACACACACACAAACCCACATATAAATATGTACATACACACTCACATAAATAGACACACACTCACACATAAATATATACATACACACACACATATAAATATAGGCCCCCACCTGCCCCCGCGGCCGGCTGCTGCTCCAGGCCGCCCTGCAGTGATGGCTTCATGGCCCAGTGCAGCTGCCGGCTCAGCTCCCGCCTGTCCTCCAGGTGGATGTAATCGAAGACATTCTGGTGCATGACGTCAGTCTAACCAAGAAATGAGGCGTCAGCATCTGACTGGCCGGCTTTGCCATCCCCCCCCCCCGTCCAGCTCAACTGGTCCAGCCAGCGTACAGGACGCAGTCACCAAGGCCCAAACCCGCCAGACACGGTAAAAACGTGAAGGAAACTTCGAGCGCGGAACAGCCAGGGCTCCCCCCTCCCCCTGCGCGGCCCAGCCCCCGGCAGACCTGCTCCCACACGCCCCCCGGAGGCTCACATTTCTTCTTACACTTATTCTTCTCATCGCTGCCCTATCGGTGAAATTTTCCGCACCCGTTTTCCCGGCTTTTGTAACCCGCCCTTTCCAGCTGCACACTTCTGCTTGGCTGCTCTGGGAAATGTCCAGTTTCTCCACTTTCCCACCTGAGAGTCTTTGGGTGCCACAGCCGTATCCCCAGTAAGATAAACTCAACGACTGTCTGCCGCCCTCAAGCATCTCACTGAACACATTAACATCAAAGAAAGGCCCGTTTTCTGATCTTTGCTGCATTAAATATCATTTGTTCTTTTGTTTCTTATCCACTTTGCTCTGAAAGATCTGAATCATCCATTGGAAAATTACACGATTAATTCTGAAAAACAATTAATTGTTTTCATTGCTAATCAGTATCGGATACTTCAGACGTAGTGTTTCAAAATGCAAAACATATTTTGGATTTAGCCTTCAATGATTCCAAGCAAAGGTTTTGAGTCCCAGGAAAGTGTTTCATATTGGCCCCCTACCCAGCCAATGGAGTTATGCACCATTATGTCACTCAGGGCCCCTGGAAAGGTCCTAACTTCCTCCCCGTTAATGGCGCCCCTGACTTCAAGGACAATGATATTCTCACACCTGAGTTTATCTAAGATGTCTTTTTGTATTCAGGTTATCCCCAGTGGCTGTTTACAGAGACCATGTGACCGTAAGACCATGTGACTGCAGAGACCATGTGACATACGGACTGAACAGCAATTTGCTTCGCAGAGGAAATGCTCTCTGCAGCCATAAGGGACCATCGGGAACAAGAACATGGAGAAGCTGTGACGCACTTCAAAGGCATGAAGAACAACAAAATACCTCTGTGGCTCATACCTCATACATATTGTTTTGTACTGATTAATGACATCAGTATGGGAGGGAGCCACACAATGAGAGCTCAGCCGTAAAGCTAGATTCTGTCGACCAGACCGGGGCCATCGTGTTTTGGGGGGGGGGGGCAAACGTCACCCTCAGCACATCAGCAGGGGCTGTTTTAATGATCATTCTCATGCTACAGTAATGGACACATCAGATTTTACTACATGTTT
Source organism: Pollimyrus isidori (assembly GCA_019775955.2). Lineage (NCBI taxonomy): Eukaryota > Metazoa > Chordata > Actinopteri > Osteoglossiformes > Mormyridae > Pollimyrus > Pollimyrus isidori. The sequence goes on from JABFDZ020000041.1 coordinate 16,809, forward strand.
ATTCACTAGTTCGTGGAACGATTTGCAATCCTATGTTTCAAAATAAAACATTACCCTGATTGGGCTCAATGTAATTTTTTTATATGCAGAATAATATTTGTAATATTTATAATGTTATTAATATTACGTGGTTTATCACTAGCCAAACCATTACTGGGAATAAATCCTAAACAGTCTGGCACTTTATTGCAAATACGAGGACAAATGGGGGCAGCTACCTCACCCCACTGAGCTTGAGATCATATGACTGTGACCTCACCCCACTGACCCTGAAGTCATGTGACTGTGACGTACCTGATGGAAACCCAGGCACTTCGATATGGTGGGTGAGGTGTAGAAGATCATGCCGTCGGTGCTCACCACCAGCGCAAATCCAGGCAGGGACTGTAACAGACAGCCGCACAGGTTGGTCTCCATTTTACACACTGATACTTAACAGAGTGGGTCCCACTGCTGGCCCTACATGCGTTTTGGACCATTGTGGGCAGTGGTGGCTTAATGGTTAGGGAAGTGCACTTGTAACTGAAAGACTGACACCACTGACGTACCCTGAGCAAGGTACCACCCCTGAGCACTGCTCCCCGGGCGCTTAATTAGCTGCCCCCTGCTATGTCATGATGTCACGTATGGGTTAAACATGTTTTTAAAATACAGCAAAGAATTACATGCTAAATATACTAAATAATAACACACAAGTATAAACATATTTCTGAACTATAACTTAAAAAAGGTTGTAAAATGTAGGATGTGGGTTTGCTGAGCATTTCCTGCCTCCTTGCTGTTTTCTCAGAGTCCCGGCAGGATCACACAGACATCAAAGGCAGGCCGGCGCCTCGCGGCATCTTTCACACGCCTCGCGTGTCCTGGCCTTTGCCCAAATAACGTAAAGCTGGCATCCCTGCGCCTGCTGGGACCTGGGGAGCCTGATGAATGAGCACAGGGCCCGAGTCACGCCAGGCCTGCAGTAGCTGCAGTGACAGCGTCGAGGCCTGCAACCTTCTGCTGTCGCTGGAAACCCTTTTGTTTATTCTTCATACAGCGAGGACAACGCAGGGGCCATGCATTCTTTCACGCTCTCACACACTCTCATGTGCTCTCACATGCTCTCACACACCTTACTCACTCACACACTCTCACATATTCCCTCACGCTCTCGCACACTCTCAGGTGTTCTCACACGCTCTCACATACCTTACTCAATCATACACACTCTCACATACTCCCTCACGCTCTTGCACACTCTCAGGTGCTCTCACACGCTTCCACACGCTCGAATGCATACACACTCTCACATGCTCTTTTACGGTCACACACACTCACGTGTGCTATTATGCGTTCCCTCAGTCACTCATACACACTGTCATGTGCTCTCACGCATTCTCTCACACTCTCTCATGTACTTTCACACACTGTCATATACTCTCATACATTCTCACATGCTCATTCACGTCATTTTCAGAACTTCTGCTTTTCCTGGCAGTGAACTAATCATTTACCGCTCATTTGCTTTGGAACGTCTCTACACTGAGATGATGATTTTGGAATCCTTTACGTCACGTATTCTGCACCTCACTGACAGCCCCACCACCACTATTGAGAGACTTACCACACTCACACTGCTGAGAGACTTACCACATTCACACTGCTGAGAGACTTACCATACTCCCATTGCAGAGAGACTCACCACACTCACACTGCAGATAGATTTACCACATTCACACGGCATAGAGATTTACCACACTCACACTGCTGAGAGACTTACCACACTCACACTGCAGGGAGATTTACCACATTCACACTGCAGAGAGACTTACCACACTTACACTGCTGAGACACTTACCATACTCCCATTGCAGAGAGACTCACCACACTCACACTGCTGAGAGACTCACCACACTCACATTGCTGAGAGACTTACCACACTCACACTGCTGAGACACTTACCATACTCCCATTGCAGAGAGACTCACCACACTCACACTGCTGAGAGACTCACCACACTCACACTGCTGAGAGACTTACCACACTCACACTGCTGAGAGACTTACCACACTCACACTGCAGAGAGATTTACCACATT
>JABFDZ020000042.1:0-26214 GCA_019775955.2 Pollimyrus isidori
CAGGTTCCCGGTAAGCAGAGAGAGCCATCACACGCTGGATTTCAGGTTCCCGGTAAGCAGAGAGAGCCATCACACGCAGGATATCAGGTTCCCGGTAAGCAGAGAGTGGCATCAAACGCTGGATTTCAGGTTCCCGGTAAGCAGATGGAGGCATCACAAACTGGATTTCCAGTCTAACTGCAGCTCTTCAGATCCCACCACCTATCTGTTCTGTCTTTCTTGGGAGTTGATGTGGCAACCATAAGCTATCTATCCTACAAGCCCCTTTCAAAAGACATCTGTATACTAGCTAAATTCTAATTTGCCATTATATATGTATTCAATAATTGACAGATCTTTTTGTGGCCCTAATGCGTATTCAGGCTTTGGTATAACCAGACATATTTTCCCAAGGTTAAGTATAGAATAACAACAGTATTGCTATACATAAATAAGTTAGCATCATGGAACTTAAGAAACAGAATAATAAAAACAATTATTTTTATTTTAATTAAATCTCCAGTTTTCCATAATTCCACAATTTCATTAAATAAATTGTCATCAGTATTGATGAAAGGAAGCTGGTAAAAGGAATGCAACTCGACGGAGGAATGCAACTCGACGGAGGAATGCAACTCGACGGAGGAATGCAACTCGACGGAGGAATGCAACTAGATGGAGATATATGAATGACAAACCAAAGTGATGCAAATGATTTCTTATTGGTTCAGATAGCACATCTGACAGGGTGATGACAGAGATATAATGTCTAAGTAAGAGGGTGGACAATTTTGTAGACTCCTAAGAGTAAAAAGCAAATGATTAATAACAGGAGTAACATGTGACAGGCAGGAGATGATCAGATCGATAATATCATGACAAAGCAAATTATTTCCCACTCAGAAGAGAATGACAAGCAAAGAGAGAGTAACTATAGGGACAATCAGCATTTCTGATTGGGCCTATATCAGAAAAGGTCAATTTTCTATTGAGCACTAGGATATGATCAGTTGGTTTTAGTGCTGAAGTAATGCCTGGTTCCTAGTCCTACTAGATGATTAATGATGTCCTGATACTTGCTGATGATATTTTATTGGGTTTTCGCATTATCCTAGAAGTGGTCTTGCTAATCCATAGCACTAAACAGAAAACCAATGGGTTGTGTAAGGGATAATGTACAGGCAGCTGGTAGTTATCACAGAAATAAGGCCCGACAGTGTGATCAGGACCTGACGCGAAGCGCAGGGTCTTGTATCGCACTGAAGGGGCTTATTTAGTGATAACTACCGGCTGCCTGTACATTATCCCGCTTATTACACGGCTACTTGCCACATAAGGAAAAAAACTGGACATAAATATGAATATTGAAACATTTTATTGGCATATTTGTTTTAAATTAACATTTTTATCCTTCTGCGAAATGATATAGTACCACGTGACTAACATTCAAACGTTAGTAAGACAATTTATAACATCTACATATGAATATATAATAAAGCATGTATTTTATTTATTTACAAGTATTAAATTGCACGTTTTCATGAATTGTGAACTGTGACATTGTAAATGTGGTCCCACATTTAGGGATTTTAAACATGCAAGTAGTACCGGCTACGCGTTATTACTTTGGAGCGGTTAGTATTTGAAAAGAACGAACCTGCAAATGTCTCAACTGACCAATCAGAATCAAGCATTCCAGAGAGCCGTGTAATAAAATAGACATAATATCTGTGTCACTGCAGGGATGCATACGGTGTACTGTAGTGATTTAGCTGAATTGATGGTTTAAAATTCTTCATTTTACATTTGTAGACTTAACAGTATTTTTCATTCTTATGTCTTGTGCCCATGTCTCAGTATGTCAAAGTGTGGATTACTATGCCTCTGGGAATGACCGCAGACCTGATGAATGGCTGACCATGCATTCAGATACCAAACTTTGCTCTCACCTCTATAAGTGCATGTGTTTTAAAAAGTAGAGCATCATGGGATTTGTGATGACAGGCAAGTACCTTTTCCTGTGCACTTGTCAAATAAAGCTTCATTTCAGCCGGCGTTTTATGCTTCTTCTAATATCTTTGTATGACTGTAAATGCGCTCAGGAATTTACATTTGCTGCGGAGAGAGGCAGAGAAGGTGAAAGCTGTCGCTTCTGTAATCTTCTCAGCGTCTGACCTTTTCGCAACATGAAATGTTTGAAAAAGGTCAGCTATGCACAGAGGAAAGTTTGCATATTAATTGCATATTGAAAGAAGGCGTCCCATTCATTCGCAGCTCATAATCACCCAAGCGTAAAGTTTAATTAATAATTCTGTAATTTGTGATGCTTTATAATGTTGAAATAGCTTTATGAATGTATAACATTTGGGCCCCACAAGGGGGACATACATCTTAAGGTTATGGCAGGTATGGGCAGTCTTACCCAGAAAGGGCCACTGTGACTGATTGGCTGAAAAGTCCACACACCTGTGTTTGAACAGCTGACCTGCAGGTTATTCCAAAAACCTGCATACACACCAGCCCTTTGTGGATCACATTTGCCACACCCGGGTTATACTCTCTCTGCACGCCCTCTTTTCTATACTTGAAATTGCCAACTGAAGATTCCCTTTTTTGAAAATTATCCTAAATAATAAATGATTATGAAGTTAATTTGTTCAAACTTAAATAAGAAGACTTAAGCAACAATATAAATTTGTATAACTGAATATATATTTATGCTACTCCTGAACGTTTCTACGGTTTGTTTTTAATTGCTTCATTGAAAAATTGCTTTTATTCTTTCACAGTTTATAAATGACCAAATGCTCACATGTGAAGTGAGAAATCGATGATTATGGAAATGATGTTTGGGGAAGTTGTGGCTTTCTACAGATTGGGGTTAGTGTTTGAGGAAGAGGAGGATTGTCCGAGTGGATACGAAGTAATTTCTAGGGCTGTGTTTGTGCAGTGTGCTGTGTATGATGCAGGGACCTTTCTGTCACGCATCTTTCACTGAGATGTAAATAATGAGCAGGAGTTAAACGTTACTAGAGCAACCCCTTCACTCTGTGGTAAATGGGTTTGCCCATCATGGCTTGTGACCAAAAGAAGAGTGTTTTCTTCAAGGTGGAAAGAAAATATCGCAGACATTTTGACACTCTGTTATGCAACTACGTATCTTCAATATCTATATAGAATAATGATCTCCGCAGAGAAATTGTCTCTTTGCCTGCCTTGTCTTGCTCTTCATGAGACGCACACAGACAGGTGAGAGCAAGCTTTGGGGTGACACCGCATGGTCAGCCATCATATAGCACCCCTGGAGCTGGGGGTTCAGGGCTTTGCTCAAGGGCCCTAAAACATCATCTCAATGCAAAACGCTGGATTTGAACTAGTGACTTTATGATCACGGGCCCAGAGCCATAATGCATCGGAGCCACATGACATTCAGATAACTCATGTCACCGTTTTTATATTTAGTTTGTGTCGTTATACCAAAACAGCACCAAAGCATGCAGATGCTTGAAGGGTTTCACATGCAAGCTTGTTATAGTGGATTTCCCTCTAACTCTTAATTGGAGTTAGCAGAATGTCTGTGAGTGTGAATAGTCTGTGAGTGTGAATAGTCTGTGAGTGTGCCCTGCCCTGCGATGTGAGTGTGCTCTGCGATGGGTTGGTGCCCCATCCTGGGTTATTTCCTGCCTTGTGTCCATTCCCTCTGGGATAGGCTCCGGACCCCCCATAACCCTGAATGTGATAAATAGTTACAGAAAATTGATGGATTTTCTATTTCAGTCATATAATTTATCTATTTTATTTTTATTTTATATATTTATAATTTAATTAGCAATATTTTCATTTCGGCAACTTCTACTGTTTATTTTGGAGTTATTCTACAAACACATACAGTACCTCTGCAATTCCTAGTTATGTACTTTGATGTTTTTTTTTGAGTGCCTTTGTTTTGTTTTGTGCTGTCTAATCCTGGATGGCACAAGAACAAATTCCTATGTATTGATTTCTAATCATCTGATTAAAAACATTTCATATCGCTTTTTTTATGAAAGACAAGCTTCTGTTTTATGGATAATATGCTGATTACGATCTGTTAGGATCTATGACCACTGCTTGGCTCAGTGGGTTGAGCATGTGATTCAGAGTGTCAGCCCTCTAGCCAGGGGTTAAAGGATGGCCAACTACCAACCTTTTCTATTATTTAGTATTTATTGGTTTTTCTGTTTATGCTGGTTATGCTGGTTTCTCTGTCGTCAATTTTCCCTTCTTGAGTTCTGGTTTTGTACATTTTTGTTTAATTTGTTTTGCACTGTAGTACTACTGTGTGGTTTGTTTACTAGTTTTGTTGTCTGCCAATATATTTAAATCCACACATTTAAATCAATCTTTCGCGTTTTGTTAATTAGCGCCACCTGTTGCTTGTTGTCCTGTACTTTCATTAATTGGTTATTTGTGTTTGTTCTCACCTGTGCTGCATCATGCCTCATTAGCCTTGTATGTAAAGTTCCTGCTCCGGCTCTGTTTTCCTGTTAGTCATTGTATGTTATTCTGTGAATGGAGCTGGGTGTTGTTGCTCTGTTTTACCCGCTTGCCAGTCTTTCCTTGTTTCTTAGTTGTGTTTAATTTGTTTATAATTAATTCAGTTTTTCCCCGCTTGTTTTCTGACCCCTTGTGGTCCTTTTGTTTTATACTTTTACCCTGTTTGTTCAGTTTCTTTAATAAACCCCTTTTCATCTTGGGGCCGCTAGTGGATAGTCACCTTTTTTTCCTCCTGCACCGTAACAGCTGCCACTTAAACACTTCTGGGTCATTTCTCTCAGTTAGAAGCCTCCCTTTGTAAAAACAAAAAAAGACTATTTGACTACAGCTTAAGTCCCTAAAGTGTGTCAGTGATATGCATCAAACGCTAATGCACCATTATGAAGTCATGTCACATTCTGATGGATTTTTGGCTAGTAGGAGAGCTTAATACTGGTGCAGATACGCTACATCCTTAAGATTATAGGTTTAAATCCTTCACAGACAGCTGCTGAAATTCTATGTATCGAGAGTGTTCCATGTCAGGAATTATACAAATTAATACTTTTGATGCTAATAGTTTCTTCCAAGCCCCTCATATGAGCAATGATGTTGATAGATAAGATTGATGTATCTTCCTTTGTGTACATGTATTTGGGCTTTATGGTTATTTTCAAGATCAGTGACTTCTGACAGACTATCAGTCACGGGTGGTAACAGTGGGTAGATTCCTCCAAATGTTCTGCCCCTTTGCTCATATTTGCAACATGTTTGTATGAAAAAAAGTATTTCACGTGAGAGAGATAGATAATGCCGCTTCTTTCAAAAAGGATTATGACCTAAAGGTCAAAAGGTTAGGGGTCAAGAGGTTACTGGAGGGCAAGGTTGGGGCGGAGCCAGGTGATGTCACAACTTGTGTTGTTGTTAATGTTGCAAGAGGGAGTGTGAAATTTATTGTGGGGTGGGTTTATTTTTAATAATTTATTTTATTTTGAGTAGTGCGAAATGAAGTTTCAGTTATTTGTCAGAATAGCCCCGTGTTATGAGGGTGATGGCTAACGGAGCTAAACACGGAGCTGAGCTGGTTGGTTACCTGATGGAGTGTGAGTGTACGCTGGGGCTGCCTGTGGAGAGGTACTGTGGGAAGGTCCCGGTCGGTCCGGAGCAAGAATGAGAGGAGGAGGAGTGGGTCTGACGCTATCCTTCAATAAATGCGTAGAAGCAGCAGTTTGGCCTTGTGTCTGTGTCTGTGAGGGGAGGGTGAGTGGGTAGTGTTTGACCCCCCCCTGCAGCAGAAGTTTGCCCGTATGTATGTGTGTGTGTGTGTGTGTGTGTGAAAGTGGTAGGGAGTGAGGGTGTCCCCTTTTTTTTCTTGTTTGAAATTTGGGTTTTACTGATGCACCTGTTATTTACATCCCCGTAGGTCATCCCAGTCAACTGTAATTGGGCCACACATCAAACTTGAAGATGGTGTGGACACGCCCTTCTGACCCAGCACCATCAAACCTCGTTGCATTCTGGTCAAGTTTTTTAAAGCCACCACTGAGCACATCACCACATCTTCCATCACTGCCTGCTTTGGGTTTATTGGTTTGGAGTCATCTCCCAGCTCCGGGGCCATTTATAATATCTGCAGAGAAGCCATTGCCAGCCATGGTCCGACTCTACCAAGACCCTGCTTAAGACTCTACAGATGCCACAGATTCACCAAAACCAGAGGTAAGTTACAGACGACGACCCTGTTAAATTTGCACCTCAGTATGGGATGTTCTACAGGAGAAAGTTTTACAGAGTTTTACAAAGTTTTAAAAATTTATAAGAGCTGTGCAGGAGTTGGAACGTGCATGTTTATATATTGAAAGAAGGAAGCTGCAGATGTACTGTAATGAACTGGCATTAGGAGAGATAGAGCTGGTGAGAAGCCGAGCGGCATTAGATCTCTAACGGTGTGAGGAGTGGAATGGGAATCTGTGCTCCATAATGTGGAGGGGCGAGCTCATTTACACAGAATGTGAGCATATTACAGCGAGAGCAGAGAATGGAGGGAAGAAAGGGACCATCCATCCATCCATTTTCCAAACCGCTTATCCTACTGGGTCACGGGGGGTCCCGGAAGCAACGGGCACGAGGCAGGGAACAACCCTGGATGGGGGGCCAGCCCATCGCAGGGCACACACACACACACCAGTCACTCATACATGCACACCTATGGGCAATCTGGCAATTCCAATCAGCCTCAGCATGTCTTTGGACTGTGGGGGGAAACCGGAGTACCCGGAGGAAACCCAACGACGACACGGGAGAATATGCAAACTCCACACATAGGAAGCCCAGGCAGAGACTCGAACCCAGGTCCCAGAGGTGTGAGGCAACAGTGCTAACCACTGCACCACCATGCCGCCCCAGAGAGGGACCTCTTACCTAATTTTATTTGCTCCTCAGCAAACCCCAATAAGCTGTTTTTGCCCAACGTGCTTATTAAAGTTACTGCACCTGCAGTTGTTTTTTTCAGTGCCAGAAAGTGTTAATCCTGCTTCCCATCTTTCAATTTTTACTGTTCATTTTAATGAAGACATTGCATCATTTTTACTAATAACCTGGATATCAGTCTTTGGGAAACTCGTTGGAAGCTGAAAGCCCAGTGTCAGCTTCCTGTCATTTGTGATAAGGCCCTTAGCCACTGTGGGTTTGGTGTCTTTCCCTGCCGTCCTGTATCCTGAGCCTCTGTGGGGCGCTGTCTCCCTGCTCAGAAAAAGGTCCGGCTTCATTATCTTTATAGAACGAAAAAAAAACATGTTTGTATCGTTGTATCGCCTTAGCAACCAACTCAATAGATTTCTGTAGTGGGTGAATCACTGTACTAAGATGCTAATACAATGGAACATGGGGGGAAAAAAATCATTTGAAATTAGAATATTAAGAAATAATCGCTGGCCTGCATGTGTCATATTGAAAGAACTGAAGAACATTTTTATTGCCCGAGCCCTCATTAACAAAAACACAGAACACCTTCTAGATGTCTTCTAGGTGTTTAAAGTAGCACTCATTAAAAACATTTTAGCTTGTTTGGATATGATGTGATCAAATATATACCTTCTGCCTGTGAGTGTAGGAATTACGTCAAGATGACACTGTCACGTGACCACATGGCACAGACCATTCCGAGTAGAGGGTTTTATTCTGAGAGGGATGTTATCAACACCTAAGGGAAACACCCATGGACCTGCATCTCACCGAGAGTCCCCCCAGGAAAGCCACTAGATTGGTTTCAGCAGTGGATTACAGGGTTGCTTGTTGATGTTAAGGCCAGTGGTGTGTATCTTTGTTAGGTCATTCTTGGGGGCACAATCAGAGACCCATGTCAGGGTGCCTGATGCTGCTGTGCAGCTAGGGGGCAGCAGTGTAACTTTGCCCTTTCTGTTAAGACTCAGTTTCCTGTTAGGATCACTGTAGTGTGAGGTAGAGCAAGAGGTTGGTTAATTCTGGGACTGCACTTTAAAGTAACCCCCCACCCACCCCAATTTCTCAAAAACTAAATAAGTAGATAATAAATCGAGTCAGGAGCTAGCTGGTTAGCAAAATTTTCTGCTTCAGCATCACCTACATAAGAAATGTGTTAATTTAATATTTAGTGTAGTGATTGTTTGTGGCCGGCAGGGGGTTCAGCTGCTATTAGGCTTTTATATGCTATAGTAATGAAATCAGGAGGAAAAATGCTGTAATTCCTCTGAGTAACACCAGATCTGACGAGTAATGAACGGCTTCTCACAGGGCAGATTTTTAAATGAGGTTCGTGTCCTTGATTAACTCCTGTGAATTTCCACTGCTTATCCTGAGGGAACAACATCAATAGTCCATTACAACGGTATAGCTACACAATGTCAGACTAAGTTAAAATACCATATTTTATTAATGAGACACAGTGTACATTGTGATATCAGTTGAGTTACATTCTCCTGGCTTTTATTATACCTGGAGTGAGATAGCACTCCACTTCCTGTCCAGAAATGGGACAGAATATGGAATACAGGTTCGCTTCCCATGGGGGTGTCATTAAACCTTCATTCATGTAACCCCCCCTTTCCGTACTCCGGAGGCCCCGTGCTCCAAGTTTACTGAAGAGGGAGGCAGTAATTTCTGGATCTGGCTGGTGGCAGAGCTGACTCCTATGACCATATGGACAGTGTGTTCTCTGACCCCATAAAAGGCTTATAAAAGCTATTATGTTGCCTTCACTACCTGCTTGGCAGTAAACATAATGGAGACAGATAGAGATTTAGGAGTCCTGATCTGGCCACCTCTTGCTGTCTGTCCAGACCTCCCTCTGGTCAGTCCAGTCAGGATTTATGTAGACCCCATGCACTGACCAGTCATGCTTAATTTTAATGGCTTCCATACGTTCCCCAACTGACCATCACCTCCGGATGTAGTTCCCGATGAGGTTTGTGTGGTGAGGCTCCTTCCAGGACTAACCCAGTCCTGAAAGTGGAGAAGAAACAATTCTTTAACAGAATGCAAATTTCTGAAGAACCAAATTCATAGGTTTTGTCCCCTTCAGGCTCAGTCCCAGTGACATAAGCTGATTTCTGCCCAAGTATGTTTTGAAACTGAAAGTGGAGATTGTGATAAGGGCCAGGGTATTACCCTCAACAAAAACTAGCACAAATAAAAATTCAGAAAAAGTGAAAATAAAAACTCTTTACAGTCAATTTGAATATTACTCTACATAACTAAATACTTGTGTAAAGGTGCTGTCCACTAGACCATGTTATGGAACATATACCTGTACATTTAGAACACATTACAAGAAAGGGCAACAATAAAAACAATACAATAAAGTCAACTATAACCTTCACATTTCTTAAGTACCAAGCTAAAACAGCATTGGAGACAAATGCCAGCTCACTGCATCTTTAAGATTGTGCTTCTAAATACAGAGTATAGGGCACAGGGCAGGGGACAGGGCATAAGGCAGAGTCATAAGAGTTATCATATATTACTCATAAACTAAAGTAAAGAACGGCTTATTCAGAAGCACCCTGTCTGCGGGTGAATCCCCTCTTTGTGCGCATGTCTTGCGTAAGTCTGCCCCCAGATCTGGCATGCCTCCTCCCCTGTGCTCTGCCCCCACCCCTGCCCTCTGCTGTCCCCTGCCTTGTGCCTTGTCCCCTGCTTTGTCGTCTGCCTCATGCCCTGTCCCCTGCCCTGTGCCCTAAACTCTGTGCCCTGTTCTGTTCCCGTTGTCCAGTCCCCTGTACTCTGCCCTATTTTATTAAGCGCTGGTGGTGGGCTGGCACCATCTATATGCAATGCCGAAGCGATCTGCTTTCAGTCTTACCCGAGGGTGGTCTCCTCATCTCACCGTCACTGTAGCTACTTTGTTGAAGGAAGACTAGCTGAAATCTGCCAGTAAGTTACACGCCCCCCATGTGGCCCGCAGTTGGAATTTTTTTGTGGGTGACAGACACGTGTTGCTGGGGGCGTCGCCTCCTGACCCCCCACTCCAGTTCCCAGTCGTCGTCCTCCATCCTAACACCGTGTTTGTTATTACTGTCATTCAGACGCAGAGACCGCAGGATATTTTTCACTGGCTGAGACTGCAGTGAGCAGATGGCAGGCTATCTGGAAAAGGCAGGAGTAATCGCCATTACACAAGCATACTCTGCCAGTGCATTATGGTCTCCTCTAATACATAATAATAATGATCATGGAAAAAATGGGCGACCTCTGTTAGCTTGTTGTTGGAGGGTTTACTGAAGATATATTAAAATGTTCATGTGTTTCATTTGTGGTGGGAAAGACATTTGCCTGTGTGAATTTAAGCTGGTTAACCCACAACCCTGACTGGGATAAGAATATGTATGGATGGATGGATGGACAGAGGGACTTTGGCTTATTGGTGGCATGCGGACAAACCAACTGGTTAGATTGACTAAAAGTAATTCTGTTTCAATCATTGCTTTTAGTCGTTTTTCTTTGCATTTCATTCATTTATGGAGGTTAGAAACCTCGCGAGGTCTACAGTCGCAACTCTACTAAGGTCGCTTACACCTGCAGCCTTTCTTCTGCACCTTATAATTATGTTATGTTTTTAGCAGACGCTTGGCGAAAGTGACATCCAAAGCGAGGCAGGTGTTACAGCTGTCAGGCAGCCAGTGCTGATATAATATGTGACATTATTAGGGACTGAAATTCCCTCTCTTATCATTGCAGATATTTTGCATAGTTTTGCTATGTAAGTTTGCAATTCCTGTAATGATCATTCCCCTGCATGGAAGCCCTCTGTTCTGGTCCTGCTTGCCTTAACAGGCTTTCTCATGTAAGTAAAGCTGTTCGGTTTGGCTAATTTGAGCCATTACATTAATGCTCCTTGGTTACAGAAAAGGAGTGTCTCACTGTCGAAGAAAATCTGCATCACTATACACAAATGCACAGGAGCTAAGAGCTCGATGGCTGAATTTGCCATTTGGATCATATTGCAGAAACAAAAGGTAATTGAGTAGGACTTTGATGCTAATTGAATAAGACCTCATTTCTGCTCATTGATTCACATGTCAGGGAGGACATGTCATTATGACAGACAGTGACTGCAGTTTTGCTGAATAGAGCCAGTGTGAGATGTAGATCTGAGCAAAAGCAGCATACAGAGCTCTAACACCTCAGCTAAAACACCAGAAGGCTGATGTCTGAGTTAAAGCGTCTTATTGTAAGTTCTTAGCGAACCGTAACTTTGAATGTATGTGACCCAGCTGTGAGGTTTATAACATTTGAATAAGTTGTATTGCTGTTTATAACAGTGAGGAGTTGTTGATCTATACTTCAGTTTATTATGAATCAGTATATGTGAGTTCTCTGTTCTGGGTATGTTTTAACATCTAGTCTTTAGACTTCTTCAGTTGTTTACCTCTTAAAAATACCCCTACACTCTCTTTGCAAAGGGTATTTCTAAATTCAGTATTTCCGTATTTCTGTGTGTTCCGGAAAAGTCCAGAACAGCCATCTGATCCACAGCCGTCGGCCTGCGTTTCCTCTTAAATGGGAAATCAGCTAACAGCAGATGGCACTAATATGCTCATTTGTCCAGTGAAATCCATCAGGAAAAGCCAACAAAGAAGAGTGAATAATAAGTTGCTACTGTGGGAATAATGGCGAGCCGAAAATGTGAGGAGAAAGGGGGATGGGGAAAGTTAAAAGAGAAGAAAGCCAAGTCTCTCGAAAATGATGCGTCAAAAAGCAAAAAGCTCACAGAGCTGTTTGGCTGCAGTTCAACAGCCAGCAGGAGCAGTAATGTAGATCAAAACAGTAAATCACCCAGCGAGAGTGTTGAAGACCAGGTGAAAGTTGAACCTGTTGAGCATCCACAGACTCAGGAAATTTCATGGGAGGAAGAGGTACTGGTAAGTGGCCTCAACATAAAACGACAGGCCTATTTTACATTTATCTTATAGTCATCCAGTCAGCATCTATTAACTGGACTTGGATGATGATGATAAAAATATATATTTTGTATAAAAAATATAGACGCTCTAAAATTTAATTGCGAGATGGCTGTGATTTTATCTTGTAAGTAGTAATGTCATCTCTGCAGCTGGACAGAAGACCATGGTATTGAAAGAAACTGGAAAACAAAGCGTCCACTCCTAACAAGTGGGAAAGAGGGCTAAATAAAGCTCTATGTTAAACCAAAAATTTGGGGAGGGAAAATCTCTTTGTTTTCCATTTAAGTGCGACTTGTTTCCGTCTTTCTGTGGTGGGTTATTGTGGAACTGACACTTAACATACAAACCTGGGGTTCGTCTAAAGCTTCATTAGTATTATAGTAATTTGTCTTGTAATTGGTGATGAATTTGTTAATAGTTTTAATTGTCTGGCTTAATATAAAATCAAACTGTAAAATGACATTAAATACATCAAATGAGTTAAGCCAGGTTAATTCTTTTACACAAAGTGACACAGAAATTCTAGGCTTCTTATAGATACAATCAATATTTATTTATTCAGGTTGAAGATAGTTGCAGCTCAAAAGATGACAGGGAGAGCGCCGGAAAGTGCCAGAATGAGGGATCAATGTCACGATATTTTAAACGCCCCAAGTCAGATAGTCACAGCCCGGAATTTTTTTTAATTGACATCCTCAGCAGAAGCGGAAAAACTGCTCTACAAAGAGTGTTTAATTGTAAAGATGGAACCAACCGCAAATGGCTCACATACTGTGAGGAGAGTCTCACATTCTATTGTACAGTTTGTTTAGCATTTGTCAGGCCAGATGAAACTAGTCCCTTCATAAGTGGAATGAAGGACTGGAAGCATGTCAGTGAAAGAGTATAGGAGCATGAAAGAAGCAACATGCACAGATGTGTGCAGAAGCTGATTTCCTACGAGCATTGAAAGCCGACACTGCCAGTCTACTACATAATCCCCAAATAGTGGCCCACAGACATAAAGTAGGAAAGAGAAGGCAGGTGTTGGAACGTGTTGTCGAGGTAGTTAAGGTAATTGGCAAAAGAGGACTCAGCTACAGAGGGTCACAGTTCGAACCAGCTTATACTCTGGAGGACATGAGTATTGATCATTGGACCTTTTTGGACCACATTATTCTGCTTGGGAAATATGATGTATGCATGAAGGAACATCTAACAGAGTGCATAGAAAAAGGAAAGAAGATGCACAAAACACAAGCTAATGGTTGAGGTCCTGCTGTCACATTTTTGTCAAAAACGACAGTAAACATGGTCATTTCTGCAGTGCAGCAAATATTTGAGGAGACAATTTCAAAAGAAGTTACAGAAGCATCCACTGGCCAATATTTCATTCAGATGCTTGCAGATGTGATGGAGGAATGTAATGTGGAAATCAGTTACTGCATCAGTAGTATCACTGATGGTGCATCAAACATGCAAGGCCAATATAGAGGATTTTCTACACTGCTGTCCTCCAAAGCACCAAGCCAAGTGCATGTGTGGTGTTATGCGCATGTGCTAAGCTTGGTTCTGGCTGACACAACTCAAAGAATAATATTGCAGTCTTCTTTCGTGAGTCATATCAAAGAATGAATGTTTGGGAGCAGGTAGGCATTATTGGAGAGACACATTGGTGGGCTAAAGATGTTGCCCTGAAGAAGATTTTTGGGTGCTTTGGAAAGCCAGAGCAGTATGTCTATATTGATGTCCTCAGGACACTCGAAATTCTTAAAGCAAAGGAAAACCTTAAACCATCAATGTGTGTCAAAGCAAAAAGGTACTTAGATGCTTTGATGAGGTATGAGACAGTTCTGACTGCTCAGCTTTTTCTCGGGAATTTTGAAGTTACAACACCACTTTCAAAATTTCTCCAGACACATGGCTTAGACATCTTGTCAGCTCACCGAATGGTTTTGACCACTGAAGATTCACTGAAGAACTTGGGAAGAGATTTTGAGTCAGTGAAAAAAGCTGCAGATGTTTTTGCTTGGTGGGCAAATGCAAAGCTGGTGTCTGAAGATGAATGTGATCTTCAAGCGGATGAAATGCTTCCAGACAAAAGGAATAGAAAGATGAAGATGATGGCATGTGAAGAGAGTTTTTCAAATGCCACCAGTACCGATGAAGCAAATGTACATAACCAGGTCATGGACACGGTTACAGAATGTACCCATAGGTGCTTTTTAACCTATGGTTCCCTCTATGCAGACTTGGCTTTTCTTGATCCAAGAAACTTTCCTGAAGTTTTCACAAATTTGCAGTGTGAGTTAAAGTGCCTGGCAGTTCAGTGGCCACAGCTTAAGCAATCTGTGCTTGAAGAGTACAACTTCAGGACCGTAGAAGAAGATCCAGATGTGATGCAAAAGGCAGAAATGAAAAACAACATCTGCATGTTCTGTAAAGAATGCCCACCATGTAGCTTCCAGCTTCTTACATGGTACAACCTCAACAGATGCCTACCACATCCTTGGTTTGGGATACAAGCATCTGCTCACTTTGCCTGTGACACAAGTAGCTTGCGAGAGAAGGTTCTCTGTCCTCAAGTTAATCAAGAATCGATTAAGGAGCACAAATTCACAGGAACACCTGGAAGCATTCATGCTTATGGCTAAAGAGAAAGACATCCTTATGTCCCTGGACAGTGACCATATCATAAACAGAGTAGCAGAGAACAGTGACCTGTTCAAGAGGCTTTTACCCTCCCAACATGAAATTGGCCACCTTGATCTTTATTTAAATATTCATAAACAGCATCTAAAACACTGTTTTAATCCCTATTTTCATTTACAGTGTGTACATTATTTCTGAGAGTATTCCTGTGATCTAAGTGATACTCTTGCACAAAACCTAGTGTTTCATGACCGTTTTTGTGTCATTTCAGGTTTCTGTAGTCCTGATTATATTTTGGATGTCATTAAGTTGGTATTTTGCTGTTCTTTGTATGTACTGTATTTGTATTTGAAGACTTAGGTTACTTTAATAAACACAGCCCCGATCATCACCACTGCTTGACATGTTACTTGGCGTGAATATTTTATATAGTATATTATTGTGAGAAGCCTGCAAGTGGCTGTTTGCACATGTCCAGTTGGTGGGCCTATTTGTGAGAAAGTCTAGGGCAGTTTTTTAGTTCCAGTCCGCCCCTGACCTGGACCAAACTCATCGGATAACATCTAATTTCACACTTTCCAGGTGAATATATATGTGAATATATGGTGAATTTCTGCACTTTAAGTAACATGAAAGACAGCATTTTTCATAAGGGTTATTCAGAGAAGCCCGAATGAAGCGGATGCTGACTGAGACTGTATGCTAACTACGTTCTGTGCATTTCTCTGTGTGTGAATTAACATAGCAGAATATATTTCTATTAGTGGAATACTGATGGGGGGTGGTTATTGCATTAACCTTGGTCTGTGTCTGTGACCCTATTTAACCTCCCTGTCTTCCGAGCTCTTCCCAGGAGGGGTCAGTAACAGCAGGCCTTCTTGGACTACCGGCTCCTGTCTCTGGCTCCTTTCCACTTGGATTGGTTGCCTTTCAGGCCCCCTGGGTCGCCTCTGGAATCCCGACCTGTTAACTGGCGTGCTGGGTTCTACTGTCATTTATCGACAGGGGGTGCTGAGAGCACAAGGGCTGCAGGGCGGGGGGAGCTACAGAAGGGGAAGGAGACCAGAGCACCTGCACACTTCCTACTCGCCAGCTCACAGAAGAATAGGGCTAAAGCTCAAAGCTCTATGAACTTCACCTGGAACGAGAAGAGTTTCTATCATCCATCCATCCATCTATTTTCCAACCCACTTATCCTACTGGGTCGCGGGAGTCCGGAGCCTATCCTGGAAGCAACGGGCATGAGGCAGGGAACAACCCTGGACGGGGGGCCAGCCCATCGCAGGGCACACTCACACACCAGTCACTGACATATTGTAAAGGGACTGCATTTATATGGCGCTTTTCTACAAAGCGCTTTACAAATTATGCCTCACATTCACCCATCCACACACCAGTGGCGGAGGCTGCCATGCAAGGTGCCAACCTGCACACCGGGAGCAATTTGGGGTTCAGTGTCTTGCTCAAGGACACTTCAATGGGGCCAGGAGTAAGCGGGGCTCGAACCTGCAACCCTCTGGTTGCCGAACGAGAGCACTGCCTTCTGCACCACCATCTTCCCCAATGCACACCTACGGGCAATTTAGGAACTCCAAACAGCCTCAGCATGTCTTTGGATTGCGGGGGGAGAGTTTCCTTCAGGGTCAGGTTAATCAGAAGCCATCATGTAGTGTGCTGAAAAGGTACCTGTACAGGGAGAGCTGTTAAGGACAGCAACACACTACAGTAGAATTTGGCATTTGGATTCTCTTCCTCCATCCCCGATTTTATCCAATGCAGATTTCGGCAGGAAACACAATTTCTGTTTCACACAACTGCCTTTATCTGTCTTTGGTATTAAAGCCACCAGGCTGAATCACAGACCTTCAGCTCTGACCCTGATAACCAACATATGAAATAACAAGTCTTTCCAGTAATGTCTATAGCCACGAGACCTGTATAGTGAATGTACCTGTTCAGCCTATCTTTATGCATCATCTGTTGTGTCCTGTCTTTACAGAAGTCCCTAAGCTAGTCATTGTCTTCTTGTTTTTCATGTCATCAAAAAGTAGACAATGCCCATAAATTTAGGTTATTTGTCTTTGGAAAAAATAAGACATCTTACAATTTAGATTTTTTTCAAATTTACTTTTATTTTTAATTTCACAGCATGCCCTATTTAGAGTACAACAGGAATAAATATGTTTCTTAACATCAGTCAAAAGATAGATGCAAAAATAAAATGTCCACTACAATGGCCATAAATGAATGGGTGGGGTCTCAGGAGGTTACAGACCATCTTCTACCTTTTACATTGGGGCAGCAGTCTTAAGAGTTTCCAGTTTTATTGTTCTCAGAGATTCTTATGATCTGTTCCACTGAGGCAGAAAATGTCTGTCGAAGAAAGATCTGGAAATCAGGGCCAAAGTGAACAGTGTGTGTACGCATCAATCCCATTAGCTCCTCCAATCTCTCTTCTCACTTTGAGAAAATAATAAAATATTAAGGCTTTGAGCTGATTTATAACCTTCCCAGGCTTCCTGCAGATAGTCTATAGGAGTCCTGGAACCTATCAACCGTGAAATATCTTTGCGTGGGATAAAAGTTATATTTGCGAAAAGCTGTTTAGCTTGTCAACTGTATAGGTTCTCCAGCTAATATTTCTGACAGAAAGTGTGGGCCATGTCATATGGACAATCCTCTTTTATTATTTTTGTGTAGCTTTGTGTAGCACAAGGCACACTGTAAACACGGAGCTTGCTCCCTGCATCCAGCACTGCCACAAAGCCACCTTCTGAAATAGCCTGACTTTTTGAGAGAAGTTGACCTGGCCTTCCGTTCCTCACCACTCTCATGCACATTCATCTCCCCTGTGGCTAGAGAGTAACCCTTCAGGTGCTGGATCTGCAAGACTCTTAACCCACATCACTCCCAGCTAATGCCAATGTTACTTTAAGGAAATATCAAGCAATAAAAATGGATTTAGTGGTGGTGGTAAAGAGCATGCATAGATTACAGTGTGTAAGAAGCATTCACTGATTTCAGTGTGTAAGGAGCGTGCACAGATTTTAGTGTGTAAGGAGCATGCCCTGATTACAGTGTGTAAGGAGCATGCACAGATTTTAGTGTGTAAGGAGCATGCACTGATTACAGTGTGTAAGGAGCATGCACTGATTACAGTGTGTAAGGAGCATGCACTGATTTCAGTGTGTAAGGACCATGCCCTGATTACAGTGTGTAAGGAGCATGCACAGATTTCAGTGTGTAAGGAGCATGCGCAGATTCCAGTGTGTAAGGAGCATGTGCAGATTCCAGTGTGTAAGGAGCATGACCTGATTACAGTGTGTAAGGAGCATGAGCAGATTTCAGTGTGCATGTTAGGACCATGTGCAGATCATAGTGTGTTGCCACACCCACCAAACAACAAACCACCTCTGGGATGAGAATCCGATTGCAGCCGTGCAGCTGGTGATACACAACACTAGTCTGAATGGTACATTGGGAATTTTTCTCTAGTGGCTACATTGTCAATCCTGCCGCTAAATTTTCCCTGTAAGTTGGAGGACCTTCTTATAGGGCTGGATGTACTGTAGATTGACGTCATACCCAGGGCAAAGCAATTTCAGGTGAAGGGCCTCGCTCAAGGGCCCAACGGAGTAGAATCACCGCGGTCATTCATGAGATTTGAACCAACAACCGATTACTATTGATAGCGCACTCAGATAAATATTCTTACGCCAACCCACATAAAGCAGGCAAGTAAAGGCCTTGGTGACTATTCTGGAGTTCATATGGAGCTCCAGAAATGACATTCCATTCAGTTAGTGCTCATTTCATTTGCATTTTTATGCATTAAGTCACTCTAGATTAGATTAGTAGTTAATTTCCCAGGAATTGCACTCATTAAATTCAAGAATGTCTGAACAAACAGTTGACTTTTAGCCTAAAAGGCATGTCATTTGGCATCAGAGAATCAAGTTAGCAATCTGGCAGCGATACCTACCTTCAGTCATCTGACTGAACGCGCTCTGTGTGATTACAGCATGTCAGTGTGCCTGTGATGATATATGACACGTCAGATGGAAGAATAATGTGAAGAAAAGCACACATTCAAATGAGTGAACCGGTTAGCGTCTTTGTATTAAACGGTGCAACTCTTTGCTTCGCTGCTTTACGGCCCTTATTTGCATCTTAGCCAAAGGCGGCCATATGTGCAGATAATAGTGGGGACCACGATCGAGCTCTTGCCATCACTCTGCCTGTTCATTCTCCGCCACAGCTGTCACTTCATCTTCCCACATCTAAGAACAGGACACATGCCACGCAGGACTCGGAGCAGGCTGCCTCCGTCAGGTATTTGCTGCAGCTGAAGCCAGTGTTGATTCTGAGAAACACTGGTGCACATCGGAGACGGACCAAAGAAAGCTACAGTATACAGGAAAAGCAGAGCGGAAATACTCATTTCAGTGTGGCCCGGGGAATCTGGCTTTCCCTGAGGATGACTAACATAAAGCATTACGCTGTTCCCCAGAGATCTGACTGCATGGTGGTAACTGACAACAACACCAGTGGCATCGGGGTGGGGGTATGCCTCTTAAAGAGCAGCAGAGCGTGATGGGATATCCGAAAGCTAACACATTCCTATGTACCTGTACTCATACTTGTGCAAAAGCCACATTAAGCTTCATGTCCTGAGCACTAAGACAGAAGGAACTTAGAAGGAAATAAACTGTTTCACAGAATTAGCAACTATAAAGTCAAAGGTTTGTTTTTTTTTCCAAAATGCACATATGATTATTGTTTGAGCCTGTTTTACATGTTTTCTATGTATTATATGCATTATTTTTCATTTTAAAGGAATTACTGTATGTGAGGTTGTGGCCTTTCAATGGAGAGATTGACACCTCAGCCTATAATATGCCTGCCATTGCCCAGCCTCAATCGATGGATGCGTCTCACAGAAGTCCATGCATATTTTATAAAGTGTATTTAAAACAAAAGCAGCCCAGCTTTGGAAAACACGCCGTAAATCGCCGAACACGACAAAGACTCATGTCTGTCAGGCACTTAGAGAGAGAGGCAATGAAACGAAGACATTATCTGCGTAAATGTAGACATTATAGCCTTGAGCTGTGTCTGCGTGATGTTTATGGTGCTGTATTCTATGGAAGTGGATGTTGTTTTACTGCTTCAAAAGGCCTCCAGTTCTTCTAGAAGGTTCTGTCACCCGCATCGTGCATTAGGATTTGTTTTGAAGAAAAAGCATACTTGTAAGCTTGAGCCTCAAACATTATCGACGCGGTGAACATTTGTGCACATATGAGGTCAATCCGTCATTGACGGGAGCTCTTTTCGTCTCTCTGCTGGTGGCCCCCAGTACTGGGGTGGGGGGACGGGCAATTACTTTTCTACTAATGTCATCGCATCCCATGATTCATCACATTGAATGAAACCGAAACTATACCCTCAATATTTTAGTATTGATTAAAACATCAAGAAGTCTATTACATTTAGCTTGTTGAGAGAGTTGTGACTCAGATCTGTCGATGGGTAGAAATTGCTCAGCTCCTCAGAGAAGTCAATGCTGCCTGTATTTCCTGCTAAATGGAGGGAATCAAACATCCCTTTCCGTGATATTATGAGATATTCTTCAATTCTGGCCTTTATAAAATGGAATGAATGAAGTGCACATGGTTTCCAGCCAGCATTTAAAAGCCACTCACTGTACATTTTTGCCATATTACCACAGACAAGTGACCTTGTTTTTGCCCTTCTTCCTGACAAGTATAAGGTCAAACCCTATGTGTAAGCCAGCAGCATCTGAATGTCGCAAAGCAAGAAATCTCAACTGATTAAATGTTAGCATAATTATTAATCAGGGATATGACTTACCTAGTTAGGCGTGTGTGTTACGAGTGCCGGGTGGAGTGCGAGTAAAACGACAAACAAAAGGCAGGTTTAAAGTAAACGTAAGACTGGGTTTAATAAACACACAGAGTACGACACATGTAACTTCAATGCCGCTACGCTGGGACAGACGCTAAACACAGACTAAATACACTTGAACAGAACACGGGACAGGCGAGCGGCAATCGCCTCACGGATGATCACAATTAGGGTAATCACACGAGGAAATGAGGTGGGCGTGGCAACACACAGGGCTGGAGCGGGACGGATGACGCAGATCATGACAAGTGTGAAGTTGACCACCAAATTTTCCTACATATCCATACATGTTGATGTTCTTTGCCAATAAATCATCATTTTATCACCAGAACAGGTTGCTCAAACGAAGTTGCCGTTTAAATTTAGCTAAAGCTATTTTTACACCATTAAACGCAAACTAACGTTACGTCAAATTGGCGTTGTTGTTGATGACTCCTCCCTCTATCTCTGGAGCCTCCTTGGCTCTGTTGTCCATTTAAACCTACGGAGCTGAAAATAATGGAATATTTCTGGCTAGAATATTTCATTTAAAATCCACCGAGTTGACAGCAGGGGCGTCTAAAGCCTCAGTTCCATGGCTCACTGTTATACACACAGAAGGCCGTGTATTATTATACACATCATTGCTGGTTTTAAAGGTATGATTGGCCCTAATGTCACCTCATTCATTAAAATAATCTTAAACTATAATTTTTTTTTTTTCATTTATTTGTTTCATCTTATTTATTAGTATTTTTTATTTAGTCAGTGTATGGTGTATCCCTTGGTAACGCTTCAACGGCAGACAAAATTACTGCAATATATACATAATTTTCCTTTTGAGGAAGTCCTGGGGAAGATACCCCGCCCCCAGCACCTCGGGACTTAAGGAAAGCTGATAATCTTGGTTGTGCTTCCCATAGGTATTTCATTATTTATTTTTCTGTTTTCCAGTCCCTGTTGGAATGGTGTCTTTTTATTTGTCTTTGATTGTTTGGTTTTCTGTCCTGCTGCCCCTCCCTACATCAGTAACAGAGTCTGAGTCTGCTGCCCCTCCCTATATCAGTAGGAGTCAGACTCTGCTGCCCCTCCCTACATCAGTAAGAGTCTGAGTCTGCGGCCCCTCCCTACATCAGTAACATATTCTGAGTCTGCTGCCCCTCCCTACCTCAGTAAGAGTCTGAGTCTGCTGCCCCTCCCTACATCAGTAAGAGTCTGAGTCTGTTCCCCCCAAATTCCCCTCAGTCCCGTCCTTCTGCCCTTGAGTCTTCCCCAGTAAATTCAGAGATTTCTTTCTGAAAAGTTGACCATGTCTGCTGATGATTCTCAGTAGATTCAGTGCCAACTTACAGATTAATCTTTCGGGCCGAGTTAGTCAGGCTTCCGACTGCACTGAAACCAGCTAGCTCTTCAGTTCCTTCCAATGGGATGTAAAACGTCTCTCCAGGCATGAGAAACCCCCCCATTCTTAGAGTTATTGCACAGGATTTCTGCAGGCTCAGTGGAAACTGCCAGAACACAGCGAAAGGTGCCACTAGTTCTGCTTTATATTTCACTTCAGATTGTCGTTAATTAAATGTCATCTCTTTATAGGTGAGGAACCTTTAATTCTAAGTTCATGATTAGTCTCATTTTAAGCACTTTTGTAGAAGTGATTCCTGTTTTATGCTACTAGTCCAGAGCAAATATAAATCATATGCATATTGTTCCCTTTACCCATTTAATATCACTTTTCTTTACTTTTTATCACTTTGAGGATGATCCTTCCTGTGCAAATCCACGGTGGTGCCAAAGCGTCCAGTGACCTCGGCAGCTGCTCTCAGAGCCTGTATTTAGTATGAGATCTCTGCATGTAGGATCTCTGCATTAAGATCTCTGCATTTAGGATCTTTATTAGTTTTTATATTTTAAGATTTCTACAATGGGTTGGTGCACCATCTTGGGTTGTTTCCTGCTTTGCGCCCATAGGCTCTGGACTCTCTGTCACCATGAATATTATAAGTGGTTTCAGAAAACGTATGGATGGATTTTAAGATTTACAGGCATGCGGTAGTCGCTCTGAACACCAGCAGAAGTGGGATAATACCTTTATTGTCTTTCTTCTGTGGTAACAGACCAGCATTTACCTCCTAAGGAACACATCAGGCTTTATGCTTTAGACTAAGTAAGGTTGTCTTATGCAGAAATCCTCCGGCATGCGAAAAAAGACTTAATTTTTTGCATTCATTTTTGTATATCTGATGACTGCGTCTTAAGATTATTCTGTTTTACCTCATTGAATGAGCTTGTCTCATATGTTACCAAATGTGATGGTACAGTAGTTTGGTGTAGAACCTGTGGGGTCTGGTACCATCAGCAGCTCGCCATGGATAAAAACCAGAGAAGAGGCTTCAAAAAAGCAGCGGTGAAAATAAGCACAGCTAGATGTCAACTGTGACCTAACAATGTGCTTCAAACTCAGAAGAGGAGTGTTGGGATGAGCAGGATTAATGGGCGACATCGAGGTGTTTGAGGGAAGGAACCATCACTCTGGCTGGAAGAGTAACGGAATGGATCTGGACAGGGAGGCTTATAAATGGGTGGTAAGCCGGGTCAGAGCCTCATCCAGACGACTCCACACCACCGGAGAGAAGCCAGCAGGCTACATGCATCGCAGAGATGGGGAGGACGAGGCAGCATGCTGGGCTCCATTCATTCTGAAGCCGTTGGTGGTATTTACTGCCACTCAAACCATGCATCTGTGTAGGGCCCCTGCTGGCCACAAACAGTCACTACACTACATATTAAATGAGCTCCCTCCTTATGTAAGAGATGCAGAAGCAACATGTTCTACTAACTAAGTACCATCTTCTGACTCTGCTTGCTAGGTATTTATTTAGAAAACTCTGAAAATCAATTTCTGGGTCAGGCCCCAGAAACAACAAACATGCCCAACCTGAGACTGTCACCCCCCTCCCCTTGTACTTCGCCTTTGTCAAATTATTGAGCTTTTTAATAGGCATGGCGATTTTAAAGCGAGCATGAGCAGGTCACGCCACATATCTGTCAGATGTAATTTGATGGTTCTTGCCTCTTCTGTATCACTGTGATTCGTAGCACTGGAGGTGGCAGGAAACAGAAGCGAGAGCCATTATGTCACCAGAGAAGGTCAAACAACAGCAAGGGGAATAAATCATTAAAGGCTCGGCGATCAGAAGTTAGTGGCAACACTCATTACTCTCGGGGCGCCTGGAAACTGTGAAGGGATCAAAAGGCAGAGTATGTGGCGCAAGGGCTGATGGGAATTGGGAACTGGGTGGCCCCAGGGATGGTTATGCCTGGAGATGAAGGCATGGACAAGGCTCAGTCTTTTGGGAACATTTTTCATTATCATTTTTCCAGCTTAACAAATGCAGAATGTGTTTTTGGGAAAGCACGGTCAGTCATTCCTTATGGTAATTGGGAGTTAAGGTCCTTGCTCGGGGCTCCACCAATGACCACTCTGCCAACTCTGGCATTTGAACCAGCAACCTTCTGATTATAAACATGCTGTTCCAAACTACTGAGACACATACTGTCCTCTTAGCCTGAACATCCCCGCATAGGCTGAAGGTCACTGAGAAACAAAACAACAGTAGGAGAGTCTCTAGTGGATTGACTGTCAAGCAGAATCAGAGGGAAGCGTTTGCCATGAGGGCAGATCACAATCGCAGTGAGAGGCCTTCACAGCGCCACCCTGGGGTAGGGACGACTGGCGGGGCCACACTCAAAAGATGAATGTACCTCTGGTCCTAACCTAAGCCCCATGGCAGCTCCTGGTGACAATTTATAGCATCTGTTTGAAAGTGCAGGTAGCATGAAGTAGTATCAGAAAGTTCCAGAAGGAATGTGGGAATGGCAGGTGGACTAGATTTCGGCAGCGTCTTATAGAACTGAGGGAAAGTAGCCCACCTGACCCACCACTTTGCTGACATGCGAGTGTGACATGAGAGAGCGGCACTGGGGCAGACAACACTGGAGAAAAAAAATGCTGGATTCTTTACTCTGAACACTGTCCTATTTCAGAACTTTGACTACTAGACAAAGATCTGAGCAAAAGAGGAGGAAGAGAAGAAGAGGAAGAAGAGCAGATACCCGGCACGACAGTGCTGCCCCACCCAGCCCTGCATGTCAGCTGGATGATAAGACTGAGGATCTACTCTGCCTGCTTCATTCTCAGCAGGACATGAGGGATTGGTGTGGTTTCACCTTTAAACTTAACTAATCTGAAACCAAACTCAGTCATGCAACCCCCTTTATTCACAGAACATCACAACGAGTGTCTGCATTTCTCTTCATTAACTGTAACACATTCAGAGACTGAGCTACAGATAGTAATGAGCTTGCAGAGTCACACAATACATCTAACACTGTTATCCAGGCCTGAGGCTTTGTGGTGTCAGGTCAAAACATGGAGCCACCGGTTGCTGCCGGTTAAGGAGGGGATCTGGTACCACGGCTGTCTGAGCAGGATATGGGGAGGTTCTTCAGCAAGCTTCAACGCCTGCAGAGACTCTGGCCCTGACAGCCTCCCCTTCCGTGCCCTAAAGACACAAGGAGCACCACAGGCTCATCTTCACTATAATCTTCAACATCTCCTCATCCCTATCCACTGTCCCACTGTGCCTCAAGAGGACTACAATTGAGCCACTGTCAAAAAAGGTGGCACTCAGCTCCGGAGTTATGAAGTGCATAGGTGAACAGCTCATGGGACATTTTAGGAGGCATTTTCCCCTCTGGAGGAGCAGGGTGGTGGAGGATACTGTCTCCCTCTCACCCTTCACAGCACCTTCTGCCAGGATGTTATTCATCAAACTGGCCTTTAAGATCATCACTGACAAGTTCCTGAGCTGGGCCTCAGGAGGTCCATCTGCAGCTGTTTTGGACTTCCTCATTGGCAGAACTCAGGAGGAGAAGATCAGGAACAAAACATCAAGCTCTCTGATCATCAACACAAGGACCCAAAGGGCTGTTGCCTGAGCCCATGCTGTATTCTCTCCCATGTGTCCAAACTTAGGGGCAAACATATTATTAAATTTGATAATACCTCAGTAATCACAGAGTAATCACAGAGTTCCTGTGATTCCAACTGGGCATCTTTGGGCTGCAGGAGTAACCCCAAGTGAACTGCATAAGAACTTGCAAAAGAACAAAAGCTCAACCATGAAGGTGATGGAAGCTGCAGAGGTGAATGTGGTGAACAAGGAGATGCTGCTGCCTCTAAACGCTTACAGCAATCTGAACATTATGCTTTAATGAGAAAACTTATGCTCAGAATGACATTCCCCATTAGATTCTTATATTACTGCATATTTACAACAAATGAGCATGAATGACTTTCTTCCTGATACTTTGTAGGCTCCCAGATCAGCAATGACTCTTTAGTTGTCATACTACCATAGAGCCTAACCTAACACTGTGATTTGATCTTCCACGACTTCAAACATCACAGAATTCAGTGTTGTATCCCACGGTACCTTCTTCCAGTGGCTTCTTCTCCATTATCTTCTCACGGTGGTGTTCAGTAAACAAATACAAGAACTTAAGTCTGGAGTACTTCCTGCTTTTCTGCTGGTGTCCTTTTTGCCCATATGATGGGTTATGGGGTCGAATCTCACCTCTGTTCTGTGTGTGTGTGTGGTGTTTGCCTACTCTCCTTGTGTTTCCTCCTGCCTCCAAAGAAATCCTTGGATGTGCGCCAGTCTGGTGGCGCGGGGGGGGGGGGGGG
>JABFDZ020000042.1:32592-50535 GCA_019775955.2 Pollimyrus isidori
TCAACAGATGTTACACTTTGTGCAGACATTACATCACATATTCACATTAAAACAGCACATCTTATCCTTAGATAGGCATGGCCGTTAGTTTGTGGTACCAATATACCAATATAAGTTGCACACCTGGAAACAACATATTTTGGTTAGTGTGGCTTATCCCAATGCATCTTCTCCAGAATGGATAATGTACACCTTAATTCAGTTCTTTTGATATGACATGGTAAAACACAGAAAGCTTGCTAAGGACCACCAAGATCAGATAAGGACCACAAAAGAATGTGGAGAGAAAGGGGGGTGGGTGGGTTGTTAAACAAAGAAAGAAGACTCTCTGAAAGTTAGGACACACTGGTTACACTAATTTTCCAGATTCATCTGGTATAACCATGAGAATATATATACAATGGTAGCTATACCTATTTATTTATTCAAATTAATATATGTTAAATAAGTAAAAATATAAGTAATATAAGTAAAAAAGGGGTAAAATAGGTAATACTCCCTGAACATGGTTATAAAGGTGGCACACAAAACATTAAGATTATCTAAGGACACATACAAAAATAACCTATCTGTATATTGAGACTGGTAGTCATGGGTAAATCAATATACAGGGTGTACAAAAGCTAAACTTAAAAGAAACTTTATTTAGGGTGTTGGTCTGTTGGGTGAGTGGTATGTAAGGCAGGATGTCTTGGGAGGGGGTTGTGTGCCAAGTCGAGGGACCCCTGTCCATTAGGTCTACTGTGCTGTGTGTAGGTCTCTAAATCTCTGGAAAATAAAAGTTGGAGTGCTGGCCTCCCTTGTTATCTGTGTGTGTTTATGTGTGTAACCCCCCTTTGGTGACTCTCGTACCAGGCTCAGCCTTGTCTCAGGTCAGCTGGAATTTAAGCCCTATGATATTGCATGTGTGATCCTAAATGGAAATATACTGCATTTTGAGAGAAATAAAAATGTACATATGCTTGATATGACTGATTGTTCTGATTTTAGCAAAATGTAGTTTGCAGCTTTGTTACCATCTATACAAAAAAATGCATTGAGATGTACATGCATATGAGTAAAATATTGATGAGGTTGTCACAGAAACGATTTCTATTCACTACTACTGCTGTATATGCTTTTTTATTATTTTGCAATGCAACACTAAATTATGCAAAAATAGACAACATAGAAACGCATAATATATGTAATTTGTTCTTTTTAGTCAGTTGTACAAAGCGTGACACAGCAGTTCTCTGGGAAAGAGCATATGCTCTGGTTACGGCAGCATGAAATACTATGAGTGAAATTTGAAGTGTTTTATTGGTTGAAGTGCGTTTTTGCAGCAAAGGTTAGTTGACATGCTCAGGTCTGTTTGTAAATTGCAATGCACACTGTATGAGGGAGTTTTGCTAAAGTGGACATGGTATTGGGACAAGTGAGAAAATGAGTGTAAAAAACTGTTTTGGTGCAGAACAACGGATTTCCACCCTCCTTCCATGCAATACCTGTTGCCCATAATCCATCTGACCAACCTCTTATGCAGTACAGTACAGGGTTACACCTCCTCGATGATAATATATATCATTCCTATTTAGCATATTGTCGTCTGTGCTTATTTGTATATCATTACATTTCAGGATGCCTTCACTACTAAATAAACAAATGTGTGCTACATGAGCCTTATGTAGCCCTACTGTCAGTCAGGCATGAATAATTTAGGAAAATCTTCAACATGACAGTTTCGTTTTGTCATTGTTGTAAACATTCAGGGATGTTTGTCCTTCCACACACAGAAGGTAATCAAGCAGGTAATCGATTCAGGTAAATGTGGGTCAAATTAGAAAGAAACGCTGTGACTGACACCCCCCCACCCCCCCTCCAAAAAAAGAAAAGAAAAACAACAGTGCACGATAAGCAGTTACAACATTAATATTAAGGGGAAAATTGTCAAGCTTAGTATGAAAAATCATTTGAAATCATAAGAACAGGATTACCAACATTGTGTCCAGTATATGTGCCCCCCTGCTTTGGCGTGGATCCATTCCAAAAACGTCAGCACATTCTCTTTGTGTTGACAGTATAAAATAATAAATGAACAAAAGAAGTACGATTTCTTTGATATGATTACATTGTAGTACAATGTAAATAATTTGCTTTTCAGTCTCATGATAAGATATTGTCAGGTAAGATAAGATGAGATTTGTATTTAAGATGCATGAAAACGGCTTGTTTTATGGGAATAATGATATCAGGACGGCAGGGCTGTCATGCATCAGGTGGGGGGGGGGGGGGTAGCGTTCATCACTGACGCTCCCACCACCTGCTCAGTGCCCCCTCTTCCTGCCGCGGACACCTTAATTATTTATTTACGGCACATCACGGAGCTCGGTCACGAAGCGAATCTCAACGCATGCTGGAAGCTTCTGTGACTTGAATCACTAAAGGTCACTTTCCTGCTCTTAATCGTGGTGGAAACATTTACATGACCTGGTGACTGACGCATTTTCGCTGGATACGCAGGTTGCCAATACCATGTAGCTGCATGTTCGTAAGCGTCAGTAGCTCTTTTCGGTGTCGTGATGCGTTAGGCTGGATCATGTTAATCACACACCTACCAGAAAGGTACCAGGCAGTATGAATATGCTAATAACATACTCCCTCCACGCTGATCTCTTTTTTAATTTCCCCAGACATTTGTCAGTTTATTTTTATTTTTTTCAATGTGTAAACTGATACAAAATCTCAAAAAAAAATAAAAATAAATACTGCAAAGTTATTTATATTGTAATAATATACAATATGGACCAGATGATGTCTGTATAATTAAAATGACAAGTGATGTACATTCTTAGGCAAACAAAAAAAAAATTGGCCAAACCCAAACTTTAGGCTTTTAACTATTTCTGCAGCAAATACACTCTTGCCAGCAGTTTTTACAGAAAGAAGAGTCAGTCATACTCCACTCAGTGCTAATAGTGTTTAATGTGAGACCAACTATATTAGGGTTTAAATCTGGACTCCCACCTACAGTATTTGCCAATGAGTGCATTTCAGGGATTTTATATGACCTCCCAGTAAAATATGGGAATGGGTTTAGATAAGAATGAAATGTACAGATCTGACCTGCTTCAGTGGTATTACTGCACAGGATTGTAAAATGATTCATAATGACCAGTAAGTGAGGTTTTGCATTTAAAGTTATTTAATGTGATTTAATGGATTAAAAGACATTATTTTGCACTGGCCAGAGAGTGTCTCCCAGGGTTTCTGTTGAAAAGTAATCAGTCAAAATGTTGAATAAAATCACCTCAGTAGAACAATGTCTAAAAATTTTGAGTCAAAGAAATACAGAGAGACAAATTATCCTTCGTGATACTTATACAGAAATTGCTTCACTGAGCTATTCAGTGTGTATGCAGACACAGAACAGCAGCATTCCCATCCTTCATAAACCTGTATGTTCTTGTAATGCTGATCTGCTTTTCCTGTTCATGATGTATGAGACCGATGCTCTCCTCCTATTCATGATATCAGGCATTGATACTTTTCCTCCTATTGATGATGTCAGAGATCAATGCCCCCTCCTATTCATGATGTCAGAGAATGATGCTCCTTCTGCTATTCATGATGTCAGAGATCAACGCTTATCCTTCTCGCACTGGTATTTCTCATGTAGCACACAATCAAAAACTGCAGAGAATTTTAATAGCCTGTTCAACAATTAGTGTCATTAATATGGTGAATGATATGTATCTATTAGCAAAAATAGATTAAATTATTTATATATAGTATCTTATCATACTAAATTATCACACTTAGAAAATTGGCCCTTTGCAAAAACCTGTCAGGTATACAATACATGTAGGTCCAAAGATATTACCACCCCCAGCTAAATTATCTGTAAATTATGTGTGATGGGATTTACAGAAAGTCTGCTTAATTGAACCAAGATTGTTGTTTTGATGTGATGGCATCTAGCGGACAACTTAACTATATACATTAAGGAATGTTCCACAATCACAGCGTGTCAAACCCAGCATATGGGGGATTTGTTTAATTATTAAATGTAATTATTTGCATATGAATCACCAACAGAAATATGTAACCTAACTGTTTGAGATCTAATTCCCATGAAGAAACCAAACTTCTTGTTTAGCGAATGATTGGACTCAAGGGGCATATAGACTGTGAGGAGTCTGTATAATCCTAGGTGGCACTTTGGCTGGCTGGGTAACATTATCACCTGGCAGCTCTGCATTCCTCCTGAGCTCTCCAGTCCTTGAGCGATTGGGGTGAAGGACCTTTGTCAAAAACCCAAAGGTGAAATCACTCTGCTGACCTTTTGATCATAAGCACAGCACCTGATCCCACTGAGCCACTCACCACCCCCAACACTGTGTCCCAGGCACACAGGGTATAGGTGCACCCTCAAGAACAGTATACTCTCCCAGGAATTAAGGAATACCTGTATATTGTAGCATTAATGCTACTTGAAGTGAGGAAAAACATATGCCGATGCTCCCCTTGGTATTCAGTACCAGGTACCAGTACTCCCCATATCATTCAGTACCAGGTCCCGGTACTCCTCTTGGTATTCAGTACCAGGTATCAGTACTCCCCTTATCATTCAGTACCAGGTGCCAGTACTCCTCTTGGTATTCAGTACCAGGTGCCAGTACTCCCCTTATCCTTCAGTACCAGGTGCCAGTCCTCTCCTTATTATTCTGTACCAGCAGATATTGGGAGGTGCCAGTACTCCAAAGAGAAAAAGCAAGATGTGCTGGTACTGCATACTGGTGAGTACTGAGCATGACATTGGCTGATCCATAGTCCTCAGTCACTAAAAGATTTTTATTCATCCACTGATGAACAAATGACTTTGCTGATTTGTCCCACGTGTTGATTCAGCTGTAAATCTCATTCTAATTTAGATACAGAATTAGACTTCAAAACTTAAGTAGACATTATTCCGTGGGACTGATTGAACAGCCTCCTGTTCTGAATATTGTCTCGCTTCTCAATTTCTCCACTATTCTCATTAATCTAAAGCAATTCGCCCTCTACATTTTGAATTTGAATTCTATACCTTCTTTATGTTTCATTTTTATATGGTGAGATGCCCAGTGTTTTATTTGATTCGGTTTAAGCAGCCAATAGTGACTGACTTAATGCAGTCTGATTAGTGCAACAGTACAGCTGATTTTTGGACTTTGAACTTTCAAAAAACAGTTCTTTAAACACCCATTTAAACACATTAATGTTGGGATTGTTCCAGTTGAACCTGAAAACTGAACTGGCATGATTTGACTATGAGGCATGTAATAGCAAGTTTATTGGGGATGGAACCTGCATTTACAGGAAAACAGGGACAGGACAGGAAGAAGGTCAATACAATACAGAGAGAAAACTCAACAGGACGCTGCTGATTTGGAGAGAGTAGAAATTTGGACCCCGGGCCGTCATGGTCTGGAGTCGAACGGGATTGTGAGCAGGGCAGGTTCAGAAGAGGATGGTTAAAACCTACCATATCCTGTCTGCTCTCTCCTCATTCATGTATAACACAAGTACCAATGTTTGTATCACTGGTCTCAAACACACTGAAATGTCAGAGTTGATTATGACAGCCAAATGAGATCATTATGCATTGTTTACACAAATATGTGTGGCTGTGTTTCCTAAACCCCTGAAATGATATACAAACAGATAATTTAGATAATATTTTTCAGGGAAATCTGTGGCTCTGGATGTTTGGACACTTTGCTTCGGATCAGAAGGTTGTCGGTTTGAATACCATGAGTCCTCCAGCATGGATTTATCCCCCCTGTTTCTCTAGGCACCGGCTGCCCTGCTTTCTCAAATGTATGACACTTTTGTTAAAGGTGTCTGCTAAATGAATGTAAATGTCCGTGACCATCGATATGCTGAAGGAGGCACAGCATGAAGGATGGTAATGCTGCAGTGGCCATGACAGGCTGCTCTGGTGTCCATCCTCCACACACCTCTGCCCTGTGCATCACATCACCCTCAAGAGTCCCAGGACTGATGCTGTGGTGCTGAGCCGTGCTCTAGGGTACGAAATGGTCCATTTGCACTGAGGCTGCACTGTCCGTGGTTCTGAGCTGTTGTCTGTAGTGAATGAAGCTTAGGGCTGAGCTGCTGTCCATGGTGCTGAATTCCCCACAGCACCAAACAGATGGTCCAGCTTTTGCTAAACCCCAGTTTGTGGTGTCACATGACATATGTGTAGTGAAGGGAACTTACAGTTTATTTTTAGTAGCAGAGTAACTCTTCCTGGTTTTAAACTGACATACTCTGTATGGTGTAGGGCTAAGCCTCTGTGCTGTGATCAGAAGGTTGCCAGTTTAAGCCCGGCCACTGCATGCCTCTGGTTTGTTGAGGAAGTCCCGTAACCCCCAGCTCCCCTGGCACCGCTACGGATGGCGGCCCTTTGCAGCTAGCTTGCTACAGACAAGACGGAGGAGGTAAAAAGAAGAAAAGACTGTATTGGTTATTATATTATTATTATGTAGCGTCCAACCATGTCAGGGTTTGACCACAGAAGCAGAGGCAGGACTCAGGGAATCGGGAAAATAAGGCTTTTATTCCTTTTTAGTGTTGGAGTAAATTTTAAAACCTGATCACCAGACAAACAGGAACCTTTTCAGTTTGCAGCTCGTGGAGCAGAATTACTCAGCATTGTACTAAAAAGAGATAAAGGCCACTCTGGCTTGTTTATTTGTTTAAATATATTTGCTTGATTAATTGCATGTCATAATAATAATTAATTATCTGCTGACATCGAGCCCAAGGCTGTAACAGCTATACTGTACAGGTATTGCGTGGTTATTCATGGACAGATTGCTAATGTTTCCGCATTTAGGGACTCATATCATGCTGTAATGTTTGTGTGTAGAGCGCTGCAGGAAAAACAGCACTTACAAATATATCAGTATTAAAATGGAAATATTAGACACTCTCATGTCTACACATGTTCCTCAAAGAGCTTTTGGCATCAGCTAAACAGCTTATAAATCTTTGCTGAGCCAATTAAAGCACATTTAAAAAAACAAGTTAATATGGGCTTTTGGCACTGATGTGAGTGTGATTAATTAGTCATTTATCCCTGAATGTTGTGGGAAATGAGTTAATGTAAGATCATGGCGGTGGGGTTCTAAGGGTCTTTGACTGTTACTTTCACTTGGGGGGTGCAGCCAGCCCAGCAGCACAGCTCCTGTGGACCGCATCCCCCCCCACCCCCACCCACCCTTTAGTCTGGCCTGCTTTTACTTTTACCGCGCTGATGCTGAATGTTGTGTCTCTGTGAGATACTGTATCCAAAATCTATGTACTGCACACTGCTGTTCACGCCCCTTCATTGTAAATTGCATACCTGTATTTCTGATTGTGTTTTTCTATCTGTGCCTCATATCCATGTCCCAAAATGTCATGTTTAAATATCTTACAGATTTATATTATATTTCTTACTCTTTCTTTGCACAATGACAGTCAAGATCGGAATTTCATCTGAGTATCTGACCCACAGATCATACAGCTGAAGATGGCATGAACAATATAATAATGATACTTTGACTTTGCACTGTACAGTTTTTTGTTTTAGTTGACTAAAGAGCAGGTTTGCGTATCTTCCTTTAGAAAGCTGGTCCCATTCCTTCTTCACTTATCCCAGAAATCAATCCCAAAATATCTCTTTATTCCAAAATCCTTGAGCTACTGAGGCACCGTCTTCCCTGTGGAGATCTGCCCGGATGTCCGTAGCGGTGTCCTGTACGTAAAGAACTCAATCATATTTCGTCAGGACGCAGGCTCACACAAACTCCTCAGCTGCTTTCTAAAAGAGGACCAAGGCCTCCTAGTCTCTCCATGTGCCATATCTCCTGTAGCTCTGTGCCTGTGGTCTTAGGAGACCCTTTCTGAGTGACAGGCTTTGTCTTTGGTGGAAGCTGCCTCCCTTTTGTCTGCTACTTTTATTGCTAGTTGTCAGTGTGCTAATGAATACTTTTTGGGGGTCAGGTGGGGGCTGTCTTTCTGTTGTTATCCTATGTTATCCTAAATACATGTCGCTGTCCAAAAATCCGTGGGTCCTCTGGTTTTCCTGTCTACGATGTGGGACACGGATGGGACTTGCACTTTGAATTTCCTCCCAGTCCTCTAGAAAGATAATCATGTGAGCTGCCATCGATCCCTGCAGAACATAAGGATGCAGCCGATGTGGAATTCTACACTAAGAAAGGACTGCGAGTCGCTTCTCTCCTTCTCCAGCAGTCAGTTAACCACCATGGCTCTCCTTTGTTTTCTAGATCTGTATCCTCATTACGTGAATGCATGAATTAGTATGTTTTGTTTTGTTTGTCACTGGAGATTACTGCCACTGACAGGGACCAGTGAGCGCAGTGTTTTTTCCCATCTAGTTATGTGTGGATCTCCTTGCTCTATCGCTCCTTCCCCTGCCCAGTTATTTCAAAAACTGAATAAATAGTTAACAAGCAGAGTGAGAAGATGACATCTAGGTAGCTGGTTAGTAGAACATGCTGCTTCTACATCTCCTATATAAGGAATATTTCCATTCGATATGTAGTGTAGTGAGTGTTTGTGACCAACAGGGGGGGACATTAGGGTCCCCACGGTGCACTAAACAGTGCCGCTGTAATGGTAAACAGGTACAGCTCTGGACAAAATTAAGAGACCACTCTCAATTTTTAAAAAATCTGTTTTTTTTTAATCCTGGTTTAATCCTGGTTTGATATTGCCATTGGCTACACTGTGAGGCAGGCTGCTTCCAGGCTTAAATTGATGATGGCAGTGCAGAAGAACAATGTGAAACAGGAGACCCAGGGAACAACCAGAAACCAGCCAGGGAGAGGGCAGAAGCAACTTTCTAATGCCATAAAGCAAGGAAGAAGCCCTTCATTATGAGAAACAGAGAAGAGCCAGGCTGCTGTTTGCACACACACACACACACACACACACACACATACATATATATTCTATAAGTGCCATAGATCAGATACCAAACAGATGGCTTAAACCACCCTATCTTCACCTTCCTGGTTTGAGCTCATTGGCATGATCGAGTGCCTTCTGTTTCAGCAAACACATCAAAGACTTCCCTTTCGAGAGACATCAAAAGAGGGCATATTCAAAAGGGGGTGGCATGTTGTTCAGTGGGTTAGGATGCTGTGGTTGTGATGAAAAGTTCGCTGGTTCAAATCCCAGGGTTGACAGAATGATGTTGCTATTGGGCCCATCAGCAAGGCCCTTAACCCACAGCTGCCTGACCCTACTTTCTGAAAAATATACATCACTTTGGATAAAAGCACATACCGAACGTATGTGTGCTTCAGGGCATCTGTATCACAGCTCATGTCATGGGTCTGACTCCCATGAAGGTGGACCTTTAGCGGCAGAGACACAGCTGTTTGATTGGGGATGCTGACATACACTCTATGCGCTGAGCTACAAATAATAATAATAATAATACATTTTATTATTTTATTTATCTCACTCCCCGTCCCTCAGGCGCCCTGCGGTCACCCTTCCAGGGCCAACTGCCTTTCCGCTCACCCACAACTGCACCAAGGGACCCTCAAGGTGAAGACACTGGCTCCTCCTCTCACATTAATTTCAGAACCATTTACATAAATACAAATTATTCCAATGAAACCAAAAACATGTAGAGTACTAAGAGCATCCGGCAGCATCATTAACTTGATAAAACTTGATAGTACTTCTGCCTTTGATTGGCGCTATAAACCTCTGCTTTGTTTCTCAAAAGTAGGATTTCTAATTTCAAACTTCCTCAGATCAACAGAATGTCCTTTAAACCAACAATGTTGCAGACAGTCAGAAAACGTATTATGTTCATTAATCAGCTCGTTAATGTAAAACTGTAATCATGCCCTTAATGTTTAATTCACAGATCGCGTGATTTGAGAATTAGGTTTTGGAGTCATTTAATCTCAGTGTGGCACTTTCATCCTACGCGTCTTTGATCGGCATCCTTCCTTTGCGGAGGACATGCCAGCAAACCGCAGTGCTTACTGATACACTATTTCTGAGGTTAATCTCCCAGAGAAACCTTTGCCCGTTTCTGCCTGCAGTACAGCAGCGTCTAAACAGAAAAAAATCTGATCCTCAGGACTCGTCCACAAAAGTGGTGTTTCCACTGACGTGGATTTTGTGCCTTTTGAAGATAAAAGCTGATGAAATCTAAACAAAAACATGCAAAGTATCTCAAATCCAAAAACCCAGGGAGAGCAGTTAATGTGACAGAGGGAAGTCTCCATCCAGACCTCCTGCGGTGACCAGAAAGCGCCCCTGGGGTAGTCTGATGGGGGAGTGACACACCCCATCACAGAGCCACAGACGCAGGAGTGTGTGCCCTCCCTGAGAGGCGGAGCCAGAGATGGTCATGATTTGCAGTCCCCAGGAAGAGGAGCTCTCCTCACATGAGCTTGATCTCAATTTCAAAACAAACCTCTGTTCCCGCTAACAGCACCAAAGTTTTCTCCCCTCAACCTGTTAATGCGTGTTAGTGTTTATCTGATGTTGGGTGTCGCCACGTGCCGGCGAGTGTCATGCAGCCAGGAGTCCATTATCTCGTGGATCCCGAAAGCGATCATCAGCCAGCGATGCCCTGGCTGGCCGTGTCTCCTAGCAACGGAGGAGACATGCACAGCGTTTCCGTACCGATAGAATGCGGCGTGCCGAAGTCAGATGGGAAGCGGTGGTCGGTGACCGGCAGTAAAAGGGGCCACCCTGAGTCTAATGGGTGCAAGTCGGCACACCGCCTGGGGGTGTCACTGCGTATCACCCTGTTGGTCTGACATGTGCAGCTGCCTTTTCTCGCTGTTTCTTTTTGTGAGATTATGTGAGTGACTAGGCTTCTCTGTATGAATAGATGGGCTGAATTACAGGGCATGGACACACACACACACACACACACAAGCCCAGTCCAAGTAACCAAACAATACAACACTTTTGCTATCTTTAGTTTTTTTTTTGTAGTCACAGATTTTTACACAGTTGAGGCTGACCTTGTGGGAACCAAAAAATATCCCTTCAAGGTACAGAGTTACAGGTTTTTTTAAATCACATTGTAGGGAAAATTGGTCCCCACAATCTAATACATATACAGGTCGTCGTCAACTTACAACCATGATTGGTTACAACTGGACTGGTCGTAACACAATTTGGTCGTTAAGTCATAAAAATCTTTTTTTTTTGTTAAAAAAAGTCAAACCTTATCATAATTTTCTTTGTTCATTATGTATTGTTATACATCATGATTTTCTTGGTTCATTATAGTTATACTGTTACTGGTATAACAGTTAGCGGCTTAGCGTGCGCAGGATTGGTAGTGCTGCCGGGAACTGGTGCGCAAACTGTCGTACGCCCAGCTGGGCAACATTTGCGCTGCCAGACATACGAGCTGCAATCATGGTCGTAAAGTCGATTGGTCGTAAATTGGATAGATCGTAAGTCGACAAGGACCTGTACTATTGTTCTTAAAAATGATGTTACTTGGGTGTATTTGCCAGTTAATGGTCACACCTCTCCCCTCCTCCGATGCCTTCGCTCTGCAGTTGCGGCTGAGCTGAGAGAGAACACCGCTGTATGCCCGCAGGGCCTGGGCATGGAATGAGTTTCAAATCATCGTGAGGGCTGTTAATCGCATGCAGGAGGGCTGCCTGCTCCGCAGGACAATCCCAAGGAGCCAAAGATCCCCAAAATCGCCCTGGGGGGAACTATTTTGCAACCCCAGAGAGAAAGAAAGCATTTCATTGACTTGTGCTAAACAATCACAGGTCCACATCTGATAACTTATTACATTGGCTTCTTAGGTTTGCTCCCTTCGTTAATTCTTGTCTTTCCATCTGACACTTGAAACAGAAAAAAAGACACTTGAAAAAAGAAAAAAAGTTCCACTTTACCCACTCGGGATCATGCGAAAACACGCTAAGATGCGCTGAGGGCTTCAGGGATTACAGCTCCTGGTTTCGCCCGGAGATGACAGACTGATGCACAAGGCTGGGTGGGCACGATAGTAAAGGCATTCCACGACAGTGTGATAATATGACAGCCATGGAAGCACTGCATTGTGGGAGCCCATGCACTGGCTGGGAATGTTTTCGATGCCTTATTGGGCTTGTGTGAGCAGAAAGCAAAACGCTTATCAGTTTTGAAATATGCCTGAGATGGTTTTTTTTTAAATCTTATTTTTTCTATTTATCTGGCTCATATATAATGTTATTACAATTTGTTCACTGCTTCAAAATTGAGGTCTCAATCCAGAGATTAAATGCCATGATATGTCCGTTGTTTCTGTTGTTCTCCTGACAGAAATGTGAACTTATACCATTCCTCATACAATGAGGAACTCTAGATCTCTGTGTGTTTCCGGAGAAGGTTCACTTGATCTCCACCCCACAAACATCTCAGGATGTATAGAAATGAGATCAATATAACATCACAAGTTCAAAATTTCAACTTCAGTGGCTAAAAATGTCTTTATTTGGAATTGCATTGGAATTCCAAAGCTGTTTGTCACTCCAGTCGCTAGTTTATGAGGAATAATGACAGGTATTTTATGGAGTGCATAATGAGATAAGACACTGTTTGTGTTTCTCCCAAAAAAGACTCTGAGCAATGAAAGACGCTTCTGGCAGCTTTGGAGAAGGGGAAGGAGGACACAGACAGAGCTTCAGCAGATGGGCTACGGAGCCCGGTCCTCCATCACGGAGCCCATCTCTTTTGAGAATAAAAGGGTGACTACACAAAAAAATGCTAAAAGAGGCTCCCTGAGAAAGTGGCAGAATCGAGCAAAACAGGAGACCAGGACTTTGATGTGTTTCGGTGGGGGAAGGGGGGATGAGATGCTGATATATTTAACAAGGTGGCAAGAGAATAACATGAAGCCGTGCGATTACAGAGTAAAGCCCTGGTTCCCCTGAATGGCCTGACCCGGAAGGACCGAACTGGATGAGCGAACCTCTGATCTCCATCCAAGGAGCTTTTTCATCCAAAATGGATAAAAAGGATTCTGAATTAATGACCCCCCCCCCATGGTGGTGGGGACACAGAGGAAGGAAAACAAGCAGCTGTGTGACTGCAGCCCCCGGTTTCCGCAGAGTAAGCCCCAACAACCGACAGGAGGCACGTGAAGAAAGAGATAGGCTGGCCCTCTGCCTTGGTCACATGGTCAGTACCAATAAGGGCAGGCAGCTTTACAAGCCCCTGTAGGCACTTTTGTGCACTTGGGCTGTTGTGTGGATTTTCACCAAAAGGTAACCAGTTTGAATCCCATGGTAGCCTGGAACACTACTACACAAGTGAATATCAGTGAAATTACAGATGCTTTTGATAATTGTCAACCCAACCTTGTCAGTCAATCAGCGTACAAGAACTACATAAGACAAAGACCCCAAATAAGGCGTCATTAAGAACTAAATGTGTTTTAGGTCTAATTTTATTGTGAGCAAACTGTGGGGAAAGAAGTGTTCCAACAGAAACTACAGAAAATAATTTTCCCTCGTTTGCAAAAATAAATGCAAAACCAGAAAAAGCAGGGTGACACGTAAGTGAACTTATTTTCGTAACCCACGTAAATGCTCTCTGCGGTCATACATCAGGATACACATCTCAACTGGTGCCCATGCTCAGAAATCACAGCCAGGTTTAAAAAGTAAAGAAAAAAATGGAACTGCTGGTTCCACTAGAGAGCACAGAGGCCATGCGGGCGCCAGACAACAGAGATGGACAGAATTTAGAGGGAGGAAAGAGAGGAGCAGAAGAAAGAAGATGTCGAATCGAGTAACAGACACTATGTACAATGTCTTCAAATCTGTATATATTTACGTTCTACCACTTGTGTGTATAAACACGGACATATGACAGATTATATAGACCTATGTACACTATTAATACTCACTTTACGTTTCAGCATAAAAGGATAAAAAAACATACGTCACAGAGGTGGGGTACCTCCAGGAGACTGTATAGGGCCCGTCTCTGACCTGATCTTAGGCGGTGTTGCTATAGGACTCACATACCTTAGCCTCAGAGTGAGCTCCATACAGAAAGCGTGTCGGTGGCTGACGCAAGCTATGTGCTCTGGCAGCATCCACAGTTCAGCTTCACATTCACCATCATACACGTACGCAGCGTAATCGGTACGTATGTGGCGCTTTTCCACTGCCACCAGGAACAGAGCCGTACGCAGCCCATACCCGTGTGGCGTACCTACACCAAACTGGGAGTGTTACCACCATCTGTCAAAATGCATGGCGATGTCGGCGCTCTGCACGTGGATTCACTGAAGGAAAAACGTATATTCTATATTTCATTCATTATCAGTAGTGTACTTTACGCCTAGTTCTAGAAAATCTAATTTAAAAAGTATTATAGAACAGCTGAACGTAATGTTCGTAGTGCAAATTTATGCATTCAAATATGTTTGATACTTGCATAACACTGCGATTCTCAGACGGGCTAGCAGAAATGAGCATACAGTAAAATAAAATAATAATGATAATACATTTTATAGATGACCGAAATCATTTATTTTTTATTTGACGGATCGAGTATCGACTAACATGACCGATCCACGTACAATACTTATTTATTTTGTTTTCAGCAGTCTTTAAAAAGGCCCTTAAGGTCTCCAAGGCCACAGACAGCTAAAAAAGTGGGGAACAAAGTCATAACACTGAAACCATCCTCTGCTACCATGGATGTTGACTGTCCTTGAGTATCTTTAGGCCGAGAGAAGGAGAAGTGCTGACCATGAGGAGATCGGGGGGGGGGTAATACCAAATGAGGGGGGCCAAGTCCAAATGGGCTATAAGAGGGAAGGCCGCACACGTATACTTTGAGCGTCTTGATGTACATTCCGAGGGTGTATGTCTGATAGTTGCTCCCTGATCAAGTGGCAGTAAATAAACACCTTGTGACCTGCAACACCTCCAGCGACTCTAAGCGTGAATCTCTTCTCATCAACGGACCCAACGGAGTTTGCTCAGGCCCAGACTCCAACAACAGCTTGGTACAGCTTAGTTCCTACAGGTACGCCAATGTAAAAGCGCCATTAGTCGGCTTCAATGGACACGGGCCCTTAAGTGCAGTTTTCGGCGCTACTAAACACAAATGCCAAACACTTCTGTTAGGGCTGAACATGGCTTTGTTTATCTTTCCTGCTGGACAGAACTTCCGCCCGCTGGAACACCCTCCCAGTGAGGGAGCGCTAAATAAATGGGCGGCGATTCCCTGCCAGGTCGACAATCCAAACACAGTGAGGTAGACCCCACTGCATCTACAACTTCCAGCTGAACACAGTCACTGAACACAAGTGTGAGTGCAGACACAAATAGACCACAAGAAGACATGCACACACACACACACACACACACACACACACACACACACACACACACACACACACACACACACACACACACACACACAGTCCATGTATTCATATCTTTATGGGGACTTTCCATTCATTTCTATGGGGGAAAAAAACTCCAATTCCATCAATGAGGAACTTAATCATAAGTAACCACACAAAAGAGCTTTGGCATTTTTAGTTGTTTGACTGCAGTCACAGATTTTTATAAAATTGAGTTTCCTCTTGTGGGGACCAAAAAAAATGTCCCCATAAGATAAAAAGTTACAGTCCCCACAATGTAACAATCACAAAAATGCATGCACACATGCTGCATACACACACACACACACACACACACACACACACACACACACACACACACACACACACACACAGAGCTAACATACAGTCTTCGGTAACAAACCATTAGTGAAAAATTTTATATCCTTTCCATTCAACACTGTACAAAGCCCATATATTATAAAAAGCGAACATTTAATAACTTAGACAAACCGGTGAAGAAATGGAAGATACCAGATCCAGCATTTCAGATCATAGACACAGACATTTAATTGCACATATATGAAAAAAAAGTCATCTATGGTGTTTAATTAAAACTAGGTGTCAAGCTTCATCA
The DNA here is from genome assembly GCA_019775955.2 of Pollimyrus isidori. Taxonomy (NCBI): domain Eukaryota; kingdom Metazoa; phylum Chordata; class Actinopteri; order Osteoglossiformes; family Mormyridae; genus Pollimyrus; species Pollimyrus isidori. The sequence continues at coordinate 48,615 of JABFDZ020000042.1, forward strand.
TTATACCTACATGCAGACTCTCATTAAGAAGCAGATATAAAAAAAAAAAAAAAAAGATTTAGTAGTAACTCCAAAAATCCATATCTGACTCAAGTAAATGGCACTGACTTTGTTTGATTCTGTCAAAACACCAAGGCGTAGCAGATTACTGTCGCACACGAAACCCAACACGGTGGTCGTTTAGGTCTCAGCCACAAAAAGAACCTCCCGTGCACACTAACCTCATGAAAATCAATGTTTTTAAAAAAACATTTCCAAAAATATATCCACAGTCTCTCTTTGCGTAAAAAATAAATTAAGTTGCTAAGAAGGAGTGCCTGAACTGGCTTGTTCATGCTGTCCTTGACCTATTGGCAATGTTGCCGGTTCTCCCAAAGCCCAGATGATTCTTCGCCAGCCAGATCTCAGCCAGCTGCTGTGCCGACCCATAGGATGATGCTTTGGAGCCCAGACACATCTTATACTGCCTGGCGTCCAGGTTGGGGTCGCACAAGATGGGGTGATGTACATGCACTATACCAGTTTCTGTGCTCCGGAAAAGTCTGATCCCTGATTGGACAAATTTATTGAAGAGGTCCACATCCTCCATGCCCCAGCCCTGGATGGACATGTCAAACCCCCCAGCCCCAACCAGGTCCCGCTTATAGACACAGACGATGCCAAAACCAAAATGTCTCCACAGTCCTGTTTTGGAGGTGAAGATATAATGGTTGTCACTTGGAACCATCCCTGCGTAGACAACCTTGGGGTCATACTGGCTGAAGATGATGGGAAAGTATGTCTGCTGCCCCAGTATCGTGTTACTCCTACACCGGTTCAAGAAATCGACCGTAAAAAGCAGGTCAACATCACAGTAGAAGAGCAGAGAGTCATTGGAGAAGCGGGAAGAGCCCACTTCTAAAGCCACAGCCCGGGAGAACGGACCCGACACAGGCTGGATCTCCAGCTCCGCCTTAGGGTATCGAATGTGATACTCCCTCATCAACTCAACTTGTTTCACCCGCTCCATGTCACTGTCCTCACTGAACAACAGCACTAGCAGCTTGACATTCTGTTTAGGAATCAGGCAAATCTTCTCAAAATTTGCCATGAATCGGACAAAGATCTCATATCGACCTGCCAACGGTACCAGAATGTTGATCCTCTCTTCCTTCGACTCCTTGTGGTCGAAGTCGGTGCCGCCCAGGTTGAAAGGCACTAGCATCTTGAGGGAGTTGGAGAGGAAGGTGAGGGAGCCAGAGTCCTGATTTATCCTGCTGGCCAAAGCTTGGGCATCAAGCTCCTCCTCCTCACGAAACTGGATCCTGCTGAAGGTCTGCTGGAGGTAAGCATGCCTCCTGACAGGGACCGTCATGGTCTTCCCCTTCTGCTTCTTGTAGAGCAGCAGCAGGTCCAGCACATACTCTGCCCCATAGAGGGGGTTCACTCGCCGATAACCATACTGGATCTCCTTGAAGTCGATGATACGGCCACGCGTCTTTGCATTAGCATTGATCATCTCCATCAACTGCATGACAATGTCCTCCAGGGCCGCCTTCTGCGGGGTCTCCATGCCACGGCGCGGTGGCTGCCCATCGGCTGCTGAGCAGACGTAGCGGCCTGTCAGGAAGTCCCACTCCAGGACGTCCTGCCGCTGGCGGGGCTGAAAGCGCATGAAGGAAGGGGCGGCGCCCAACTGCAGGTCCTCTTTGCGCAAGTCACCGGCGTTTCCACTGTAGCGGCCGGCTTGAACGATCTCGCGGTGCAGCCGCACGGTGCGGTGTCGCAGCTCGGCGATCTGCTGGCTGAGTAGGTAGCTGTGCAGCCGGTACTGGTGGGGGGGGCTCTTGTTGGGGTGCAGCGTGATGGCCCGGTGGATCTTGCTGTTGTGCAGGTCGCTGAGGTAGCCCTTCTTTTTGGGCTCGTAGTTTTCATAGAATAG
>JABFDZ020000042.1:52137-68898 GCA_019775955.2 Pollimyrus isidori
GCAGTGGTTAGCATTGTTGCCTCACACCTCTGGGACCCGGGTTCTGGTCTCCGCCTGGTTTCATGTGTGTGGAGTTTTCATGTTCTCCCCGTGTCGTCGTGGTGGGTACTCTGGTTTCCCCCCACAGTCCAAAAACATGCTGAGGCTGATTGGAGTTGCCAAATTGCCCGTAGGTGTGTGTGACTGGTGTGTGAGCGTGCCCTGCGATGGGCTGGCCCCACGTCCAGGGTTGTTCCCTGCCTCTTGCCCGTTGCTTCTGGGGTAGGCCCCAGTAGGATAAGCGGTTTGGAAAATGGATGGATGGATTCAGTGACCTTGGGATATTTCACCTGCCTGGGTTTAATTTAAAATTTCACCCCTATAGCAGCAGATGACAGGCATCCATGACATATATAGGGACTGAATAAAATGCACATTAGGGGCACAGAGCTGAAGATTCACATTAATGGCGATCTCAGTCATTCTGAAGTATGGGTTTCAATGGATTTCTGCTTCAGTGGGTGGCTAAATACAGTAATGAATTGAGGTAAATAAGCTAATCCATTTCCCACTCATCACTGCAAGAAAACATCAAAGAAAAACTACAAAGAAATGTAATAGTGGACTGCGCCCGAGTGAGGAGGTGAGAACAGGGGCAGCATGTTTTTGGCTAATTGTCTGTATTGGAGCTCCTTACTGCTTTCCGTTCAGAGCACTCTGCGGTGACAGTGTGTTTCCTATGGTGTATGTCCCCAGAGATGCACCTCAGTGAGTGGGGGTGGGTTCCTTGTCCCTCATGGGGTCACATATGCCATCACCCTCTCTGTCTGTCTGTCACTCCTCTGCAGCACCATCCTCCACCGCATAACAATCGCTTGACCTGCCACCAACTGATAGAGGGGGCGTAATTAGCGGCAATCTCAGGCTAAACATCCCCATTAAGAAGCTAATCCATACGCAGTAGTGACTTCATCAAGGGCAGTCCACGATGACACCCTGCCCCCCCACCTCGCCACCTAGCCCCTCCGGTCCCTGGGGGGGATTCCCGGATCACTGCAGCATCAGCGTTTTTCTGGCATTCTTCCTAAGCTTCTACAGTAACGGCTGACGGTTGTGTTTCCGCTACATGAATATGCAGATAGGCTGACCTCTGACCTTTCTGTAGCACATAAAGCTCTGTTAATACAGAAATGAGATTTATTGTACATAACCGAAGAGACATTTGCACCTAATTTGTCAACAAGATATATGTAAATAAAATGACTATAGTCAGCTTATAATAATACCTTTTTAGGTAGGTAAGATCAGCGGGGTAAAATACCAAGCACAAATTCACTTGTTACTGTAACTGAGTAGTATTTCAGACTTTGTAGTTTAGCAAGTAGTTTAAAAATGGTGTACCCTACTTTTGCTTGAGTACATATGAAGTGAGATACATTTGCTCCACCGTCTACCTCTGCAGTCAGCGCCGGCCCTGGGTGTTCTGGTGTCTTAGACAAGATTCTGCTGAGCACCCCCAAACCTCTCAGAACAACAGAGAACAAACCTTCTCAGTTCATTTATATTTAAAAATTTCAGTAGCACAAGATCTCTGGCTGCTAACTAGCTAGCTCACCTAGTGAATTTAAACTAGTATCTGTAAAGTTACAAATGCAACGAGAGGTATTTATTCTGATTTCTTTCACTCTTGTTTTTTGTGCCCACTAGTCAAATGGTACCCTAGGCGGTTGTCTATGTTGCCTATAGCGCAGGCCGACCCTATCTGTCTGCCCCCACTGGTTTTATTGGTTCACCTTCTCTCCATCTTTTGACTTCATCAACAGTGATTGGACTATTTATTTTCTGTAGCCATTATATCAAAGCATGCCTAAAATCTGCACATTCTCACTGCAGGTTTCATGACTAATAATTAACAATCAGTTAATAACTAAATGTTAACAGTCCCTAATAATCAGGGAGCTTATAGTAGGAATTGTCTTGACTGCAGTAGCTGATGTCTGTGTCTTTACAGGATACGGCCTTTCAGTTAACTCATGAGAAGCATTTGCCACATATCATTGTTGTGGTTTTAGAGTTATCGGCTCCCTAAGCACGCGTTTAGTGATGATTTTACGCAGGTTAGATTTATCCTTTCCCCAAACACAAAGAGATTTGTCAAGGTAGGAGGTGATGATACAATATTTTTTGTCAACTTAAAAAAAAAATCAAAGCAAATAAATAAAATTAATATGAAATAAATTGCTATACAGATTGATATAAACAAACATCAGTTATGGATAGAAAAATACTTCCCTTACTTTCCAGGATTTCACACTGTTTTCAGAGGCTGGCTTTGGATTTGACGTTTCTGTATACAGAAATCTCACCAGCGTTACCCTGCGCAGGGTAAGCGGTTGTGGAAGATGGATGGATGTATGGATATATATTCCTCATTAATATGCGATCCCTTGGTGTCCTATAAATCACGTATTACTGCATTTTTTTTTTTTTGCCAACCCAGCAGTTTGTTCACAGCAGCAATTCCATGCACAATGCAGCGTCCAATAGGACTTGAGTATTTAATATAGCTCCTCCCAGTGCTTCAAGTGAGAAAAAAATAGGTGCCAGTACTGCGTACTGGTGAGTACTGGCCCACATCAAGTACTGGCCCCTCCCGCTCCCCTGCTGGAAATTCCCTTGTGTCAAAAAAGCTTTAATACCTTCGACCAAAATGACACCTATGTAATGAGTTGAAACGTATTTAGCTGTTAAAACCCAGGCATATTATCAGTAATTATAAGAATTATAAACTGGCTGTGTAATTTCCAGGCAGCTGTCGCTTTGAATCGTTGGTGTGTTAAACCCATGCAGTAAAAAAGCATTTAACCCTAGTTAGGCTCCCCTCAGCCTCCAAATGACCAGATATTAGAGCAAACAATTCAGGACAGTGAGCGTGTTTGTCAATGAGAGTGTCAGACATCCCCGGACTGTTGTCATGGCCGCCATTATACAGTACCTGGCCAGCGTAACGCTACATAATAAACTGGCTATATGAGAGCTCTGTGGCTTTAAAGGAAAGGGTGTGTGAGGCCGTGGTAGTGGGTTATTACCCCACCCACAGTTACCTTGACATCCTCGGCCCCACCCTGTCCACGATTTCGGCTGCTGCGTCCAGATTTTCATTTCTTAGTTGTTGTGTGGCGAAATCTGCCTCGATTGTGAGGGCTGAGGTCTTCGAGTGTCAACCCAAAAAAAAATTCAGTCTGGCTTCGCTATGGAAAGGTGCAGTGGTTATGAAACACCAGCAAAAATCTCTATTGATGTCCCTGCGCACATTTGCAGTCCTGCTCTAGACCTGACACAGATCACTTGAAGATAGACAGTAATTCTATCTGACATATCTTTGCTTGTACTTGAAGACAGGATCGTGATTTTTTCTGCAGCCATTATGCAGAAGCTGCTGCAATGCACTTCCCTTTCTGACATCATCTCTCATCTTCTTCAGTCTATTTTTTCTCCTGTAAGAGGCTCCACAAGTGACTGTAATGTACGTGTTTACTGAAATGCAGGCTGCAGGCACATACCCACAATGCACCTCACCACAATCCATTTTATTTTTTGTCACATGTACGTAAGAAAGGCACCTGGGCATCATTCAGGGTTTGGGTTAAGTTATGGTTTGCTTTCTTTGGTCAATATTCTTTGGGGTTAGTGAGGAAACGGTTATAATAAATCTGATTATGGATTCTTTTGTAATTTGAATTATCTGGACATTACGTGATTATCCCTCAATCTGTCCTTTTCTGGAGTTGAACAGAAATTAAGGAGCTGAATGTTCAGCTCCTCCCCTGGTGGTGCAATGGTGCTTTGAAATGTCATTTGAAAGATCGGGAAAGTGATTTTAATGAGGTCAGTCGCACTTCCATGCCAGGCTCTCCAACTCAGGCAGATCCGCCCCTTAGCAGTGCACTGGTGTGGACATTTTGGCCAATAATGATGACTCATCCATCTCCCCATTTTCTATACAGGCTTGTCCAGGGCACTGTCATGGTGGTACAGAGCCTATCCCATAAGCAGCCGGTGCAAACCGGGGAATAACCCAGGACTGGGTAACCGATGTATTTTTGTTTAATATTACTTATAATGAGCTAACATCTGAGCTCCAGAAATCTGCATGTACAGTAACAGCCACATCATATAATGTAGGCAGTGAATCAGGAGACCGTCTAGGTTCTAAGTGGCGAATGAGCCAACGAAATCCCTCTATGGAATATAGCTGATCATCCAATTGCAATTAGCTGTATCATTTCATCAGTTGTGCCTTTAGTTGTGGTGGTGCTACCTTTGAATATTCATTAATGTCTAAATATCGGTTAGCAATACCAGCTAAGACTGGCACATCAGACCAGTGTCTTTATTTTCATTGAACATCAGCCAGTACCAATATGTTAAGCAGCATATTAAGCATGTCCATCATTGCCATAGATTTATCATGTTCAGCCCACCAGCGGGTTTGTGTGAAGTTGCATGTCATCTCATGGATTTTTCACCACATATCTGACTTTCTTGCTAGCTCTGCTGCTTGCCAGCTGCTGCAAAAATCCCACAATCAGGTGGAGTCTCTGGCATGAATCAGCTCACGCTGTCCTGGGTTCAGCTTGTGTACGAGTGGCAAACGTCCGTCTCCATTGGCAGAAACGGGCTCCACCCACACAAGGGGCGGGGCCGTAGAAACCTGCAGGGCCGTCTGGAGAGACAGTGACGGATCACAGCCTGACCCTCCTGTCAGGTCTTCTGGGTAAGATGTCACCCTCTTCTCTGCAGGGGGGGTCCCCCAGAAGCACATTTTGAGGGCTTTTGGAAAAGCGCTTTCGGGAATAATCCATCTAGGCGGTTACCCATGTCCTCCATGAGGGCCCAGCCCAATTAAACTGCTTTTCCTGCCTTAAAATGGCACGGGGGCATCCCAGCTAAGGAGAAAATGAGGCTTTTTAAGACCGTAAGCGATTCCCAGTCACGCACCCAAGGTGGAAATTACCCCTGGAAATCCATTAAAATAGCGTAAGGCTGGGGGCTGTTCGCAGACATTGAAAGTTAAACTCGGAAAATTTGAATTTACTGCACAGAGGCCGAGAATGGGAGACCGGTACCTCAGAGATCCATTAGCTGAGGTTTGCACACTAAGATCGATAGCAGAGCAAGTTCAAGATTCAGCTTTGTGGCGGAAAGTTCTCTCTGTGACGAGATGCTTACTGACACACCACCCATGGACTGTCGAGTAGCAGAATATTATGGAATAAATAGCAGCATCAGACAGCAATGCCAACAGGGGCAGTAAATGATGCAGATGATAAACAACACTAAACAATGAAGGCAAAATGACACACTGTAAAAATAGAGATGCAGTGGTGGTATTCAGCTTGCCAAATGAGCATAGTGTTTTATCTGCAGTGGGTGTACCTCATAATGAGCAGATGTTGAAGCAGACGGCTTGCAGGCAGAATGTGATTCGGAGCCCTGAGGTTTGAGCGCTGATGTTCCCGTGATGAATTTTATCAGGGAGGAGGTGTGCAGGATGACAGGAGGCCTCAATGATGACACTTTTCTCTCTGGGGCAGTAGGATGTTTACGAAGGCTCTGTTTGGACATGGAGAGATTTGCAGTAAGACTGTCTTTTTCTGGAGGGTCATGAATGGGCTATTATCTTGTGACGTAGAATGCACCACACTCAGCTTTTTTGGATCCCGTTTAACGAGGACGTAATTAAGTGATGATTAATAAGTGTTTCCCTGCGGACATCCAGTTTAACATTAATTAAAGCATTAGTAGCGGGCATTACGGACGTTTATTAATTGATGGTTGTTTACTTCAAAGCTCATAGCCAAGAATACTCAGTAAACCATTAAATTACCATGGTAAGTGTACTTTACAGAAAGTGTTGAATAATGTTCATTGTGTGTCCATTCGAGATTCAAGAGTTAATTGTCATAAGCAGTCAGTTACACAGTCAGTTTGCGATGAAAAGCTTACTCTGCATGGCCTTTGTGCCAATTGGTGATATCAGTACATTCGCTTTGCTCCGAACTGCTTCTCTGTCAAAAGTATCGCTTTCATTGAATTTTGTGGACCTGTGTTGTATTGCTCTCTAAGTGCTTAAAATTAAATAAACAACAACAACAAACAGACAAACAAAATATATATAAGAGGCCACAGTGGAAATTTTGGTAGAATCAATCATCAAATTTCTGGGTAGTTCTCCATGAAGATGCCACTTTCCTAAAATGGTTATGCTTTTGCCATTTCTTATGCTCTTTGCGATTTTCACTTGGCTGAATGCCTTTAGCATTCTTTCTCTGCTTTCATCGCGGGCTGCCTGACAGCTCTGGATGAATGGACTCCCCGCTCCTTCTGACCCCGGGGCTGCGGAACCTCTTCATCTCGCGTCCTTCAGCTCAAGCTCTCAGTTTCATCCTTCTTCCTGACAAGCTTCCCACAAACAGATGGTTTGTCATTTTCACGGCATACTTTTTGACCACACGACGGGCTCCTGACCACAGATGCATCTTATAAGCAAAGGTAGCTGTGAAAAGCAGTTAAGGAAGAGAAGGTGGTTGTATTCTCCCTTCTAGATATGAAGAGTTATGGCTCCCTCATTTTTCTGGATATTTCTGTCCACCGTGGGCTGCCATTCTGCTATATTGTAGATGTGCTGGTCGGTCCATAGCTCTGGATGCTCCCATCTCCACTGCTGCAGCTTTTAATGCGTTTTGCCAGACATTTCACAAATGGCAGCAAGTCTGCGCCAAAACCTACACATTGACCTCACTGGCTGGCAGTGTGCAGATGCTAGTGCAGTTTTGCTTTGAGCTTTTGGGCAGTGGAGAGGGAAGGACTCTGATAACGTGTCACCTCCCTGCACTGCAAAAGCACTCCTGCTAATCAGGGCCCCCTGTTGACCACAAACAGTCACTACACTGAACATTAAACAAATAACATTCCTTATTTAGGAGGTGCTGAAGCAGCATGTTGCACTAACCAGCTAGGTAACCACCAACGTCTAGCTTATTTATTTTTACCTTTGGCCTGAGAAACAACAAACTCGCCCCCGCTGCCAAGTGAATGTGACAAAGAGACTCAGCTAGGAATATGTCACCTGGTCTCTTTAGCGGACAATGAGAGCCTGCTTACTTTCGTTGATAATCTGATGGTTTCCTTACCCGATTTCCTCTCCTCTCTTGAGTGCATCTAATGAGGTGTGTAGACATTCCTACTCTCCCCCACTTTGCCATTTGTGTTGTGGTGTCACATTTGCATTAAGTATCGAGTTATTTTATAGCCACAACGGTGAACAAAACCATAACGAGGAATAATGCAAGGGTTACGGCGGACACTGCAGTACATAATGGCTTTACTATGCAAATGCTATGAATTATTGCTGCGCCCTGACAAGGGAGGATTTCTGAGCTTCTTAGCTTAGTCTTCTGTTTATTGCTTGGATTCATCCGTAAAACTTTATTTTATTTTTACACGCTCTGGTTTATTCTGGAATGCAGCCATTTGCCAAACCTCGATGTGACGTTTTATAAACGTTGTTAATCTTTACTGTGGTGGGTTGTCTTCCAGGAGGTACGTGCCGATCCCCCCAGGCGTATGATGTTCCTCCTGGGATGGCGACAAAATTAACTTGGAGAAAACGTCAGACCCTTCTGCTAGCGTAGGAACTATAGGAGAATAGTCACTCTGCTACTGGGCTTTTACCCCCCTGAGGAATGATCCACGGACCCAGATAAATGGCCGACCATTAGGTCAGACTCCAAGCTTGGCTCTCCCTTAAAGGAGAGTGTTTTTGTGAATAGTTTTCGCACCACGCAGGATTCAATCTGAGCATGCTTCCATGTTTTCAAGCAGTTACCCTCTTTCTGGATTCTCATTGAAAGACGACGCCACAAAGTGCTGCATTTTGCGAGGTTTGTTTTCTGTTGGCTATTTGCTGTGACCTTCACTGGCATCTAACTTCCTGAGCACTTTATTAGGGGCCTAGCTTATGAATCCGCATGTATGGCTGATACGACAGTGCGGGGTGAGGAGGTCAAGATCACCACACAACCGCAGAACACGGGGAGGAACCTGGGGGAAGAACATGGGGAACACAGATCCAAAAAAAGAAAAGATGAGAAACAGAACAAGCCAGTTAAATAACGTGTGTCACAGCAGGCAGGAGTCCAACCACCTACCCACAACGCCATCACATTACGCCAGGTGGAGAATTGCTCAGTGTGACAGAAATGACTAATTCTGTTTAAACTACAGCTACTCATCAGTCTGAGGATATGTGACAACATCCATTTTATCAGGTGGCTGGATCGTCCATTTGTGCAGATTATTTTCACTGCAGCCCATCAGCATATCATCAGGCAGATGGAAATTAATGCTCTGATCTGGATCATATTCTTACACAGGACCTGCGGACCCTGTTATCTGCAGATTTATCTGCGGTTTGTATTTGTTATAATTAACGACCCCCATATGATCAATTAAGGATGCTATGGCATTGTATGGTATGGTATTCAATCAGATTTTTTTATGTTTTTAGTGATTTATTGACATTTTCCATTCAAATTGAATGATAACTTAATTAGGGAGTCTCTAACATCTGGTGTTTATTGAACACATTGTATCATTTTCAGATCTCATTGTATTGTTTGTTGCAAATCAGAAGAAACGTTTTGAATAAAATCATAGACGCTTCTGTCAGACAATGCAGGCTAATCACAATCAGCTTTGATATAATTAGTGCAAAATCGCTGTGTTTGTATCACCTTTTGCAGCCCTGTTTTGAAGCCTCAGCCATTCCTTTGCAGTAACTGGAGCCAGATCCTGCATGGATCACCCATAAAAACCTCCGGGTTTGATTTACAGCCCCATTGGGACAGGGTAGAAAATGCAAATAACAAAAAGCAGCAGCCTTGTAAATTCTATTTTACTCATGTGTAATTGAATACATTGCACGGTATGATACCTAAAGTTTGAAGTAATCCACTTCATTCATTTTTGTAAACATACAGTCATTCTAAACATGATGCCAGCAGCACATCCTAGAAGATCTAGGACAGGGGTGTGTGCATTGCTGCATTACATCACCTTTCTGTTTACCAGCATTAAATAATAACTTGGGAAGCCCCAGCTTTGGGTGCCTAGCGGGTCTGTCGAGGCACCGATCTCAGTGCTTAATGCAAGGCCATACTCTGTTCCCTACCTGACTCTATGCACTACCTCACTGTGCACTACCTCACAGTGCATTACCTGACTCTATGCACTACCTGACTGTGCACTACCTGACTCTGTGCCCTACCTGACTGTGCACTACCTGACTCTATGCATTACCTGACTGTGAACTACCTGACTCTGTGCCCTACCTGACTGTGCACTACCTGACTATGCACTACCTGACTCTGTGCACTACCTGACTCTATGCACTACCTGACTCTGTTCCCTACTTGACTCTATGCACTACCTCGCTGTGCACTACCTCACAGTGCATTACCTGACTCTATGCACTACCTGACTGTGCACCACCTGACTCTGTGCCATACCTGACTGTGCACTACCCGACTCAAAATCAATTTAATTGTTATTGTGCACATGCACAATGACATGAAGTACAGTAGTAGCTCTCCCACTGTAATGTATTAAAATAGACAAGCCTTTGTCAGGACAAAGCCTTTGGCTTACTCATCGGGGGGTCTTTGCATGGCAGAAATGTAAAGCGCATTGAGACAATGTAATGTTGTGATAATGCGCTATATACAGTAAATAAAATTGCATTGCATTGCAATAGAATGAGACCAATTAGTAAAGTGTGGTTTGCACTACTGCCTTGTTTATGGATATTGTTGATATTTATGATTAATATTTAATATTTATTCTTTAATTATTAATGTCTCTTTATACTGATGCCCCCTGTTTTGCTGTCCTGGACCTAGAGAACTAAACATTTCATTGCACATTGTATAGAATATAACTGTGCATGTCACAGATAAAACTTGATTGATCGATTGATCGATTGATCTTCTGTGTTCATGAGTAACATGTTGTGGTAGAGGGTGAGGAGTATAAATATGAATCATCCCTCAAAAGGGTTGGCCTAGCAGCCATTTATAGCATCCTCCTTCTCATTCTCCTCCTCTTTCTCATCCTCCTTCCTCATCCTCATCCTCCTTATTCTCCTCTCCTCATCATGAGTACCCACTGCATACTTTGAAGAAATTTTATCAGCATATTAATTTATGTAATCAGCCCTTTGAGCTTCCTGATAAAGGAGCTGCTTTGGAGATTGCATTAGTGAGCATTAATGTAATCAGAAGCACAACACATTCTTCTTGTCAAAGCAAGAAGGATAATAATAAGCATTAAAAAATGTTTGGCTTGACAGTGACGAAAACGGCAATGAAATGAGTAACACTATAGTGGCAAAAACATTTAATTATCAACAACATTCATCCCAAAGCCCTTATTAGGATCCTAGAGAGCCTAGCTGTTTGATGATGCACATCATGAACAAGAAGAGCTGATCTTTGTAATATACATTTTATTTATTTACTGGACACTTTCATCCAAAGCAATGCACGTTGTATTTTGAGAAGGTAGGGTCATAGTCACAATTAGGGTTAAGGGCTCAGGGGCCCACTGGGAAAAAACCCAACTGGGATTTGAACCAACAACCTGCAATCTGATCACAGACTTGGCATCAGAAACCACCGAGCCGCTAATTCATAATAGCATTCTCGCTGGGAACTGTCTCAACGCATTGTAAAAATCCTTCCTGTAGCCCAGAATAAAAGCATGCAAGATCCTAAATCTCAAGGCCGGATCCCACACCCAGCTGGCCTCATCGGTGACCTCACACCGGGTCCATTTGCTTTGCTGATTGCCCTCCCTGCACTGAGGCAGATAATTTCTCCTGTTGAACCAATTCTCTATTCCATCCTCCCAGCCTACTGCCACGTTGTCCTGTTTTTCATCATCTGAAGAAAATAAAAAGCGAAGTATCACTTTATAAAAAGTGGAGGAGGTGTGGGGATCTCCAGGAGGTTGTCAGACTGAAACCTGGAGGATCTGAGGCTCTGAATCTATGAAATGGCAATTTGACCCTGAGTAGGACAGGCCATTGGAACATTATACTGTATCTCTGTCTTTTATTTTTTACATTGTCCTTGGTAGATGGTATATAGCTCAGTTACTGGAAGGTCTCTGGTTCAAATCTCGGGGTCAGCAGATTGATGTCATTATTGAGCCCTTGATCAGGGTCCTTAACCTCAGTTGCTACAGTGACTGATTTTGTATGAAAGATCCTGCTATATAAATACATGTAAATGTCTTGGTGTTTGCTACAGAATTGGAGATTCTTAGCTGATTGTAGTTACAAAATAATGATGAAATGAAACAAAGTATAAACTTTAAGGTAAACTGCGATGCACTTATATTTCATAGTCTGGAGTCTGGTTCACAGTCTGCTCCCTACATTGACAGTATTATAACCTACTTTTGACACTTCCTGGTCCTTATTTTTTTTACTGGCTTTGTTTCCAATTCATCCATCCACTCTGTTGTCCTGTTCAGCATCATGAGGGACCTGCAGCCTATCCCAGACAGCACAGGGCACAAAAGTTCATCATAGCAGACTCACATGCACAGACTGACAGTCATACTCTACAGGTAATTTGGAGACTGGTTCCTGCTTTAGTAAAGCTATAAATCTCTGAATCCCCTCTATTCCAATGGCGCCCCCCGCAGGAAGGTTTACGTCATGACAGCTGTGCATGAGTCAGATGAGCTTGGGTATTGGTATGGTAACATATTAGGGGACCCAGCATATGTCAGGACTGATTTTATTACATAAAGCAGACAACTTCAGCTTGCAGTGCATGCTCTACTCACATCTTGAAATATAATCATACACTTGTACACTGAGTGTCTCAAAGATATTCATCAATTCATGATTATTTATTAAATGACTAATACATTTCAGCAGCCACAAATGATGACCCTATTTTGATGACATATTTCATTTCAAAAACAGCAGATAGCTGTTCAAAGCTTAGCTCCTTTTTCTGCTAATTAGTTCATCCTGCTCTAAGTTAAATTAAATTAATAATTATAAAATGATGTATCAATCTTTCATATAGCTAATCCAATCCAGAGCTGGGAATAATTATTTTAAACAAACACCCACACATACATCAAAATGCAGGCTTTAAAAAGCAAGTGGCTGCCTTGATCAGACATGTGGCCACATTGAACATTTCCTTGTATCTTTTTAGGCAAACGATTTTTGTCTAGAGTGACGCACAAGTGAGGCAAATGGTACATTACAAGCATACGGCTGTGAAGCAGTCTACTAGGAATAAGTGCTTCCAATGTATTTCTGTGCTGTTTCGCATATACCGAGCGCTGCGGGCGTGGTGATGGGAATTTGGCACTGTGTACAATCAAATGACCTTTGTATCAGGAGTGGAACTCATCAATGAAGAATGGGTTGTTTAGGGTGTTCATGGGTCAATGCAATATCCTGTGTGATGTTTACGCAAAGCCTCCTAGATGACCAAATTGCAAAGACTGGGAAGATGAATTACATCACTATTATGGATTTCTGTAGGGGTATTGTAAGGTCACCTCAGAGCAAAAGTCAAAGGAAAGTACTGCCTTTAGGGGCCCTCTAGGTCTCCTTCAATTCACACTCATGACATTTGATCTCTATGGTGCCCCTGCAGCCTTACAGCAGATCACGGCTCAGGTGCTGCAAGCTACACGTGGGAGGTCCATCTCAAGAACCTTTTCCTAAGCAAAATCCATAAAGCAGACCTGACCCTGAACCAGCAGAACATGAGTAAGAAAGGCATGTGTGCACTGTGCTTCTTGGAAAAGGCTCTAGGCTTGAATAATGGAATAAACAGTAATGCAGTAATGAAAAATGAATGGATGCATGGATCTAGTGTCAAACAAGAAGTTACGTTATTAAGTTAAATTAAATTCCCACGTAGGTTAAAATGCAAGATTTCTCACACAAAGTCTTTGAATTTCTCCTCTGTCATTATGGTCCTAAAAGTATTTTTTTGTGGGGTATGTAGGGGATATTGTTGGGGGAAGAAAGATCTAAGGTTACTCTGTGGATCACCCCAACCTCCGCTTCCTCCAATCAAGCTTATAAATTAACACGCCGCATCTCGTTTTAGCCGGTATTCTCAAGTCTGTTGCAGTACCCGTGTACTCCAGGTAAATTTCACATTAGTCAAAACATCTCCTTCATTTTCACCATTGTCTTAGACTCAGTTTCAGTTCCACCTTGTTCTAACACAAGTTTTCCAATCAAATCCCTGTGTTCCCTTGCTGCGTTTGCCAGATCCTCCACTGCAGTCTCACATCTGAATCTGCCAAGAGAGGAGGATCCCAACCGGCTGGCAGGGAGTCTCCGGCCTGGAAGCTACATTCCTCAGCCGGCCGGGTCTTTGATGTCAACTCCACACCTGGCAGCTTCTACCTGGAAGCAGCCCATGCTGAGATTCCACGACAGCGAGGCATGAAGTACGAGGGGTATGATATCGATTAAATGATAAGTTCTAGTTTGCGAATCTAAGACAACTTACTGGAAATCCTTAAAAAGGTTCCGGATGTACTTGTATAAGGGTTCTCCTCCTTCATTCCTTGGAGTTGTTGCTAAGCATAACTTTGTAACCATCGTACTTGTTCAGGAGTTTTATCACACTCGCAAGGCTGATGACACAGTCTCCTCCCAAGGCTAGAGGGAAGTTTCAAGCAATGCAAAAATATCGACTTGCTATCTTCTGTGCATATTTTTCTTAGTTTTATGCCAAGCTTTTGCATAAAATGTGTCAGGCCCCAGGCTTCGGAGGTCATCAAAGAGGGAGTGCTGAATTCAAGGTTCAGATGTAACTATCCAGAGGTGTGTCATGCCGGCGGAACCCCGTGTCACGGTCAGATTATACAACAAGGAATACGACGCGTGTTTCAAATCTGCGGTAATGCTCCATGCCGCTGAGGCCAGCTGTATTTTTCAATCAAAGCATTGGTGGAGTTTGTAGCACCCCGGAGTGACTTCAGAATTGTGGATTCTGCCCCCGGGTCACTCTGAGCAAAGAGAAACAGAGGAGGGCAGTGTCTAGAGACCCCTGGTACCAGACTGCGACAGGGATGGGCGGTACACAGCTCCAGAAGAACACACGCTGCTGTATTTCTCACTCTGCGTGAGACATCAACCAAGATCAGGGGGACCAAGCCATACGGCAAGATGGCGCCCTGAGAAATATCATGCAATTTGCCGACACAGGAGGACCATTGTTCTCGTAGATGAAAGGCTTACTCTGGCAAAATAGCCGAGCTGCTTCGTCCTCAAGATTTATCCCCTTTAACAAAAACCATTAAAAAAGCGAATATCGTTTCCCGGTCATAAGGGCACATGCTAGTGGAGGGATAGAGGCGACGTCATTTCAGATAGCATGAAATATAAGATCAATTATATTGACGTGACTGCCGGCTGCGATATAATATACAGACCTCTGCGTTTAATGACATCGCTTCTCTGTGCTCACCAAAGAGTGAAATTAAAGGAGAATGGATTCAGACATGGCTCAAATAAACAAAGTACCATCAGAGATCAGTGCCGTCACATGCTCAGTCTGTCCAATTAGAGCAGGTGCGTTGCTTCTAGAATGTTCCTGCTGGTGAATAAAGCTTTTGATTTTTTTTTCTTTGTTTTCTACAATTGGTCCCTTAGTCACAAAAGGAAGCTTGGCTCCCAGTGTGAGATTCATACACATTCTTTTCCGATCAGGCATTCTTTTTTACAAAAAAGAAAAAAAATGTCCCCAAATAAAAGTTCCCCTGCCTGCTCCTCTGAATTGTGATTTAAAGCGATGCTGTGAATGGGCAGCAAAAAACCCCTATATGGCTTTTCTGTGAGCTCACTCGCACACGAAAGTGGAAGTGCAGCTCCCAGACAGCCTGATGGAGACCCCAGCAGCAGGGGGCAGGCAGCACAAGCCCCTGGGCAGGGAATTCATGGAAGAGTTGTGAGGTCAGTCTTTAACCCACTCTTGCGCAGAGTGAGCTGGGGACAATCTGTCCACACATTGGCCAACTGAGCTCAGCAGAATATTGACATCAATTTCCTGAAGGTCTCAAGGGGGTTGGGTCTGCCACCCCCATAACCAAGAAGCCCACCCTCATCATGTGACTGTTTATCTAGGGGGGGGGGGGGGGGCGGGGTTGGCAATGCCCATAACTCCATTCTGAGTCTGCATACAACACCTCCCAGATGAGAATTAAACTGCACACTGACCTCAGACTTAGACACTTTGGATTACACTTCAGGAGCAGCTGAAGCTGCCTGCGTCCAGTCACTGAAAGTGAAGCAGCGGATATCGAACTGATGAAATCCTGGCCAGAAGCTCCTAGGCAGTGTCTCTACAGCTCTGTGTTAACTGCAGAGCTGGCAGTGGTTCACCTTCATGTCAAAGTCTCAGTTCTGAAGGGCATTAAGATGCAGAGGAGGACTCGAGTTTGATAAAACAGTCTGTGATTTTTGTATTTTATTTATTTATAAGGCGAGGGAGACCCTGAAGCAGTTGGGAGTTAAGGGTCTTGCTCAGGGGCACAATGGGGACATCACGCTCCCTACTCTAGGATTAGAACTGCAGACCATCTAATCACAGGAACATTCTCCTAATCCACTGAGCCACACACTGCCTCTGATGGCTTGTCTGCTAACTTCTGACAACCTCATCCTGCAGTTGTCACTCTCTAAGAGGGCCTCTTACCACTTGTCATCGTACAGGAATGTTGGCAGTCTGAGATGAAGATCTATCCTGTCACCTATTTTTTTTTATGTTTCTTTGATAATTTTGTTTTTTCATTTAAACTGCTTTTAAATTGTCTGATTTGTTATTAATCTCTGTGTAAAACTTGTTTTGTTTATTTTACAGATACAGTGAACAGCTGTCAGGCTTTGATAGAGATTTGAGTGCATTAGCAAACCACCAGTTTTAGAACATACATCAACATTTTTATAGTGACGAGCAGGTCTTCATTTCTAATACCTGGACTGTGTGTGTGTCAGGAAAGTGGGGGGGGCTGGATGGTCAGAGGGCAGCGTCAGTGCACTGATTAACTCCACCCATTCCCCCTCTCTGTGATGGAGATGTGTACACAGGCACTTTCCCTGATAGATCCCACTGCAGGGGGATCTCTCTTGCAGGTACTGGAACATTCCATGCAGCAACTCTCAGCCCGTTAATAAAACATCAGCTTTTCAGCAGGTGGAACATCTGTTATTTCTGCCTTATGGTGCATGTTGGGTAAGGCAGTGGGCCCAGTGCATCCTGGGAACATTTACAATTTGATTACGTGTGTTGGTCACTAATAAATGACACCCCTCATGACCATTGAACCTGGTCCTGTGTCTGGCTGTTCATGTGATTGAGGGCAGTAATCTGACACCAGGCTGGCCGAAGTTTGTGTAAGAAATGAACATGTGTGATATATTAATGAAATGTTAATGAAGAGTGTTTAACAGTTAATAGAGGAATAACCAGATGGATTGGTAAAGAGAGGAGGAGTGAGGATGGGGGAAGAGAAATAGTGATGTTAATGTAGGAGGAGGAAGACTGTAGCAAGGCAGGGGGAGGAGAGGTGGGGATAAGAGAGGAGGAGCGTGACTGCAGGAGGGCAGGGGGAGGAGAGGTGGGGATAAGAGAGGAGAAGGGTGACTGCAGGAGGGCAGGGGGAGGA
>JABFDZ020000042.1:85497-96263 GCA_019775955.2 Pollimyrus isidori
TGTGTGTGTGTGTGTGTGTGTGTGTGTGTGTGTGTGTGTGTGTGTGTGTGTGTGTGTGTGTGTGTGTGTGTAAAAAACCAGAATGCCTGCTAGAATACAGTGCTTAAGGTGAAGCCTTTCGGGGTATCGTGTGGTTTACAATATGAGCCGAGTTTCAAATTTTGCTTTGCTGTCTCTATGCTATATTTTCTTCACTTTAATTCAGTACCTTTGACTTAATTCTTTATATTTCGTGCATCTGCACCTGGGGCAGCAATGACCAGAGACTGACCACGAGCATTTCAAAGTACTGGTGTCTCCAACGTACTGTCCGCGTGATCAAAAAGAGGCAAATGAAAGACTCTGACAAATGCATTTATTACCAAACACGACTGAACAGACACAGCCATCAGGCACGGGAGTCACGCAGCTCGGGTATTTATGTAAAGCCTGGCGTTTAAACGGCCCATGAATGCAGGCCAGATTTTCAGCCTGAATTCACGTCTCGCGTGGGATGCAAATGAACAAGCCCTCTGTTGGTAATTATACATATTGCAAGAAAAGAGAGACTAGAGCATCCATCTAGCGTAATGTCACTTTGATCTGCATCGCCAGAATGGCAATTAACTGCAGAGATTCTCCCAAGCGAGGAAGAGACCATCTGTAGCTGCTTATAGCTCAGCATGCCACAGTTTTCTTTTTCTCCTTTTTCATGTTTGTTCTACCCTCTGAAGGCTGCCTCGTAATCTCTGCATAGATGAATCAAAGGCAGCCTGTACTCTCTTCCCTCCATTACTGTACCCTAAAGGCAAGGGCGAGATTATTGCTTCTGAGGTCGCACTCTAAAACTCACTCTAGCATCCCCCCCGCGAAGATGTCGAGACTGCATATAAGTCCTGGGGCTACGTACCGGGGTTGTATGGCAGGGGAGGGTCAGAAATGTTAATGCTAACTGAGGCGCTACGGCTACATGCTTTCCAGCAGGGGAAACTAACGCAGTGTCTTCCAGTTTAGTCCACTATATCCCTACAGTAACTTCTAGAGAGGAGCAGAGTTTGGAAAACTGGTAAGTAATTAGTAGCGAATGTCAAAAACATACCAAATGGCTTGTGCCAGCTAGCAGAGCAGTGGCGTGGTGGGTGGCGTAGCCTAGCGCAGCGAAGCGAGCAGCTGTGAGCCCTGGCACTGGCGCCTGTCTGCTTAACCGCCCCTCTAATGAAAAGCATCTCCTGGTGTCTCCTCTCATTAGCCTTACGAGCCGCCTTTTCGCTCGCCGTGACTCCGAGGCTCGGCTAATTTCTTTTTTTTTTGCCGCAGCTGGTGGGGAATCGGTACGTTTCGGTGCAGCTGAGCCTTTGCTGAGCGAGTTCTATTTTTGATGTTAAAACAGCGACATGTTTACCCAAGGCTTAACCCCCCCCTCCCGACAATCACAGCTGAAGCAAGGCTGGGTCTCTGTGTCCCTCCCGTTAGTCACCAATACAGATTAATCCACTAGTTATAATCACTTCAGCTTGTTGTGTGTGTGTGTGGGGGGTGTCACTTTAACCTAACCCATCACGCTGGTGTCGGCTCCTGAGCCGATCAGGCCTTACGCCTGTCATGCAAAGCCCAGTAAAATCAGCTGCCAAACTCAAGTCACTGCTCACACTGTGCTCTAAAACACGGGTTAAACTTCCTTCCATTGCTCAGCAAGCCCGCCTAGTTAAACTCTATAAATATTATGAATTCTCCACGGAGAGACCAGTCAGTACCGAATAGGCTAATGTTACCTTCTGCTAATCAGACACAAGCTGACTTTACACGAGTTCTGACTTTACAACATGCGCCATTAAATGATTTATAGGAGGTTAGCATACGCTTTACCCATGTTTCATTTCCATTGCGAGACGAAATCTGAGTATTTACTGGGCATCATATTATTTTACAACCATGTTAATGAATTCGAATGGTGTTGAGTATGGGTGTGATTTATCTGTTTCCATGGAGACTCTAGAGGCTGCAGGAGATTCTAAAGGAAATCTTCTTATACACACAGATCACACAAGAATGGTGTTTTTTTATTTTTTTTTAAGAATCCGAGCCTAGTGCTGGGCCTGTAGGGTTCCTCGTACACGATGACACTGCCTCTGGTGTTAAACCTGGTCTAGTTTATTAAACACAGGCAGTTAAAGCACTCTCGGGATGCCGGACTGTGTAAAAAGCTTGCCCTCCAAAATGAACCATCACATAAATCCAAGGTCTTTGAATCGATTCGGATCCTCCGTAGAGGCCTGTATCCAACCCGGGAAGATCTTCGGTGAACTCTGCCACCCTCGTTTGATGTTCTGTACACTGACATGCTTCATGAATTCAGCAGTGAACCTTTACCTTTACTTCATGTGGGTAGTGCAGAGGAGTGTATAGTCCTGCTTCTCACACAGATGACACACAGCTAGGAAACGTTAATGAAAGGCATAGAGGAGGTGCTGATTTGCAATATATGTGCCTCATAACTCATGCCTCCACCCCCGTCAGTTTCCGCATCTGTCCCCTTGCATTTCCGCCGGCTTAGATGCATATGTTGTGAAGCTGCCCGTCTGCTGGGATACAATAAAACGCGCATTAGCAGAGGTACGGCGTCCCATAAAGGAGCCCCGTGCCGCAACGGAAACACACGCCGGCTTGGGACTGAGGCTTTTGTGCCTTTCTGTGACTGCGAGCCTCACGGCAGGGTCAATAGACCGGGAGAGACGCTAGAAATCCTTCGGGTGGCGCTACTCCAAATAGCGCCCTAGAGATTCATATGAAGAGCTGCGGGTGCACAGAAAGAAAACAAAAGAAAAAAGAGAAAAAATTAAGGGGGAAAAAAGGAAAAAATGGGGGAAGACAAAAGAAAGAAAAGAAAGAAAAGCTGTCGGTGCATCCCGCATAATCGAATGAAAGTTTAATTAGCTTGTTTGCTGCAGAGCCCATAGACATCCATTACGGATCCTAGCAGGGTCCTCAATTACCCGTATTTGAAATGTCCTACAGAAAAGACAATGATTAATCTGCCATAGTAATGAGCACCTGGCTGTTCTTTTAATGCATTAGGCTCTTGAGCAAGACCCATAACCTCCCATTGCTCTAGGGACTGACTCTGTGTTCTCAAAAAATGTAAACAAAATGGCTTTGGTTAAACATGCCTGCTGAATAAATCTAATGTCCGTTTGGTTGAAACCTCATAACCAGCTTTTTTGGACAGCTTGGCGTGAAAACAGACACTGTTCCTCACCCAAGGCGATCAATCCCACCTTCTCCGTAGACTGCGATGTCCCGAAGAAGATAGGGATGAAGGCGAGCCAGACGATGCAGGTGGTGTACATGGTGAAGCCGATGGGCTTGGCCTCGTTGAAGGTCTCAGGGACGCCGCGCGTCTTGATGGCGTAGATGGTGCAGGTGACCATGAGCAGCATGCTGTAGCCCAGCAGGCAGATGAGCGACAGGTCCGAGATGTCGCATTTCAGCATGCCGCGAGCCAGAGCTGGGTTGGCCGTGCGCTGGTCCTCGTAGTCGATGACGGCCTGTGAGGGATCCACCCCGAACCACACGCAGACGCCCAGCAGCTGCACCGAGATGAGGCTGAAAGCGATGACCAGCTGGGAGGCGGGGCTGATGAAGCGGGGGGCGCTGACCGACCGCTTGCCCTGCTCGAAGATGCGGTAGATGCGGTTGGTCTTGGTGAGCAGCGCCGCGTAGCTGATGCTCATGCCCAGGCCCAGGAAGATGCGCCGCAGCGAGCAGACACCCACGCCGGGAGTGGAGATCATGAGGAAGGTGGTGGCATAGCAGAGGAAGATGCCCGTCA
This sequence comes from Pollimyrus isidori, assembly GCA_019775955.2. Taxonomy (NCBI): domain Eukaryota; kingdom Metazoa; phylum Chordata; class Actinopteri; order Osteoglossiformes; family Mormyridae; genus Pollimyrus; species Pollimyrus isidori. The sequence goes on from JABFDZ020000042.1 coordinate 89,306, forward strand.
GAAGCACGTAGCTGAGCTCGCGGCCTGAGGCCTTGACGATGGGCGTGTCGTTGTAGCGGATGAAGGTGGCCACCACGAAGACGGTGGCCAGGATCCCGAAGACGGCCAGCAGGACGGGGATGACAGCCCAGGGCGAGCTCCATTCCAGCTGCACCACGGGGATGGCCTGGCACGCCGTGTGGTTCTTGTTGGGCCGCAGGTCGAAGCGGCACATCTTGCAGGTGTAGGTGTCGGCCTGGTACTGGTAGCCGTCGCAGCGATCGCAGTGCCAGCAGCACGGCATGCCCTTCACTGTCTTCTTCCGCTCGCCCGGGCGGCACGGCTGGCTGCAGATGGAGGAGGGCACGTCCTGGACTCCACCCGGCCAAAACATGGAGCCCACCTGTCCGGGAGGATGCATAGAGTTATGCACCAGGATACATTAGTCACCTAAATAGTCATATACAGTAATTAGTAGCTGTGTTTAGCACCTCTCAAACTGCGCCTTTCCCCCATGCCAATGGCAGGGGGCCCCAAAGTGACTTTTAGAGTGAGGCCCCAGAAGTAGGAAATTGGCCCCTGTATGTAAAATACCAGCAGATTAACATATCATCGTATGGCTAAAGAATTTAAGAAGCAGGAACGTCTCCACACAAAAGTTCTGAAAGTATATGTGTCTAAGTGTTAACTTAAAGCATTATCTCAAAAGTTCCTTAATAGCTTAGAATGACTGAAACAGCAGTGCCTTTTTACAGAGCTGCAAAGAATATCGCTAACATGGACAATTCATTTAAGTTATTTAGTGGATTAACAATGAGTTCAATCATTTTTTCCCCAAAGCAAACCCAAAAACAGGAATTAGAATCAAAGGCAATGCGTGTGTGTGTGCGTGTTTGTGTGTGTATGGTGGGGGAGAGTGTAGTGCTTTATTCAGCAGATAAACATATTTCATTCTTCCCCATTGATTTTCACTTTGAAATTATATCATCGCAAGACTGGGAAATGCTTTCATTTAATTTTACATGACATTTTGATGCAAACCTCCATTTCATGTGAACTTTTGTGGTACATAACAGGTTCTTGTCTGGCTAAACTGACAATAAAACTAACAACCACAGTGGCATGAGCAATGTAGAGAGATATTCAGTCTCGTTTCCCTCTGGTTGAGCTATTGGCTGCAGACCACCAAGGTTAACTGCCACACTGGCTTCAGAGGAACAGCCCAGCGAGTAGCGATTACGGCCCTATTGCTGGGTCTTCTGCCAGGATAGTGCCTCCCTAAATCGCCACCCAGGCATTTGGTCTTCCTGGGTTTCTGATGGCTTCGTAGGAAAAAGTCAGTCGAAAACGACTCACTAGTATAATTCACAGCTTGTTGCTGGTGGAGACATTTTTATCATTATACACACACACACACACACACACAACAACATACACACACACACACACACACACACACACGCATGCACATGTAGGGTAAGCATATCCTTATGGTGACCGCTCATTCATTTCAATGGGAAAAATGCTAACGCTAACTATGACAACCTTAACCTCTGCCCTAACCATAACCATAAGTAACCAAACAAAATACAAGAGTTTTTGCATTTTTAGTTTTTTCATAGCAGTCACCAATTTTTATAAAACAGAGAAACCCCATAAGGGAAAGAAACGAACATTGTGCCCCCATAAGAATAGGTATACCTGCTCGCGTGCGCACACACACACACTCACTCCCTCCCAAAAGGAATTGAATTTCTGACTGGAAACAACTGACTGTACACAGGAAAAACACAATCCCAAACAAGCGCACTAAAGTTGAGGTACACAGCAATCCGTCGGTGGAGCGTTACAAGAATCATGAAGAACATTCTGGAAATAAACATTGCATTGTGTCTCTTTTCATCACTGCAGTCTATTGCATCTCGAAGCATATTGCGATGCCGATATTATGAGCAAGCACTAAGAATTTGCATCTCCCCAAAGCAGAGAAACCCGAAGACATGGTAGCTCACCTCCAGATGAAGCTGGTCAGTCCAGTGGCCGATGACCTTGTATTCGGCGGTTCTGTTCCTGATTTGGTACTGGTAGATTTCATAGCGACCGGGGGCATCCCCATTATGGTTGAAGACAACAGGGTTGCCAGCGATGCCTGTAGGAGCACAGAGGAGGGGATGTTCACTGAAGATCACAAATGTGCTTCATGATCATAAAATGTGTTTAAGGCTGATGGGGAAAAAGATTGCCACTTTACACCATTAAAATACCAAGATACACACAGAAACTCAACATAACGTTAATGTTATAAATTGATTTCCTCACAAATCCGTTGAATGTCCAGGTAGATGCTTTCACACAAAAATACCAGCAAACTCTACCAGCTCGTGCATACTTGGGGTGCCTTGTAAAGGTCATTGTTGCCAGCTTATATTTGACTTCACACAGAAATAAAGCCAGGTCCCGCTGTGAGGTAGATAATGTGGGTGATTGATGGTGTGAACCGTGTCTGTGAGTTTGGCTTGATACGTACCAACGACCTTCCCGATCACATATGTGACAGATACGCTCCATTTTCACCAGGATGTGAAAGACCACGGCAGCACACTCGTTACACTTTTGAGGTAGCTGGTGTCCACCAAAAAATGATCATTCCAAGAAACAAGGAAATATTGAAACATTATGGATGTACTGGTGTTGTGGAAACAAACCTTATTCTTTACAAAGTGTAATAGCCTCGCTACACAACATCGGGGCAGAACCTGCTCGAGTGTGACGCTATCATTTACACCCATTATTGAGAGTGCAGAGGGTAAAGCAGCATTTAAGGATGTGGACTCATAAACCCAAAGTTTCCCAGTTAGAGTCACTGAATTTCTGAAGTGAAATATAGAGCAGAGTGAACCTAATTAGATCTGCGTGTTTCTGTGGGAAAAGATTTTAGCCGAACGACGGAAACGTGAGCACCAATGGTAAGACCTGTCTGGAATGGAACACTGCATAATAATAATATTAATAATAATAATAATAGATTACATTTATATAGCGCCTTTCACAATCGCAAGGTTGCTATACAGGAGGGAGAAAAAAATCAGTAATTAGGAAGAGACCGTAGGAAATGTGCAAGGAAACAAATGTTATTAGTTCAGATTTCAAGGAAAAGAAGGAAGAACAGTTACGGAGAGACTGCGGAGGAGAGTTCCACAGACTGGGGCCTGAAAAATCCCCACCTGCGGGTCCCTGCAGTGAGCACCTGGGGGCTTAAATCCCCCACCCCATACACCCAGCTCCTTGGGATCATAGAGTTCCAACACGCTCACTGCAGGGTCCAGGGCACCCAGATGGAAGGCATTACAGCATCATCTCATGAACGTCGAGGATCTAATAGGCTGGATCTCACCTCCACCGCCATGTACATATCTGTATGAAACAAAACTCTAGTTGACATTCACACAAGTATAAAAACTGGTGCATTGGAATGTGTCAGTTTTCAGATATCCTATCGTGCTCAAATTTTTTTAAAGGCACACACACACACACACATAGAGGTGAGAGTGAAGGTTGCGGCTTTTTTCAGCAGGTTAGGGGCTTTGCTCAAGGGCATCACTGAGATGTCATGTGTATCTATAATGTGATCATCTCCACCCTTTTCCTAAAGGGTTTGAGAATGAGAGCTTGCAAAAAAATAGGGTCATTGAGAAGAGTGGAGGTTGATGAAGGACCTCAGAGAAGGAAGTGTCTGAATGCTGTTATCTCCAGGCAGGTCTGCCCTGTGGTCTGCAGTGTCCGATGGAGTGTTAACGCTCTGGTCAGACTGCTCCATGTCATAATTCCTGTCACTGCTGAAGGATAAAGACATGTTTCCTGATTTAAAGCGTTCATAGACAACTGAGCATCAAATCAGAAAAAGCAGCTTTTTAGCCACATTGGAACTGAGATGAACATATTTAAAGCCGATAAACCAAATCAGCCAGCGAGTGTCTTAGTTGGCAAATTCTCGTTAGTGAAGGGAAAGTTTCCAGTACAGCCTTTTGCTTCTCAGCATGAAATGCAGTCATAATTCAGCGTAAATAGAATGGAAACTGTTACGGAAACTTGTATTCAATTATATAGTTTGGAAATTCCTCTGCCTGTGAAATTTTATGATGCTATTTTAAATAATTCCAGTACAAATATACACTATACTCACACTACTTGCTCCACAGTCTATAAATACTAACTCAGAAACATTTCATCATATTGTTCCAAAAACATAATTTGATATATGTAATATATACTATTATACTGTAAAATAATATACATAAGAGATTTTTTTTTGCTTGCATTGATGAATATGATACCCAGGTGGGTTTCAATACCCAGAGGTATTGAAAAAAAATGAAATTGCAGATACAAGTGGCTGAAAGGAGTTTCCACCGCAGGTTGAGGAGTCTTGACATTTGAGAGGGGCTCAAAGGGAGGATCCTGCTCCTCTGCATCAAAAGTATGCTTCCTGGATGCTTTCCTGGGGAGGTGTTTCAGGCATGTCCAACCAGGAGGGGGTCCCCGGGCAGACCCAGGACACGCTGGAGAGATCATATCTCATGGTTGGCCTGGGAACTCCTTGGTATTCCCCAGAGGAGCTGGAGGAGGTGGCTGGTAAATGGGAGGTCTGGGCATCCCTGCTTAGATTGCTGCCCCTGCAACCCAACACCGGATAAGTGGTGGAGAATGAAACTAACATCTAAGGGGGGGTCAAGGGGTCCCGTAATGACTTTTTGAGTGGGGCCCCAGAAACAGGGTGTGAGCGTCTAACTGTAGGAGAAATAGAAGCCCAGTTATGCGAACACTGCCTGTTCTCTCTGTCTCCTGCATCATCTCCTGTCCCATCGCAGTCTGGAGGGGATGCCTTGCTGATCGTGTCTCGGCCTGTAATTTAAAGCGCTGTTCAGCAGATGCATCGCCTTCCTCGCATTACTCCTCACGTTCAGTCTGCGGAGCACCCACATCTCCACCCTCGCCCATCTCCCCTGTGTCTCGCGCTGCATTCTTCACCGTGTTGTCATGCCACGGTGCTTCCTTGGCAGTGAGGAAGCATCGCTGCCAGGCCCCTGATCAGGGCCCTTAACCCCCTTATAAATGCCCCAGGGGGGCTGGATGGCTGACCCTGTGATCAGACCCCAAACTTCGCTCTCACCTCTATCTGTGTGCGTGTGTGTGTGTGTGTGTGTGTCTTTAAAAAGGAAAGCATGATGGGATATGGGAAAACTAACAAATACCAATCTACTCATATGTGTATAAATGAGAAATAAAGCGACGCTTAATATTGGTAATTTTTTCCTCCAGCTCTTGAAGATACCATGCTGGCCAGGTTTGGATACAATGCGCACCTTTCCAAGGTCACACACAGTGTCTCAGCCTGGTTTTTCTTACAAAGCAACATGAGGCCTCAGCACTAACTTCATCAAGACCGTTGTGCTGCGTTTAAGTGCTGTTTCCATCCGTGCTGTTTTGGTTTGTCGATTTCTCTGCTCTCCTGGTTCATCTCTCGCATAAATTAGAAACGTGCTTTGATGCTTTTTTATTGTCTTACATCAAAGGCCTTAGCTTAGTGGAGCTGTTTGAACTACAAGTCTTTACAAACCACTTTTGAGTCCAGTGATTTTTTTTGAGTCTCGTATTTTTCTAATGGACGTGTACAGTCTGAATGTCCGTCCGGAGTAATGAAAGTTCACAATCTGAGCTAATGGTGCTTTGAGGATCTGTAAGTGGTCAGACTGGAAGAATAAATGGCACGTGTCCAACAAATTCTGAGCAGGCACTCTGGGTATGCATTTTTGCTTATTTTCAACAATTGTATGACGATATGTTGTTTTCAGAGGTGGTTAGTTCAGAGTAAAATTCCAGACCAAGATTTTGTTTCAACCAACCTGTTGAGTACTGTGCTTCTTCATACTCAACTAGTCGGTTGAAACAAAATCTTGGTCTGGATTTTTACTCTCTGGACCTGAACTACCCAAAAAAAATCCTTTCTTGAAATACACTCAGAAAAAGCAGTGCAGTATGTTGGTGTCTGGATCAGCAGATGATAGGAAGGTTGCTGGTTTGAAGCCTGTGGGAAGCAGACTGATGTCACAGTTGGGCCCCTGAGCAAGGCCCTTGCCCCCCAGTGTCAGTGGTGCTGCATGCTGGCTAACCCTGTGCTATGTCCCCTAAGCTCTCACCCGTACATGTATCCGTATGTCTCATGGAGAGTAATACAGGGTAGATGAAAAGGGCATTTCCCTACTGGGAAAGTATAACCATTCCGTATTACAGTTATCCTCAGCACAAAGCTTCTGCAGTTCTTATACTGCAAAGACTTCTTAAGAACGTCTTTCAGAAGGGTGATCCAGCTGTGATTGGACAGGCGTCCTGCAGCGTTGGGGGGTGAAGCACTTCCTGGGAGGATGAAGGCATCTCAGAGAAGATGAAGGCTTCTGAGAACAAACAGCCCCTCCTCACCCCGCAGGAGGATGCCCATGCTCTGAAAGCGTTTACTGTGCCATCTGTGCCAACGCTCGTGGGTCAGTGAACACGAATGGCTAGGCAGTGAAATGACATGTAAGTAAACGTTGAACGTTGAGGGGTTGCCCCGTGGAGATCTATGCCTCGTGTGCCACATTGGCTTCTTGCTCTGAGGGGTCCAGTCACGTGATTGTCCGGGGAGTGAGGAAGTAAGTAGCAGGTGGTGCAGTGGAGTATTTTTCTTGGAATTCCTGAATAAATGGGTCAGAACATGCCTGGTGCATTTCAGTTACATTTCAGATTATAAGTAATTAATCCATATCTAAGCAACGACAGTCCACATATATAATCCACATACATCTTTTCATACAGTGTACAGCTTGAACACAGTACCAATAAAACTTTCATCCAGTGATTTTCTGAAAGTTCAGGTTAGGCCCAATGGCCTTTGGGGGGGGGGGGGGGGGGGGGGGGGGGGGGGGGGGGGGGGGGGGGGGGG
>JABFDZ020000042.1:96363-108869 GCA_019775955.2 Pollimyrus isidori
AACATGATTGAGAACCACTGGGCTAAGGTATGAAAATATTTCTGAAACTCATGTTATTTTTTTAGTAATAACTGGACAGTCGGTTGCTGTTCGCTTTTATGTGTGCAGGAGGAATTCGCACCCACAGTGGGCCTCACCAAAACCTTGTCGGGAACCAGGCAGACCAAGCTTTTGTGTGATTAACTGATGGGCATGAGTTTTCAGTTAAGGGCATTCAATTTGTACACAGAATGAGATGGAATTTGAAATCACAGGAAACAGCATCTGCCCTCTTCCTGTATTTTTAATGATACATGGACACGCTACAGTGTTTCCGTTATGCTTCGTAAGCAGAAAAGCACGACCCCTACATGTCTGCTTCCTGCAGAGTGCTCCGTACTGAGCTGGAGAAACTCGTCCCTCCAAATCTTGGGAAATTATAGCAGTAGTAGCTCTGGTATCTGAGAGTGTAGGCAGACAGGTAGACACCGTGATGACACTCTGGGCGTTTAGATGATCCCAGTCCCAATCGCTGCCTGCTGTATCTTTTTAAAAGACATGCGGCATCACAATGTGTTACCATCCAACCCCCGGCAGGGTGACTAGGTGGGCCAGTGGCAATCTCCCTGTGTTTTGTTGGTTTCCATGGTCCAAAGGCAATCAGAATAGACTAACTGGTGTCACTGAATAGCCTGAGATGTGTGACTGTCTGTGCGCCTTATAATTAAGCAGTATCCCATCTAGGGTTCACCCCAGGCTTGCGCCCTGTGCCAGATGGGATAGGCACCAGGCCTCCCTGAAATTCTGACCAGGATAAGTGCCTGGAAGCTGAATGGATGGATGGATGGATTGATCTAGCTCATTATCACAGACACTTTTCTGATTGTAGGAAAGCAAAGCTATACTGACATGGGTCCTTGTTAGTCATTTATTTAATAAACGCGTGTCTTTGCCCTTGAACTCAGGCACACTGTAGCACATTGACGCAGCAGCTCAACCACGGCTGGTTACCGTTTTATCCAGTGCCCGGATGCATATTTAACAGCAAGTTCTACCTCTATGTGTCCCGCACGAGCAATTTGCTGTAGAAAAATGCACTGAAGGGTAAACAAAGACTTTATTTATTTTCTACATTCAAGTGCTCTCCTCAATTCCTCTGATCTTTGTTTTTTCCCTATACAGAGCAAGCAGTTCATTTATCAATCCTGCAGGCATCAGATGCCATGCTGTGATTTTAATGTATTCATACCATGAGAGTAATATTTGCATCCTCGCCCCATGACTTGTCCTTCCTGTTTAATTTCTCTCAAGCCGAACACCCTAACCCTAAAGCTAACACCTTAACTATAACCGTAAGCATATATCAGAGATTTGAAGCACGCCAATGTCTTGTGAAGGTCACTACCTGAAGGACGTTATCACAAAAAAATTAAGGACTCCTACAGTAAGACAATTTTCTTGGAATTTCTCTGCTTTTCCTTTAATAATTTTATCTTTCATTTTGATGCAGATGAAGCCTCTGTTACATATTAGGCACACACTCCCTCTCGCGTCTTTGAAATCAGCAGTGGTCTCGTGGTCGGTGGAGGCCGGCCCGCTCGACATCCATCCAGCGGCTCTGCTTAGCCCCGCCCCCTCTTGTTAGCGCTTAATCAGCCTGTGGGGAGCGTTACGCATCATGGGATGACCCATGCGGTCCCTCTCTCTGTCTGATTACTCAGACATCCCCCCCCTCTCCCCACCTCCGAGGTGCTCTTATGTGGAGCGTCATTATTTTGCCTCCCCTGGAGAGAGATGCCACAGTCCCGGAGCAGAGATGGAACATCCCGCGATCCTCGGTGCTCGGCAGAGGTCGATGTAGCGCACCTCCAAAGGCCGGGTCATTTTTAGGACCTTACCGGTGCCGCTGCTGTTAAGTAAAGTTCAGTTCGACCCAGTGGTACCGACGGCTACAGCAGTTTGATTAAGCGGGGTAAATGTTTGATAGGGTAGCTTGACCCCGCTGATCGGAGTGCCAGTAACGAAAGGGAATCACACCAAGATGGCGCCATAGCGCTCACATGGGCTAAGCCATGCTTTCTATAGCGTTGTGCTGCTAAAGGTTAGCAGGCGCTAGTGATTCAACACACAAACCACGCTACTTTCATTTTAAGAGCTTGCTTACTTATTAATAACGTGATACCAACAAAGGCTGGATGAACCATTGATCATGTTGGATTGGGCATGAGGTTGGTCAGCTGGTAAAGTGCATCCAGATTTAGCTTAAGTCCGACATGAGTTGAAGTCTGTTTCCCATAAACACGTTCATTATTTAACAGCCACCTAAGAGATTGGTGTATGAAAATGGGCCAACGTCACCCCTCTACCGGCACTTCAGTTAACCTGGCACCCCGATTAACCTGGTAAGGGATTCTAGCAGGGAGATTGCAGACCTCAGACCCAGATGGTGGTAAAATTAATTCATATATGCACGTAATACCCATGGATTCTGGGAGGGGCCCATCTGCATAGACTTTGATATCCCAGGCATTTACCTTCTTTTCATGCGTCTATGTGGCTTAGTGTGTTAGGGCACTGTACCTGTGAACAGAAAGTCACCGGTTCAGATCCCAGGGTCAACAGAGTGAATTACCACTGAACCCCTTAAACCCTTAGTTGCCCCAGGGACTGGCTGACCCAGCCTTCTCTTGAAAAAATGAACCCCACTTTAAATAAATGTGTCTGATAAATAAACGGAATACAATCAAATAAGGACTTGGGGTGGGTAAAAGCCGATGGGAAAAAAATAGCACTGCGGTCTTTCTCTTGTTGATGCATCTTAGCTGGAGTGAGACTCCGTGATGAATTAATAGGTGTTTGGCGAAAGTGGGGCAGCACTGTCCCAGATCTGCCTGAGCTCCAGCGCCAGCCCCCCCCAAAGCCACAGCACCGATTCTGGCTGCATTGATCACCTCCCCCCTTTGCCATTATGCTACATCGAACCAATATCCCCAGCACCTTAACCAACACCTCAGTGGAACAACCACCACCCCCAATTGGCAGTCGCAACCAGCAATAGACCCTGACCCCGCCTCTGCTTACAGTATCACAGAGAAAAAAGCGAAGTCTGTTTGGCTTAACACATGTTCATCTGCGTGACCCAAAAGAAGCTGCCCTGAAAAGTCGAATCTGGACCGTGAATCAGAACACATAATAATAATTTCTGCATACTAATATTCTTTCAGAATTTGTTCCAACTGCATCAACTGCATGTTAACTGCAACTGCACGCCTCACGAAAGAGAGAGAGAACATTCCCTTCTAACGCCGACGTGCAGGTTTGTTCTTCCCTGTTGTTTTTAGGTTTTCGGCCTGACAGTTCAGTCCATAATCCTCTATTCTCCTGCTGTGCTCAATCCAATTTCATGCCTTTTCCTTCTTTGTTCAGCAAAATGTTACGCGTGTCTTCCTTGGATACTTGTGGATATTGCTGTGAATATATACATTAAACTGCACCAAACCTCCACATGACCACTGATATAAACATTTTATCTGTTGATAGCCTTAAAGCAAATCCACAGACTTTTCTGCTTCAGGGAGAAGGTCTAATATTTATTGTATTTTATCTTTTAATTCTCGCTTATTTCAGGAAATGGCTGTTTAAACCAATGTGTTTAAAGCTCCCTGTTTAATACGCTGTACCAAGTTCCGCTCACGCTCACTGCGGATCTCGACATCCGGCTCTGACCGTGTCACTCACCCGAGAAGCTGACGTTACGGATGTACTTGAGCAGCATGCTGCCGTTGATGAGGTCCATCTTGGGGCAGAGACCCACGAGGCCTGGGCACAGCTCCCGGTGCATGTTGTGTAGGGCGTGTGCCATAGAGTAGACAGCGTCGATGACGAACTGCACCTTCCCCTCCTGCTCATACGGCGAGTCCTTGCCGATCCGTTCGTGGTCTGCAGTGGGGAGAGGATGTTTCTACTATTACATCCACCCTTCATTTGTAGCGTGGCGCAGCGGTGCAGCGGACAGCATTGTCTCTCTACACTTCTGGGACCAGGGTTCTGCTCCATGTGTGTGGAGTTTGCATGTTCTGCATAACATTGTGGGGTCACTCCAGTTTCCCCCCACAGTCCAAAAACATGCCGAGAGTAATCGGCGTTATCTAATTGCCTGTAGGTGTGAGTGTGCCCTGCGTTGGGTGCCCCATCCTGCCTTGTGTCTGTGGACCCCACCCCCACCCCCCCATGACCTTGAATAGGACAGACGCTTTAATCCAAAACAAGATGTTTGTGAGAAAGCAGGGTCATACAGTCTCTGGAGCAGTTACTGGGTTAAGGGCCTTGTCTCAGGGGCCAAATGGTGACATCACTCAGTCAAGCGCGGAACCTGAAACTGCCTGATAATGGGTACAGAGCCCCACACACTGAGCCACACAGCACCGCCTAGAAACATCAGAAAGCTTGTATCTCAATACCTCAAAGGTGCTCCCCATTATCTACAGCCAAGCATGCGAGGCAGAGCCTGAGCCAAGGTCTGCTTCCTCCATAATTCCTTGCTCCGCGGCGATAGGAGCACTCAGGCTGTCACCAGGTTTATGGGCCGCGGAGGCGGCAGAAAGGAGACAGCTTTGTCTGCAGACGCCGCGCAGTCCACGGCCCCCTTTGACAGCTCAAGGTTATTTACATGGTGGGTGCGAGCGGGGAGGGCCCTTCAAGGCTGTGACTGGAGGGGGCACAAAATCAGGCGCATGGAAAGCGCCGCCCGCCACAAATCGCTCCATTGTCCGAGCCGTTTATGAATGAAGTGTTTTCTTTTTCTTTCTCTGAGGATTTGAATTGCCAATTAAGCGTTTTTTGATTAAATGTCCTTCAAAGAGGCCGTCTTTTAATACGCAAATTGAATTCTTTCGAAGGTGCTTTTGAAGTCCCTGTTCTGCCTCCACTGACATCCTGACTGGCGGATGTCATGACTGGTCATCACAATCCAGCACTTTCTTGGGGGGGGGGTTCCTGAGTGAATCTCAGTGCATGTTAAACTCTGTCTGACATAATGTGTTACCGTTTGCTGTTTAGACACCATAAAGGTCTTAAAGTTTAATCAAAACATGGATCGTTTACCTTGAATACCTACTTTTAACCACCGAATTGAAAGAGATTGCTCATTTTTATCTAGAATACTTTTTATTATCTATACAACTTCCAACTTCTTACTTATTTTTATCAGTTGAGATTATTCTTTTTTATCTCAGTGTACTTTTCATTTATCCGTCAAGATTACTTTTTATTTCAGATGTTTATCAAATCTACATTATTTGCTTATTTTTTCCACCTGGGTTTCTTGTTGCTTCTGATCTTCATCTAACACCTCTCATATACTTATAAATTGGCATTAATGAATCTTTCCTAAATACCTTCCAGTCCAGGGTGACAGTGACCCTGGAGCTTAACCAGAAAACAGGGCACAATGCAGAGGTCACCCTGGGTGGGACGTCACAAGGCACACTCTCACACTCATAATACATTATAAGCAGTTTAAAGAAGTGTTTCTCAAACCGATCGTCAGGGATGCTCAGCATCGAGGGAGCAAAAAGGCAGATCGCCTAGGGTTTCCTGAGAACCTGTTTCAGAAACACTGGTTTTGAGGCACCTGGTTACTTAAATGCATGTGTCTGGACTGCCAGAGGACGTCCATGCAAATACGAGGAGAGCATGCAAACTCTCGACATATCAGGAATCAGAGGTGTGGAGCCATAGAGTGACTTACTTAGTTTGGGCTGCTCATGAATCAGTGTTCAATAGAGTAGTTACTGCTTGCATGAAGTAATTGCTGAGTACTGATTACTCAGTAGTTACTCATTACATGTGCTTGCTTTCACATTTATTCATGAATGTAATCTGGCTTTTAAGCAATTTAAGGGTGTGTTGATATGTACGTTTGTCTGTGTAATTTGTGAATTGCCATATGACATTAATGAATTCATTAATTCATTCATTTTGCATTGTGTAAAGCACTTTGATCAAAAACTGATTGTTTTTAAACTGTAATATAAATAAATTGACTTGACACGAGTAAAATCAGGGGGTGTGTCAGACTCCCGGCTGCACTGAACAGGCAGGGCAGCATGACGGGTGTGAAACTGAGAATGAGGAAGCCCCCCCCCCAAGCCTTCCTGTGCGGTAATGTGATTAGTTATGACAGGCGTACATTACTGCTGACGGAGGCTGTGTTAATTCTTTTAAAGCACATTAATTCCCAGGTTGACTTTCAATTATGTCTATGCTAAATTTCAATTAAGATAGCTAGAGTGTATATTGTAGGACAGCCCCTATGCCCTGGATCGGGGGGGGGCAGGCCACAGGGGCACCAGCCGGGGGAAACTCCTGTCCTGAGTAACGCAAAATCGATCGCGGACCCGGCTTCCCTGTAAATCGACATCAACGCTGCCATAAAGTGAGTGGAAGAGGCCACAGACACTCAGAAAATGAGCGCATGTTTCAGAAAATACCAGACAGCATGAAATGGATATTGGCACAAAATAGCCATTTAGCTAAAGTCCAGTAGAACCCTGGTGCTCCTGCAGACAGCCGGATCTCACGCACTTCACATTACGCTTCGACCCGGCCTATCTCGCGGACCATGAGGCCTGCCCTCGACATTAATCTGCATTAGTCCTGCAGCCTGGCTATCAGTTTATGCCGGTGTGCGGGGCTTTACTACAGCCCTTATCAGCCTGCATCCAGCCATGCTAAGGACTGATACGTTAATTACAAAAACAAAACAAACAAACCAATAAAGGCCAGTCAGAAAAACCCACGTGCTAGATAATAACTGTGTCAAATTATTCCCACATTACTTTTTTTGTTTTATAGCCATCCAGTATTCAGCAATCCATGAAATCCATCTAAAAGATATATTAGGTCTTCTGTTTCACCTGAGATACTGGACTGACAAGAGAAGCATTCAATGGGGCTATTTAGACTGTCCAGAATAAGTCCTTACACACCATGAGCTGCCTTCTCAGATGATCTGAAGCACCATTTTGTCAACCGCATAATGACCAATGACATTCTGACCATGGGTTCAAGGCTAACCAAAGGACAGCCTTCTTTCTTGAATATTTTGGTTTTGATTTTTGAGTTTGGTGTGGGGTTCAGGCATCACCTGCTGCATGGTGACACTTGGGTCCCAGTTTGAGGTGGCCCATCCGGCTAGGCATGTGGAACATCTTGTCTCTCTGGCATGATGACCATCTTCCTCTGTGCTTGGGGAGTTTTTTAAACTCATTTCAGTGGCAGCACTGTCTGACTTATGCAGGCCAGGGAGTGCTCAGAACTCTGTAGGTGGGTATACCTACTTTTGGTCTGGTCAGTCTGATGAGTACCATACTCTGGAAGTAGCTGTTGCTGTAGCGGATCAGGTTCTGATGATTTCTTGAAGTGATACTTTCAATGAACGTATTATGAGACTCAGGCTAAGGCACTCCTTGGGTGTCTTGTCTGCTGTCTCACTGTATGCTCCGACCGCAATGAATGATGTCTTGTTGAGGGAGACATTTTACTCGCAACTTCACTCAGTAAAACAAATGGTAAATGGACTGCATTTATATAACGCTTTTCTACCCCTATGAGTACTCAAAGCGCTTTACAATACATGCCTCACATTCACCCATCCACACCACACATTCATACACCGGCGGCGGAGGCTGCCATGCAAGGTGCCAACCTGCACACCGGGGAGCAATTTGGGGTTGAGTGTCTTGCTCGCTCAGTGGTTGATGGGTGCCCATGAGTTTACACTTCTCTGGTCATGTGTGACTTCAATACGACCGCTGGTACTGACAGGATTGACACTGAGGATTGTGTCAGTCCCCATGGTTCCATGTTCCTGGACTTTGTGAAAGGTCAGGGGCTTCAGGTTGCTGGCTCCTGGTTCCAATACCCAGAGCTGCATCGTTGGACTTTATACTCCAAAACTGGTGGTGCAGCGAAGAACAATCACATCCTTGTTGGTAAACACTGGAGGCTCCTGCAGAAGTGCAGGGTCTACAGAAGTGCTCAGCTTGTGAATTCTCACCACAGACTTGTTGTTGCTACTCTGAAGATTCAACTTGGAGCCAGTAGAATACCACCTACTAGGAAAATTAGGCTGGACTTAGCCAGGTTACAAGATCACGCTGTTTCTGATGTGTTTGCACACAGTTTGTGTGTGGTACTTGCAGACTTGGGTGTGACTGCTAATTCTAATGTGATGTGGTAGACCTTACATGATAAGAGCCTGAAGGTTGCCGAACATTGTGTTGGTGTTGCCATTGTTTCCAGAAGGTGGTGTTTCATCTCCTAAGGCACCCTGGATATAATCAAGAGGAGTCACAGTCACTTGGTCACAAATCCAGTTTGTACTAGGAAATGAGGAGTATGGCTGTGAGGGCTCTGAGGGTTGATAAGGACATGTTTGTTGGACGAATCTGTGAGCAAGTGACACACCATATGTGGTCTAGTGACCCATTCCTGCTTACAGAGGTATTGAAGCATTATGTACATCTGAATCTGCTTCTCAGAGACAGGGATCCGGGGTGAACTTCTTCAGGCTGGTGTTAAGGCTGTCATCTTGGCATTGCAGACAATCCTCGTTTCCATTTGGGAGTCATCTCAACTGACTGGAAAACGGGACTTGTAGTCCCTATCTAGAAAGGGAAGGGTGATATCCTGGATAGCGGCAACTACAGGGAATAACACTGCTTTCAGTGTTGGGTAAGGTCCTTGCTAGGGTCATCCTTAACAGGATCTGTGATCACTTGCTCGCCTGTCAGCAACCAGAGCAGTGTGGTTTTATGCCTAAGACATCTACCATGTACTGTATCCTGGCACTAAGGGTTCACATCAAGCGCAAGCACAAGACAGAATAGAGGTTCTTTGCAACCTTTGTTCAATTTTCATTGTCCTGTGGCAACTATTCAGTTGCCCTGTAGGACATCCTGAGACTTTGTAGAATCCCCACGAAGTTGCTGGACTTCATAGCCGGCCTGTACACTGGTACTGTGAGTATTGCACAGAGTGGAAGTAATTTGCCATGGGCTTTTTCTTGCTCCTATTATATTCGATGCTTGTAAGGACTAGGTGATGGGCAGGATCATGGGGTCCAGCACCTTGGTAAAGAAAGATTTACTGATCTTGACTTTGCCGAAGATGCTGTGATCTTATCAGAGTCAATGGAGGCTCTGATCAGGGCTCTTGAGAGATTGAGTGAGGAGTCTGAGTGTCTGGGATAGTGGGTGTCCTGGATAAAGACCAAGATCCAGGCATTAAATAACTTCTTCAGGTACAGCTATCAGTAGTGTGTCTGTCTGTAGGGGGAACGTCAACCTTGTCAAGAGATTTACTTACCTCGGCAGTGACATTCATTTCTATGAAGTCAGCAGACGATTAGGAGAACATGGGAGGTCATGAGGTTGCTGGATTGGGGTATGTGGCACTTCCAAAATCTTTGCAGGAGGATGAAAGTCCAGGTCTTTAAAGTCTTGGTTCTCCCTCTCTTGCTGTATAGCTGTGTGTCACGGATGCTATCTGGTGAGCTGAGACAAAGACTGAACTCCTTCGGAGAATGCTTGGGTACCACTGGTATTGACTTTGTTTGACGCATTACCTGCATTGTGAGGTAGCATCAGTTATGGCACTGCAACCATGTGATGCAATTCCTTGAGGTTGATCTGGCTAGCAGTATCCTCATTGCTGAGGAACCAAGTGGCTGGACCAGGCTGAGGGGACACCCACATAACACCCAGCTGCAGCAGATGGATGGCCATTTCCAGAGTGTGGGACTGGACCATGTGTCTCCCTGGGGTTCACCAGTTGGAATCCCTAGGAGTTTCACCATGTCGTGGATGAGGCGACATGCTGCATCAGCGCATACTCCCCAACCTGACCTGACCTGTCTCTTTTAAATTATGTAGGCTGCAGTGCTAAGAGTAAAACTCTGCCTAGGCTATAAACAGCTTTATTTGTTTATACTTAATGAGTGATCATCAAGCATCTTTGCTATCACTGATAGTGGCCCCTTAAGCTGGGAGAAAAATACTTGAGAAAACACTAAAAAGTTTAAAGCTGAATTTTAAGACATCTACAACATGATGAAAATCTCATAAAATAAATTATAACCACACACTTTTGCTGCCAAGAAATGAAATCATATGACCTATGATATTTAACGTTCAAAACTCTGTACAACTTTTCCAAGTTGTTCAAAGGTCAAAGCCATCCTCATCCATCCATCTGTCCATCCATTTAAACCTGCTCATCCAGGGTCACAGGGAACCGGAGCCTGACTCCCATCCCACCTCTCCCCACCCTTGGTGATCCCAAGGGACCTCTACAGTCAAGGGTGGGTCTCACCTGGACACTGTGACACTTCAATGTGTTTTTTCAATGTGTTGTTAAAAGGAGAAAAACCAACAGGTAAATAACATCACTCCTGACAAGCTTACAAGGAGTAAAAACAGGATACCATTTCTGAATTCTGTAGAGTAGGGTGAGAACAAAGTAAATATAGCCAATGTGACTTGTCGTGTAAGCAGAAGCCTCCAGAATAGCTGTCCTGTCAGAGCCATGCACTGTGTGAACTGAAAGTGTGTCGTCTGATTGATTCCCCAGATTGTCAGTGGGATTTACAAGAGAGGAGGTAATATGCTGACATTCATGGAATGGGAGTCTCAATATTATATGGCATCAGACTCATAGGGAATGAAGAAATGGTGGGGTGGTGCCTTGGGGGGCAGCACGCACACAGATGTGAGGTCTCAATGTCCTGCTCAAGTCATGTTGTTTTCCTTCCCATTATCAAACTGCGCCAAGGAAAATGGGCATCTGAAGTGCCCACACAGGTGGGGGCCCTGTGGTAGCCTGGCATCCCGTACAGGTCGGCAATGGCTGCCTGCTTGGGGAAGCTGTTTGTCCCAGATCACCTGTCACAACTCATTGTTCTGAACACCTCATGCTGCTGAACACCTCGCAACACTGAAGGCCCAACACACACTGAACAACCCATACTTGCTTTCTGGATTTGTCAATGAGCACATGACCCTGAACATTTCCTGAGCACGTGACCATGGACATTTCCTGAGCACATGACCATGGACATTTCTTGTGTATGACCGTGAATATTTCCTGAGCACATGACTCTAAGCATTTTCAGAGCTTGTGACCCTCAGAATTTCATAACTTTTTCAAAACATTTCCTTGAAATACATCATAACTCCATCTCCACTTGCATTACAAAATCCTTCACCCTTGCACTTGAAACCAGTCAACTCCTGGATCCGTCCCCTTCCTGCTGTTACCGGGCACAGAACACATGGGAGAACGAGACGTCCGTGGAAGGGGTTTTATTTACAGATCAGGCAAACAGAGTTAGAGGGGGCGATCTGGAGACGGAAACGGGGCACGAAGCAAGGAGTCAGAGAAGCTGGTGAAGACAAGCCGATGGGGTACACAGGACGTGGGACGGATGGACACAGGTGGGAATCAGGAGAAAACAGGACCAACACAGGAGGACTGGGCTAGGGCTGCAAAGACAAGGAGATAAGCGCTCAGTACGTCGCATTGAGATCGACAACACCTCGCACTGAGGAGAGTGAGGTGACTCCTTTTATAGCTGCTGGAACAGGTGGACGGGAATCTGCCGATTAGGGAGTGCGTTCCACCCGTCGGGGGCATGGCCGGGACGTGACGCTTGCTTATCCTGGACAGTCCCTAGAGCGTCTTACCCAGGGATCCAACTGTTACATCACTCTGCCAAAGCCTGGAATTTGAACCCAAAATATTCCAATCCTTGTCACAAGTTCCTGACCCACGGATCCATAGAGACTCATTGCACCCTCCTTGACGACAGCTGTTGAAGCAGCTAGGCTGAGCTTCCAGTGAATGCCCAGGCACAAATGAAGGCAGTAACAAAGCAGGAACTATACGTAAACTTCCAAACAAAGCCAGAACTTAATTACACTGCTACAGACTTAGCAGAAAGTACAACCTTAATATCATTCAGGGCACATTTAGCAGTATAAAGCTAGTAAAGGCATTCCTATACATACAGAATGTGATTTTATTTCCTCAACCATAGTCACTTGGCAGCCTGAAATTTCACCCATTTGTAGTTTTATTGACCCTCATGTCCTCATTGTATGTCACCCCACTGACTCTGGGTGGATCAGCAGGTTAGAACACTATGCCTGAGTGCAGAGGGTCAGTAGTTGAGAGGTTTTACAGTTGGGCCGTTGCGCAAGGCCCTCATTCCTCACTCAAAAAAAGTATATTACTTCAGATAAGATGTAAATGATTATGAAACTCAATGGATCAATGCTGTTTACGCTGCTGACCCACGACTGTGTAGCAACACACAGTTCAAATCACATCATCAAGTTCGCTGATGACACGACCGTGGTGGGTCTCATCAGCAAGAACGACGAGTCAGCGTACAGAGAGGAAGTGCAGAGGCTAACGGACTGGTGTAAAGACAACAACCTGTCTCTGAATGTTGACAAGACAAAGGA
>JABFDZ020000042.1:123244-137752 GCA_019775955.2 Pollimyrus isidori
ACCGCTGCTCTCGTAGCCTGCCCCAGAGCGGTTTACGAAGCTGGAGTAGACAGGGCCAGACCTACGAGCGCTTCTGGCGTAGGCTGCGGCATCCGCAGTACCGCGGCTGGCGGGGGGGGGCGCGTAAAATAGGACCACTCTAATGATGAGAAGTGATGTGGGAAGCATCTATCCTGTCCCAGGTTCACCAAATCCTAGAAGATCACTCTTTATATCACCCTATATGCAACTCTTCATTTAACACTATACACCGTGTTGGGGAGGGTCCTTCAGGGTACACAGAGGGGGCAATATTAAGGCAACTGCTGTATATGGTGCCTTTTGCTTTTGGGCTCAGCTTTCAGCACCAGGGTTAAGGGGTGCCAGTTTTGCCCCCACTCCCCACTCTGACAGATGAATGGCTCCATTTTCCAAGGGCCCATCTCTCTTATAACTGCGCTAATTATAGAGCTGCAGGAGAGAAGCCTGGTGAACCAGTTCCTACCCCGCCCAGATCCACCTCCGCCCGCCGCTGGCCCAGGCACGCCAGCCGGCTCTGCTCCTTAACAGCGGCGAGTCGGTCCGGAAGATTCCCACAATGTTGCCATTTCCTCCACCTTGCAACACCGTAACTCCAGATTTACATTTTTGGGTGTGATATGCTGGTTGGTCCGAATCCAGACATGGCGGACGGCCAGAGGGTGAAGTGCTGACGGGCCATCATCAGTCTCTGCTAGCAGCAACCTACTTACCTTCACCTCCTGCTTAAAATAACACCTTCCGGCTTCATGCAAAACAAATTGTGCACTAGTACTCATTTTGACAATTTAAAATCTTACAATATTCCCAGAGAGAGAGAGAAAAAAAAACTACTCAACAAATACGGACATGCAGCACAAAGCCCACGGTTATTATGGTCGGCACAATCGCAGATTTTTAGCTTTGCTGATTTTCCACACGTCACGGTGTGTCATTATCAAGTGCTGTCCCCTCCGGCGAGCCAGCGCCTCCGACAAAACAGATCAACGCCCCCCATCATGTCCCATCTCCAGGGACTGGAATCAGCAGGGATGTTTAATCTAAACAAAGCGCTTCTCCGGTCCCTTTAAGTACCTGGGGGGGGGGGGGGGCAGTGAGGTCACTTCCCCAGGACACTGAGAGATGCCAGACTGCTTAATGAGAAGTACGGCAGCCGCGGAATAATGGACATTCCACCGAGAATAAATTTATGACCATCCTCGTCTGAAATGTAATAAACTCTGTCTAAGATGGGAGCCCCGTCCTCTGCTGCAGCAGATCAGATGTAAAATTTATCAGAGTTTTGTCATTATTAAAAATACAGCAGGAAGAGCAAATTACACTGTGATCTTTGCTGCTCGAGGCAAACCACACTTCAGATATACAAATCTTTCCAGACAGGAAGATGGCCGGCTCAATATCGATAATATTCGTTCGACGTGAGAATTATGAAAGGACTAAAAAGGAATCTCTCACACTGTGCAGATCAATAACTTTCCAATTATTAGCTTTTTGAATTTATTATAGGAGAAGAAGGTGTTTTAGGTAAACAGGTCACCTCAGAGGAGTAAGTAATTTGTGGTGCTTTAGACTTTTAGGAGAGAGTTCATGAGAAGCAGAGACTTTAAGGACCGGCCAAGAGCCAGAGGTAATTTCGGGCAGCAATGCTAAACCCAAAAAAATCAATTAGCGTTTGTTACCCTGTATCTTTAGCAAATACGGGTCCAGGTCATGAAGGAGTTAGACCTCAGCCAGACATCCCTCATCATGTGATAGGTCATGTGAACTGGGCAGTGTTTATGATTGGTAGGTGCGCTCGGTCACTGCTCCCATTGGGTTTCTGTTCCCATTGGGTTTAATACACGCTGTCTATTACCATCTCAGAGGAACCATCAAGGCAAAAGGTTGCAGCTTCTCCACCAAGGTTGTCAGGACACTAAACACCCCACTGACAAACACTCCACTCCATTATGTTGCCACTGCATCACTTACACTACCAGAGACTTTCCACATTTGCATGTTACTCACTTAACGTTTACAATCTTTGCTATTCTTTGTTAACACATAAATGTACAGTATGTTCACCAATTGAGTACATTTTATTTGCAAGAAAATATATTCTTGATTCCTCAAAGTATTGAAATTTGAGGCATCCTTTCTACAGGGGACATTACATACTGCTCTGTTTCATGGGATGAAACAGTTAACTAATGCATTTACATAAAGCAACACAAGAAGAAAGTTAAAGGACAGCCCAGAATGTTATTATGGCATCACCACACAACCAGTTAACAGGATGTCAGACATGCACTGTTACATACTCTTTCCATGTTATGACGCCCCCCAGTTTCACACTGCCCAGTGTTTTGCACTATATGTCCTGTGAAAACCCTCTCCCTATCACTCATTGTATGTACTGTAAGTCACACCGTGGTCCTAGGGTGACATTACCTATATTTTTATTTATTTAGTAAACACTTTTGAGGGCGCAGGGTCAGTCAGTCCTTGGAACAATTTTGCGTTAAGGACCTTGTTCTGGGGCCTAGTGGTGAGACCACTCTGCCGACCCATAGATTTGAACCAACGTCCTTCTGATCACAGACACAGCACTCGGCTGAACCACACACCGCCCTTGCACCCCTGCAGGTGGATGATATGACAGTGATTCCTTAATCTGGACTTCCTTCACTGTAGATATGGTCTGGAACAACTGGGCAAAATGAGCTTGCCAGTCTGGCTGCAGTGGGCAGCATATCTCCCGTATAATGGGTGTTCTAGGAGAAGATTATTAAGGTCCAGGTCAGAGGAACATAATTACCTGGGACTGACTGTTAATAAGACCCAGGGAGCCTGACAGATGGAGGCCCCTTAAAACACAGGACCAGTGATGAAGGCGCAGCCCCGTTTACCTGTCCGTGTTTCATGATGCTGTAGATGTGGTTTCTAATCCCATTTCCAGGCACCTTAAAATACCAGCAGCTCTGCGGATTTTGGGTAATGATCCATTAACACCCTCCTCTAAGTACCGTATTCAGTTGGCTTAAAATATTACTGGAACCAGAGAAAAGCTCTGGCTGTTTTATATTAACTGTGGAGCTTTTAGACAAACCCAATCCAAGCTTGAGTCTGGGAAGATGAGCAGCTCTATGTCTGATGAAGCTTTTGCTTCACATCTGCACTGTCTGTGGCAGCCATTTCCCAGGCCAGGCTCGAGATGCTGGCA
Source organism: Pollimyrus isidori (assembly GCA_019775955.2). Classification (NCBI taxonomy): domain Eukaryota; kingdom Metazoa; phylum Chordata; class Actinopteri; order Osteoglossiformes; family Mormyridae; genus Pollimyrus; species Pollimyrus isidori. Next base: position 126,465 of record JABFDZ020000042.1, read on the forward strand.
GCTCTGTGCCACTTTCTTATGTTTTTTTACATCTGTGTTCAGATATTCTGATGTTTATTTTTTTTTTCATTCATCTTTGGATATGTTTGAAGATATGATCATATGTGTGAGGGCAGTGTGTAATCAGAAAATAGAAAATTCAAAGTCCCTGAACCAGCTTGAGCAAGTCCCTTAACCCCGAACTTCAGGGGGGGCTCCACAATAGCTGACCCTGTGCTGTGCTGTGACCCCCAAGCTTGCTCTCACCTATGACAGGGGGGAATAAAAGTGTTTATATTAAATTGTCGAATAAATCAATAGGACAATGTTCTATAACACAATGGAGCGGAGGTGGAAACTGGCGTCAGATGCCATCATACTCCTTGAATCCATCACAGAGGAACGTCTTTAATTCCCGCTGAATGGTGGCATTCTCCTGGGCCTTTTCTTCAGCGAGGAGAGATTGAGGCAGCCATTAGTCACGCAGAGCGGACTCTGCCTGGTGACAGCCTCCGATGAGCGTCGAGAAGCACGAGGAGTGATAAGGAACCGTGTCACGTAAATCCTGTTAACACCGCGTTCGCTAAACCCCAACAAAAGAATCACCTACAGAAACAGCGACCGCGGTACTGAGCTCAGCGTAACGACCAAAAGGCATGTGAGGCATTGAAGAGAGACTAACCTGATGTCATCCTCGTTGGCGAACAGGATCACCGCCCTGGCATTGGGGTTGTCTCTCAGCCGGCGGACGATCCTGTCAAACTCGCCCGTCTTTGGCTCCCGGGGAATCTTTACTGATTGGGCAATACACACACCTCCTGTAAAGAGGCAGGAGAGGGAAAAGACACAGGTTAGATTCAGCAATGCCAGAGACATACACATATGTGGTGTCATCACAGAGAAGGTCATTGGGAACATTGCTGAGAATATCACTAAGAACGTGGTTGATAACATCACTGCCAGCATTGCTTAAAACATGACTAAGAACATGGTTGAGAACATCACTGAGAACATTTCTGAAAATATTGCTGAGAACATGGTTGAGAGCAATGCTGCCAACACTTCTGAGAACATTACTAAGAACATGGTTGAGAACATCACTGCAAACATTTCTGAGAACATTACTAAGAATGTGGTTGAGAACATCACTGCCAGCGTTCCTGAGAACATGGTTGAGAACATCACTGCCAACATTGCTGAGAACATTACTAAGAATGTGGTTCAGAACATCACTACCAACATTGCTAAAAACATTACTGAGAACATGGTTGAGAACATCACTGCCAACATTGCTGAGAGCATTACTAAGAACGTGGTTGAGAATTTCACTGCAAACATTGCTGAGAACATCACTAAGAATATGGTTGAGAACATCACTGCTAACATCGCTGAGAACATCAGTGAGAAAGATGCCCTAGGGCACGTCTGATGCATTGCTCTCTCAATCCCCCACAATCCATTAGAGCCAAACAGCCAAAGGCAAGGCAGACATCTTGGCTAAATCAGCAGCTACATCCCCATTCCTGTTTGCTGACAGAAGTCTGGGTGGGTGATTAAATCAGGCAGGTGTGATGTGTCACAGTGAAAAGATACACAGGAAATCTTTGAAGAAACAAGAGGCTTGTTGACCCTCCCGTGCAGAAGTGCAAAGTTTTGTTTCAACCAAGCAGTTCAGTATTCTGTGAATGTGACTCTTTAAACTCAACTGGTTGGTTGAATTAAAATCTTGGTCTGGATTTGTACCTTGAACCTGAACGTTCCACCTCTGATCCCATATTATTCATAGTGAAGCCCTCATGATGCCTACAGTCATTTAGAAGATGTCATTTTCCCCCCCATCTCTAAGTCAGCACATTCCTTCATTTGCAGATTTGTCAAATAGGGCTCATTATTTTTTCCAACAATTATAAATGCTCCTTCATTTTTTATTGATTTTTTTTTCTTATCGATTCCTCATTAGACTGCAATATATCTTTTTCAGTGTCGGTTGGTCATTCATTAACAGTTAAACAGGCAAAAGTAAATGAAATATTTAACATAGTGGAGAATAAAATTATGTCTGGCATGGACCCATGAATTAAGATCAGGTAAGAGCTCAGCATTGGCAAGCTTTAATGAACCTTTTTATATATGTATATAATTTTTTTTTATTTTATGAGTTTGGTCCTGACAGTTTATGACTGTGTCAGTCTGTTTCTCAAGAGTATTTTGACACATATCATACTGAATGAGCATCACCCATTCATCCATCCATCCACAACAGCTTATCCAGTGCAGGGTCACAGTGAGACTTGAGCCTGGAGAGTGACAGTACAGAGCACAAGGCAGGGATTAGCCCTGGGCAGGACACACACAGAGGTAAACCCGCAAAGCGAAAACATGCAAACTGCACACATAGTGAGCCGCGGCTGAAATCAGCCCTCAGACCTGATGCAGTTTAAGTGGAGGTAAGGAGCAGGGATGTCTTTGTGAGCTACACACGTCACAGAAATACCTTATGCTACTGGTAGTGATTATCACATTTGAAAATTGCTGAGATGTGTTTGAGAACTTTGAAGACTTTGAGGACTTCGTAGGTTACTGGGATTAAACACACCCCTCTGCTCCTTTCGGGGGGGGTTGGGGGTGTAGCAGATACTCTATCATGGTTCCCCACTGGACCCCAGGGCTGAATAACAGGCTCAGGAACAGCATGCCAAGGCGGCTTTAAAATCAAGGAGCCAGGGCTCTCCTCAAATAAGGAGGCTGGGTAGCTGTCCAATCAGGAAGCTGGGCCAGGCCGCAAAGCAGGAAGCAAGCGTATCAGCTCTCGAATCGGGATGCAAGGGGTTCAGCACTTGAAGCAGGAAGCCAAGGTGGACCTCAGATCAGGAAGCCGAGGCAGCTCTTGAATAAGCATATGCACACTGAAGAAAATCTTTAGGTCTGGGGGGGGAGGGGTAGCGGGGGGCACATTTCAGATCAGGTGTACTGTAGAGTGAGGAGTGAGCAGATGGAGCCTTGGCTAAAGGGGATGGGGGTTATTCACACCAACGTGTGGGGGTCGAGGAGGACATATCCTGTCGAGGAGGCCATCGGGGTGAGGATGATGAAAGAGCCATGATGCTGGAGGGAGAGACAAAGTGTCCTACATCAAGCGGACATGAGGACAGGGGCGGGTTCCTTGTTTCATCGGGGCCCCCCTCCACCCTAGTGCAGTGACTGTTCGTGGCCAACAAGGGGCCCCCAAACATTTGGTGGTTTAGGTGATGCTAAACGCTGCCGCTTGGTAAGTCAGCAATATACGCTGCATGTTACACAGCGGTGTGGTGTACTACTGAGGGATGTGAGGACAGAGCGAGCGCCCCGCATCAGAAAGGGAACATCAGGTGCGTGTGTGTCACCATTTCCAGGTGACACTCTGTCCTGTAACTGTCACTGACAACAGTCCCTAACAATACCTCCTTTCCATGACAGGCCTGCTATTATGGGTAGCTTTGCCGAAGGCTATGTGTTAATCGTCATGGTGCGTTTACCACGGTAGGAGCCTGGACCATGTAATACTTAGTAATACTCATGTACTACTCAGTTCTTGCAAAAGTCCATCACAGTGACAGTTACCACAATATAGGAATGCTGATGACCAGGTGACAGACACCCAGATCCATCCAAGATAAAACTTTTTTTTTAAGAGGGATGAGATCCTCCTCTCCTGCTGCTTGTAATCCAGGGTCCTTAGAAACGGATGACATAATCTGGCCTTGCTGAGCACAGTCTGAACTGTATGCACCTGAATTCCCAGAGCTGCAGAAGACCTGCACCTTCTCCCCATCTCTCAGTTAAGCATTAGCTTTGGGTTCAGCTGAAGGCTGTTTTTCGTCCTCGGAATGAATTATCTTCCCAATCATGACCTCTTGCAGTAGCATCTCTGCAGGATATGATCTTTGAGAAGGAGAGTGGGAGAGTGGGGGAGCACTACTGTGCTAGAACCACTCTGAGTAGGTTAAAGGCATAAAGACAGATTTATAAAACACAGACACTCATAATGCAGTTCTGCGTAGCTGCTTTTCAGTGCGATAGTACTCACAATGCATTTCACCAACCCACTTACAGGACGGTACCCCTTCATATACCTCAGAGGATGTGGTTTCACCTCACAAACCTTTCCAAAGCAGCAGGCAGCCATGACAAAAGGCAAGCGCTGATCCTACAGGTATACGGCACAAAGTTGATCCCGATTTAACACAGTAATGGCTGAAAATTATTTCAGTTCAACTGCCGCTTGGTGCGATTTTAATCTCTGTTCCGACTAATCAGAGCAGCTCTGGCACCCTGACACGAAATTACATCCTATTTATGGTTTTGTGCTGGTGAGACCACTGGGAGAGGGAGGTAGGTCCTGGATGCCCCCCACCACCACCACCAAAGTCTATAGGGCCTCACAGTGGAGAAAGGCTTCATATAAAGCTGCTGTCCTGCACTTCCCATCCCGTCCAAAAGAGGCACCCACAATGAATAGGAACTGAGCATGACATCCATTCATCTTGGGTTTGAAGGAGACATGCTATAGTGAACCTTTGAGCCAGAGTTGTTTTCATCTAATACTGTAACATGCAGAAGTCACCTTAATGCAAATGTAGGAGATGCTACATCTTGTTGCTCATCCAAGACCCCTGACAGCAGCTCGGTCAGTGCAGTTCATTGTCAGGCGCATACACCCCCGCAGAGAGTGTCCCCAAACCGTGAACGCAGTTATCTGATGAATGGCCCAGATCACCTTGGATACCATCTTGCCCTCTTGTTTTTTTTCTGGCCTTTTTTGTTATTTTTTATCTTATTCTGCTCTTGCTCTTCTTGCTGCACCACTGATCTTTCCAATTTAGTTCCTCTCTGCCTTTGTCCCGCTCCCAGGGTTGTCAACTCTCAGGTGTCTGGCGAAACACGCACGTTTTCTGCCTCTCACACAAGCAATCTTACTGCACATCTATATGATTCCATTATAAGCCTGAAATTATCCGCACCAAAAGCATAAAGCACAAGAGTAGTTTGCAAATGATACAGACTGTTTGACGTACAGACAAGGTCACTAAACCGCCACATATGTACGTGTCTCAAATTGAAAATCCTACTACAGCCAGTTGACCGCCAAACTTGGAAACTCTGCACTTACTCTGTTATGTGTGACAGGAGGAACTAGACAATCCTCAGCAACTGCGGCTACAGGAAAAGGACTCCGCTTTCTGGCCTCGCTCCACCCGCCCAGACATGTCCCTGAGCCCCACTGGCCTGTCTCAGCTCACCACCCAAAGCCCGATCTTGTGTCCCTGACTCTGTCACCAGCCTCCCTCTAATGAGTCGGCCGGGACATGCAGAGGCAAGACACCGTGAACCCCACGAGGCTGCGTCAGGCCACGGACGTCGCATAGAATGCGAGCTCCTCCGCCTGAGTCAGACCTAACCTTCACATTTAGCCGTGCATCTGCACAACCGAAACACCGCCGCTCACATACCGCCACAGCACTATTAATGTCTAAAAACTACTGCAGCACAAGGTGTCACTATCTCTGTGAAGTGTCTGAGCTACATTCTGTGCCATGGTAGCGCCTGTTCCAGATCAACACCATTACTGTGGTCTAATGGTCTTTAAAAGCCGAAAATGGGCTCCAAAGGCCAGAAAAAAATTACCCACAGTTCTTCTGTCTTGTCAGAGACGCAACATTAGAGATAACTTTGGGATTATATCATCTAGTGTAATGTTTATCTTACTACGCAAAGTTCAGGCTGACTAGGTAAAGAGTTTTACTTTATACATTAAATAAACTAAAATGCAGAAATTCATGCAGGGAAAAAAAGCGGAAAGAAGAAGGTGATGAATGGGTTCATTAAAATGCTACTGCAGACAAAAACACATGAATCGGCGTCCATGATGAGGCCGGATGGAGGGCGGCTTGTCCTGTGTCTGCGGAAAACCGTGTAGCCAGAGAAAGGCAGCTCTGAAAGGGTGGGGATTAGTGTCAGACAACAGCGAGGACAAAGCTGGTGTGAAAAAGAAGTATCAACGGTGTGAGGGATAGAAACCTTTAACTGGGTAAGGATGCATTATCTAACTCTGGAGGTGAATCAGCCAAGAAATGAATCAGTTTGATCTGACTAACAGACAACTGTGTTTCTGGAGTATCAGTGCAAGACACTGTCCCTCAACCACAGGCAGGAGTCCTTGCAGGACCAGGGAAACTTACAAAAATGCTGTCCAGGACTCTGCAGTATCAGAAGGTAACTGCTTGGATGAATGTTCCTTTTCAGATCTTTCAAGGCATACAGACATCAGCAGTAACCCCCTCATTGCTAAATATAAAGCATTTGTCATGCTAATAGTGGTATAAATTATGAATCAATTCCAATCTCTAGATTCGCCAAAAGGCACGATCAGGAAAATTGCTGATCTAGCAAATGGAGTTGACCTCTCTGAAGGTACCAAGTTAGTCATGTTTGCTGGTTTGAAGGCCTTTGTCATGCTGGATGGTGGCCATGGATCTTATCTCTAATCCTGGTCACTGGCTTGTATTGGGAAGAATGAGGAATTCATTACAAGTCATGGTGGAAACAGGCTTCTAAAAGCAAAAACCTTGCTAGCACGTATTTCAATCAAATTTATACTAAAATGCTGAGCTGAGAGAACATTGCAGCACATGTGTGTATCTGGGGTGGGGGGGGGAGATTATATTTATATTATTAAGGTTAGGGCTGCGTAGAGGTTAAGGTTGACATGTTGGGTGTTGGGATTAGAGTTTTTCCCATAGAAATGAATGGAGAGTGTACACGGAGGGGGGATATCTTCTTTCCTGGGTCTTCGTTCCTCTTGACGTGCATTTGTGGACTGGCCCTTTGCTTATTGTGACACTCTTGAGCTAAACATTGTTTCTGGCCTCTGCTGAAACCGTGCCCACTGCAATCGTTTGCAAGTTTGGTCCAAATTTTCCTGGATATACCAGACTGTCAAGTGCGGGTAATGCAGTTCGTGCAGATATATATGCGGGGAGTCCGCTGATCGGCATTCCCAGTGATCTGGGCCACAGCACTGCTCTAATCGAGTGGGCATTAGGCTGAGAATCCATGGTCACACACACCGAGGAACAGGAGAATGCAGCACTGCCAGGCACTCTCCTCCTGGCTGACCTCGCGTCGAGGAGATGGGGAGATGTCAAAGCTTGGGAGCCCCTCCAAATGTGTGACTACGAGCCACCGGACAGTGACCGCGGTGAAGGACCTCTCTCAACGGATGGGATCCTCATCAACAGAGGTCAGCTTGGCACACACTGACCTCTGTGTTGAGAGCGGCTGGCACCGGAGAGATGGGCGGCATGTAGGGTAGACCTGGCGAGGCTGGGAGCAGCAGGGTTTGTATTACTGGGCCAGGGTGGTATTTTGGTACGTTTTTGGCTCAATTCAGTCGTTGGCACTGAATCGCCAGGGTCACGTCCGAATTTTCATTTTCATAAACAAAACATTAAAGGCAGTAGATGCATGGTGATGAATACGTACGTGCAAAGCGTTCATCTTCACAGTCGTTCATCTTGTGTTTCCAGACTGACAAGCAAGCAATATAAAATATGGGTACTGTGTACCATAAATGTATTTCTTCCATTTCCATAAGGTTTATATTTATTATTATTGTAAACCCATTCATTCTGAAAGAAAAGTAAATCTACAATCTGTTGGTCGGATGGAGTATGGAACCAAATTAAAAGGTGCCAGATGCTAAATCACATTGCAGCCCTCACTGCCAGCAAACTGCTAATTATATAACATTAATAACATGCAGGTATGTCCACCAGGAGGACACAGCTAATAAAATAGCTAACAATGTTATGGTGCTATACGTTAATAGCTTTATGCTAATGATGGCCTCATGGGAATATTGTATGTATCTGTCAATACTAATATTACAAAATGTCTATTTAAAATGTAATACTAATGTGCTCATGTACAGCATGTTTAGAAATAAATCTCTCACTGAATTTGAGAAATGACTAGCATTCCTGCTATTAGCATTATGCTAATGACGGTGTCATGGGGACATTGTATGTATCTGTCTATAGTGAAAATAAATAACATTATTTAAATGTGAGTCTGTAATTTAGTATTTGCATGTTCAAGAATAAACCTTTCACTGAATTCAGGGCCATATCGGGTCAGCGCCCAGTCCTGCAGCCTGTTGAGGTGCGGATAAAAGTTGTGATGGTCTTTTCTCAGAGGTTCTCTGTGCCTAACACACAGCATCCATCTCTGGGCGTCAGGCCAGAACGCCCCTTGGCCCCTGTGCCATTTGCATTCTTGTAGCATCTGGGGGGGGTCGCCACAACGGCTGACCTCCAACCCCACGGCGCAGCATCTTGAGCTTAGTGCACCACCGCACCCGAGTCTGGGAAACCACACTCACCTCGAGTAGCATAACTTTCACTATTAACTTTGGAAAGTGCCTCTATCCCCAGCCTGCCACCTGACATAAGCGGCCTGTGCACACGCCTTACTCTGCCTTCCCCCTGCAGCCACGCCCAAGCCGGTTTACTTTGCTGGTTGTAGATTCGGACCAGCAATCTTTCAGTTACAAGTGCATTTACCTAACCATTAAGACACCTCTGCCCACAAAAAGGCAATACTCCAACCTCAAAATTGCAGAATACACATTACTGGGCAGAAAGATAATACTCCAACCACATAAAGGCAGAGCACACTTTACTGGACATAACAATAATACTCCAACCTCATAAATGCACAGTACACTTTACTGGACATAACAATAATACTCCAACCTCATAAATGCACAGTACACTTTACACACCACACTCCTGCAGTGGCTATGATGGGGTGACTGACTCGCCTGCATGTCTGCTCCAAACCCAACATCTGTTATCGAAATCTACCAACTGCAACACAACAACATCAACCACTTTAGAAGGTATAAAGGAAAGGCACCATTCCGTTAAGCTTTACTGTTGCACAATTTCACGGTCCTTATAATGGAATCTTCATCCCGACCACTAGGCTGGCTTCGCCCCTCTTTAGTTACGATCGCGAGCATCTGGTGTTCTGGGCGGGATGTTGAACAGGAAGTCTATTAGGTGCATCAGTGTGTTTTTATGCCGTTCCTATCACGCATGAAGGATACCCATAATATTTACAGTGTTTATTCATTGTCAATTGTACTTGACTTTATTGTCTTTTTAACTTATGGTTTAATTGTACTCTGTTTTCAGCACCTTAATCTGTATTTGTGTTTAATTTGTTGTTACCAGTGGCCGTATGGACACAACGAATAATATTTGCATGGCATAGTCTGACTGACTTGCACTCCTGTATCTGGAATCATGGTGCGGGGATGCTTGGTCACTATGGAGACAGAAAGCAGGGTGAGACAGTGCAGCTTCAGGCAGTCATACAGCATCCTGGATGCCTTTCCCAGAGAGTTTGCTAAGCAGCCACTCTATGCAGCTGGATCGCAGCTGCTGGCAGTTTAGGGAGGTGTGACGAGCACAGCGGATGGGCCGTCCTGCTCGCACGTGGCCCCAATTCATGACGACAGGCATATGGTCCCCATCACACATGAACTCGAACCCAAGCCATACCCAAATCCTGAGACTGTAATGCTTTGTTCCTACTCTGGAGTGAGCAGTGCTCCAGGTTTGCCTTGGGCCGTTACGTTGCCCCCTGTATATGGGTACATGCAATGCGCTCGTTAAGGATCTGCTTTCTGCCTCCAAATGGTCTCACTGGAAGGTTATGCAGCCCCACTTCCCCGCAGCCCAAACCCCAAACCAGCACCGGGCCCTGGGTCTACCATAATGGGGAGGCCATACATCACTAAGCAAGCATCACTGGAGTGTTCTAGAAGGTTTTACCAATTTGTGTACCCCCCCAACAAGGCAGTCCCAGAAGGCTGCGTGTTCTATTAAGCATAGGACCATTAGGTAGCTCATTGGGTTAGGCCAGTGGAAGGTTGCTGGATCAAATCCCACGATCAGCAAAGCAGTGATGGCTTAATGGCTAGGGAAGTATGCTTGTAATTGAAAGATTGCTGGTATGAATCTCTGACCTGCAAGGAACTGCAAGGAACCCTGAGCAAAGTACTGTTCCTGGGGTTCCGAATTAGCTGCCCCCGACTATGTCACATATGGATTAAATGCAGAGAACACATTTGGTTGTGGTGTGCCAAAAATTACAATTAATCACTAGATTCCAATTATCTCACCTTTATATATAAGGGTATTTCTTAAAAAGCAAAGCATGTTGGGATATGCCAAAATGAACATCTTCTCATACTCCTGGTTTCATACAAGTACAGCTAAATTCATTTTAAACAAGCTACATGCCCCCCCCATCTAGGACTTTGCTTTCGGCTGGTTTAGTTAAGCAGAGGGAGCGGTGCATGATGTGTCACCATGGGAACTAGGAGCAGGACAGAGGCTGCAGAAAAACTTGAGTGCAAGGACGACCAGGAAGTGGAGGAGGACATGCAGGGAGGAAATGGAGATGATGAACAGGGGGATCCAGCACGTTATCGTGTTCCCCCAAGGGAATCATAGAATACCGAGGACTTCTCCCGGAAACCTCTGAGACACACACACACTAACACACACTGACACGCCTTTTTGGCATTTTTAGTCGCAAATTTTTATCAAATTGAATCTCCCCTTGTGGGGGCACAAATTATAGTCATCACACCATCAAAGTAACAGGTTTTTAAAGTCCAAAGCACAGTCTAGTGGCAAGTCGGGACCAATGAGAATGAGTCCGCCCTGCCCTTATAGAAAAAAAAATACAAAGCAACACGTATATGTGTGAAATCAGGACCGGAACATCTCTGAAGCGATTGGAGGTTAAGCACCTTGTTGAGGTGCCTAACAATGAACAGGCGACCTTCAGGTCACAGTGGTACTGCAGCCTGCAGAGCCACATAACATTCCCCATTCCGACTCAGGCTTGCAGGTTCCTGGAGGGATGCACAATGCTTGGAGAAGCGCACGCTTGACTTCATTTCAATTTTGTGACTGTTACCCAATATTCTTTTACTTGTAAAATTTGAATTCCAACCTTGGAAATTAAATCATATTCTTCACAATTTTGCTCACGTTTCTATAGCCTGCATGAAACAACGTGGTAAGAACACATGGAGCAAAGATGTGCTCTTCATCTTCAGAACATTGTAGTTTGACACTGCAGACCCACGTAAATAATATCACATAATTGTGTATTCTAGTATAAGTGCAGTCAGATTCTCTTCGCACCAAGGTTCTCTTTTCCTAGTGTAAGTGCAGTCAGATTCTCTTAGC
>JABFDZ020000042.1:141675-155895 GCA_019775955.2 Pollimyrus isidori
CAGGTACTGACCAGGCTCAACCCTGCTTAGCTTCAGTGGGCAACCAGTCTTGGGCTACAGGGTGATATGGCTGCTCTGGTGTTGTTCTTACCCCACACACTTTAAATCTATCTGTAATGTAAACCCTCATGCTCTGTGGAAACCCTGCAGCGTTAGGCTGATATGAGTGTAGAGGAGCGGATGGACGTATAGCAGAGAGCTGGGGGGCTTAGTAGGCTGGCTGGTTAATGATCATCCTCACTCTAAGCAGACTCTAAGAAACGGCGTGCAAAGTTAGTTACAATGAGCGACTGAGGCATTAACTGCGAAAGGCTCCAAAACTCCCACCACATCCACCACATCCCAATGGAGGGCTTCCCAACTTCTGAGTTTCATGTAAATAAAAGCCAGGTTTTTATTTAGATAAAACCAGAATCTTTAAAACCAACATTATTCATTGTGAATAATGTAATAAGTTGGCATCACCTTTGATTTCTGGAATTCAGTTTCCATGGCTACATAGTTAGTAACATACATTAGAAAAGCAGCTAGTTAGTAAACAGATATTATCAAAACCATGATTTTTCTACCCATTACACAATTCACATTCACAGTTTGTTAGTGATGAACAAAATATTCAGAACAGACATTGCCTTATTCTTGTTGGTTGGGGTCATCAGTCAGTGATGAAGGACAAAGGGAGTTTCAAATGCCACTGTAAATGTATAAGGAAAATATATTTCCCACAATCCATTGCAAACTCTAACTGATTTATTAGTACAGTCAGCCTTGTTGCAACACGTGATATCACACCACAAATCTGTTCTAACGCGATTGATATATTATTACCCAAGTCCAATACAATGTGGAACTGCATTTGCATTTGTATTTGAGAGAAAAGCACTACGTAATTACAGTATGCTGTATACTTAATGAGAAACACTATTTCCATGCAAAAACAGTGAACAATAGTGATGTCCGATTCATGAAATACTGCCTTCAGTGTCTCTCTGCCTACTTAAACCGTTGTATTTCTGTGGCGTGCCTGCCTGGCCACATGATGGCTGTAGCTTACGTCTCCCAACCAAATGGTGCTCTCTATTCAAAAAAGGACACATAACATGGCCCAAAGTAATCCAAGAGCATCATCTAGTGGGGTCTATAATCAAAGGGTCGATGGGTCAAATACTAGCTTTGCTACAGTGGTTTCACTGTTGAGCAGGACCCTTCATCTGAAGTTCCGGCAGGGGTTGTCTGACCCTTCTTTCTCAAAAAGCGTGCATTGCTTTGACTAAAAACATCTGCAAAATGTAAGGGTTGGAGTTTTAATCCTTATTGGTTTTAGAAAGTTCTGTTTGCTAAAATAAACACTGTGGGAGGTGATGAGAAACCCCACAGCCACTTGTTCTCCAGCATCTGCATGGTCACTGCCATCATCCACAGGGTGTTATGTTAGCACTGCGCTCAGGGCCGCTCTCCCGCCGCTAATGGGGTCTCCAAAGTGTGAGCTGTCCATTTTGAAGTCAAATAATAAATTCATTTCCAGTTCTCTTGAAATGTTTTTTTTATATATAAAGTAGCAGGAGGTAGATTATATATATGCCCGCACGGCGACGGAATAAACTTGACAAGAGAAAAACAACGAGAGACACATAGCTGGAAATGACAGCCATGCTTGTTGATCAAGAATCTGGGCTTTCACTGCTCCGAGGGTTGTAGGTCTATTCTTGTATGTGTTAAAGAAGACGGACACACCAGTCAGCCAGAGCTATGAGAAGGAAGATTCAAGATCAAACCCGGGTCCAGCTTCAGCTTCTTATTGGCCAAAATAACTCAGCCAAAAGGTTAGAACATCACTGCTGAGATGGAGGTGTCCTGTCACAAGGGGAAAGTCAGAGCACATCTGGGAGTAAAGACAGCCTTGAGGGTACTGTCTCGAAGCAATGTTCACCATCTCTGAAGGCTCAGGGAGCACTTCAAGAAGGGTGGAGATCTCCACTCCACCGATTCCTTTATTCCTTGAAGCAGATGGCAACATGCTTTGTGGAAGAGGCAGATTCAGAATACGGGCCAGGAGGTGAAATCCCCAGAGGACGAGAGACCGAATCAGGCCAGACGACATCATGGGAAGTTCAGCGCCCCAAACGTTTGATCTAAGCTAAATTACCATGTACAGCAGCTCAGACCCTCCTTTAGTGCTGATGGCATGGAGCTGACCACTGGCTGGGCATTGTGTGGAGCCAATTATTTACAAATCTCCCCCCCCCCCCGAATGACCTCCCCACCGAGGCACCAAGCAACAGGCTTAGCCAGGGACAGACTTTGAGTACGAGAAGGACGAAAGTGGAAATTCAGCATCACAGTAAGTTCCTACCATCCCTGGGACTGGATTGCCCTTCAAACCACCTGACATGAGTATCGGTGCGTGCAGCATGGCTACTAAACAATAAATAGATAAAATAATAATAAAATACTAGAATAAAAATATCCGGACCAGGTAAACATAGAAGAAATTAAGATAAAAGTAAAAATAAAAAATAAATAAATAAATGTGACTATCAAGAACCATCAATGTGATCTGGGTTTCTGGGAAGACGAGGGGTGAGTGCAGGAGGTGCATCTATACTGAGAAGTTTCTCACCAAAGATAACTGTAGCAGTGGAGCATTTGTGGGATACTAGTCTGTAGGGATACCACTCTGTAGGGATACCACTCTGTAGTGATACTACTCTGTAGGGATACTACTCTGTAGGGATACCACTCTGTAGGGATACCACTCTGTAGGGATACCACTCTGTAGGAAACCTCTGGCTTCAAGGACTGGAATCTTTGATGCAAGTGAATTCCTGAAAAAAACCCAAACATGTGTTTGTATCCTGAAGGAAAGAGAGAGTGACTGGGAGCGAGAGAGAGAGAGAGAGAGAGAGAGAGAGAGAGAGAGAGAGAGAAAGAGAGAGAGAGAGAGCGAGTGTGTGATCTGCCGAGTCCCAGTGCCTATTTGCTCTTCCCTTGATTGCCCCTTGTAGGACTTGGCTGAGACCCCCCGTCACCCAGGGTCTGAATGACTCCTTAAATAAATAAAAGGCCATGATAACAGGGTCAGAACATCCAGACATTACATTAAAAATGACATTTTCAGCTGTGTCTGCATTATTGATATGCAAGAGCAGGTGTCCATGCTGCAAGCAGGGCTCCGCACCAGCAGCGTGGAGAAAAGCCTCTGGAACCTAGACCTTTGGGTGAGTTCACTTTCAATTCGGGGGGGAGGAGGGTGTCACTTACACTGGACCACTTGGGAGAACTAAGAGTTTCTAAAATTAGAAGGAAGACACCTGAGAATGACTCTGTACTTCCTCTGTAACTCCCGGTCATCAGGGAGGAAAGTGAGGGGGGGTGCTGAAGGGCAGCTGCGGGTGGTTTGGGGGGGGGGGCGCTGCTTGTCAGACTCGTCACGTCCAATTCCTTTGGGCGTCTGGCGAAGCGAACCGACACAAGCACAATACGGCGGGACGAGTCCCCCCCCCCCACCCCCAACACGGACGTGTGTGCCATCCTACATGTTCTCCTCCTGGAGGAGCTCAGGGGACAGGAGGAGCAAACTAAATCCACGTGACAGTTCTGCTCAGGCTATATCTCCTGCCACAACAAAATAGAGAAACTGTCTCACCAGCCGAAGGTCTATACTGATGGGCCAATCAGGAAAAGGCAAGCCAGCCAGGCAACCAATCAGGAACACACAGGCCAGCATGATATATGCAGATTTATGTTTTTGTGAGACAAGCACACAGCTATGTGACAAAAGGGATGAAGGGAAGGAATGGGGACTTTTTGTGGGGAATGAGAATAAAGTACAGGGGGTCTAGGTACATTTACTGAGAATAGACACTGAAATACATATGAAATGAAGCTCTATTTGCCATTTGTACAGAGGAACAGACACAGGTAAATAATGTAGTGGAATAAGTTGCCTCAATAGTATTTAGTGTAATGATTGCCTGTGACTGATAAAGGGAGGGAGGGGCGTGCTAATGGATTGTTTGAGTAGTGGTGTAATACAGGGCCAACATTACACCCTGATCCAACCTTGGGGCCCACATTATACTCCGATCCTTCCCTAGGGCCCCCATCACACCCTGATCCATCCTTGGGGCCCACATTATACCTTGATCCATCCCCGGGGCCCCCATTACATCCGTATCCATCCTGGGACCCACCTTATACCCTGACCCATCCCCGGGGCCCCCATTACATCCCGATCCATCCCCGGGGCCCAAAAAATACCCTAACACATCCCTGGGGCCCCCATTACTCCCTGATCCATCCTTCTGGCCCCCATTATACCCTGATCCATCCCCGGGGGCCCCATTACTCCCTGATCCATCCTTCTGGCCCCCATTATACCCTGATCCATCCCTGGGGCCCCCATGACTCCCTGAGCCATCCTTCTGGCCCTCATTATACCCTGATCCATCCCTAGGGCCCTCATTACAACCTCTCCAGAACACTATCTTGCCGATACGAGCCACCGGTACCTCCACTGTTTATCCATGAACGCCTCGCCCACCCTACAAATTAAACACTTGGGTCCAGAGGCTCTGAAACAAAAGCCAGAAAGGCCCATTAATGTGAAGAATGTATTATGTCTAGGGTTCATTAAATATTTGGCATCAGAGTCAGGAAGGAGTTTGAGGTCAGGACAGGAAGTGCCTTAAGAGACAAAAATGGTAAATATGTCTTGATTTGAGGCTGAGTCACGAACTCAAAGCTTTCCTGCCAATCAGTATGGTCTGCGTTCTGGGTAAACATGAGCAGGGTAGGCCTCTGAAACTCTGAGCAGAAGGTTGTCAGCTCGAATCCTGGTCTTGGTAAAGTAACTACACCTCGACCAGGCCCTTGAGCAAGGCCCCTAACTTCCGCCGAAATGCTCTGTGGGTGCTGGATGGACATCTGACCCAGTGCTCAGACCTCAAACTTTACTGTCCTTAATGTGTGCACTATGTGTCTTTGGAGAGCATGATGCGATATGTGAAGACTAACACATTCTGATGTAGCTGTGCTCTTACTTGCACAAATAAGAAATGAAGTTTCATTCCGTGCGCCGCATGTACTGTCTGCCTTGCATCTCCTGGGTCACAGATTTGACTCAAGTCTTGGCTTACTGTAGACTTCTAGAGACTCTAGACATACTATAGAGTTATCAATCTCCTCAGGTGATCTGTTGACTTATTCTCTTTGTGGGATAGACTGAGAGAGCATCTGATGACTCTGGAGCTCCATTCAACATCACGCCAACATAGTGATTCTTTATTACTTCCTTTATTCAGACACACACTATATTGCCAAAAGTATTGGCACACCCGCCTTTACACAAACGTGAACTTTGATGACATCCCATTCTTAATACATAGGCTTTAATATAGAGTTGGCCGAACCTTTGCATCTATAACAGTTTCAACTTTTCTGGGAAGGCTGTCGACACAGTTTAGGAGTGTGTTTATGGGACCATTCTTCCAGGAGAGCGTTTGTGAGCCCAGGCACTGATGTTGGATGAGAAGGCCTGGCTCGTAGTCTCCGCTTTAATTCATACCAGAGGTGCTTTATCGGATTGAGGTCAGGGCTCTGTGCAGGCCAGTCAAGTTCCTCTACTGTACATCAGACTCCATGTCCTTATGGACCTTGCTTTGTGCACTGATGCACAATCATGTTGGAACAGGAAGGGGCTTCTTCCCCAAAGTTGGGAGCATAAAATTGTAAAAAATGGAGCAACACAGAGTTCCTTTCACTCGAAGCCCAACACCTGAAAAACAACCCCACACCATAATCCCCCCTCCACCAAACTTTACACTTGGAACGATGCAGTCAGACAAGTATCGCTCTCCAGAAAACCGCCAAACCCAGACTTGTCCATCAGATTACCAGACAGAGAAACATCATTTGTCACGCTAAAGAACACATCTGCTTTAGAGTTCTACATCTGACGCTTTGCATTGTACTTGGTAATATATGGCATCGGTACAGCTGCTCGGCCATGGAAACCCATTCCATGAAGTTCTTTACACACTGTTCTTGAACTGAACGTAAAGTTTGGAGGTCTGTAGCTATGGACTCTGCAGATTGTTGGTGACTTCTGCACACTGTGCACCTCAGCATGTGTTGTCCCTGCTCTGTGATTTTACGTGGTGTACCACTTCATGGCTGAGTTGCTGTTCTTGATAATACCACTAACAGTGAACCGTAGAATATTTAGCAGTGAAGAAATTTCACAAATAGACTTATAGCACAGGTGGCATCCTATCATGGTACCACGGTTGAATTCTCTGAGCTCCTGAGAGCGACCCATTCTTTCACAGATGTTTGTAGAAGCAGTCTGCGTGCCTAGGTGCTTGATATTATACACCTGTGGATATGGAAGTCATTGGAACAGCTGAATTCAGTGATTTGGAGGGGTGTCCCAATATAATGTATATCCAGGCTTGGGGGTTGTGGCACAGGATCAACCAGCGTGCAGCAGTCATGGGGCTGGGGGTTAAGTCATATGGTCCTAAAATAATGATCAGTATAACAATTACTCAATTCCAGTACTTTGGTATTTGTTAGTGTGGCGTTTTGAACCATACAGTTCTTCTGTTTCACCTCTTTACCAAGGTTCCTGGCACACAAGCAGAAAGTATAACATCTCTCACTCATTCATCGCACACTCAACATGCATCTTCACTCATCATACACTTAACATTCTGCACTGATTCATCATACCATTAACATCCCTCGGTCATTCATCACACACTTAACATCCCTCGGTCATTCATCATACAGTTAACGTCCCCCAATCATTCATCACACACTTAACATCCTGCACTCATTCATCATACAGTTAACGTCCCTCAATCATTCATCACACACTTAACATCCTGAACTCATTCATCATACAGTTAACATCCCCCAATCATTCATCACACATTTACTGTAACATCCCTCACTCACTCATCATGTGACACCTCCATTCTAACAACTCTGAAATGTGGTGGGTAAATTAGCATTTTCCAGCAGAATTGCCACTTTCTTGATTGAATATCCCAATTAATAAGATTTTCCATTTTTGTTTGCTTCATATAAAAACATGTGTGATCATTCCATTTGAGTCCCATTTGGACCTGGCTGTTGTCTAAATTCAAGTGGATATTATTCTCACTATAAGGTTGGGGCAAACTCATTAATAAACGAGGCAGATTATGAAGTTTCTTACATTGGTCCTTGAAAGCTCTGCTGGTCTAAATGACAATTTCTCCGGTGGTTCACTTGCTTAAATCCCAACTGTGGAACATCTAATTGTTTACCCAGTACTTTATAATCAAGGCAGCAAGATGACAATTTATGTTTTGTTGTTTGTATTTCCCCCTTGTGAACCTTCTTGCTTTCTACCTACATCTCAGAACTTGTTCATCACACATCAGTGCCTCAAAATAGTGCTTTACGCCCAAGAATCAGAGTTTTTGTCTTCTGAGATAAACACAACATGGCACCATAAATCCATCAAAAGCAGCCAGAATGAAAATGCAGCACAGGGACACAGACTGTTTGCTTACTCAAGGACATTTCATTATCACAGTACCAACCACCCTGAGCATCCCATGTCTAAATCAGGGGTTTTAAGTGTACGTTTACCCAAGACATTAAACTTTGTGGAATACTTCATTAACATACAGCTCTTAATGTTTTTGCTTTTTGTGCAAATGGATTTCCAGGGTCTAGGACAATAAAGAGATCCTGTCTTATTTCAAGACTGAAAAGACCAAATAATCAAGTTGGTCTACTAGAAGCAGAAGGCATTAGGTAGTAAAGATTCTATAGTCATCAGTCAATGAGAAACTCCATCATTTGGTGTCAGTTGAGGGTGTTGTTATAATTCCGTCTCAGAAGTAGAACCAGGTTGAGGTGTGCGATATGTGGATATGGGATGTGATTTATATCACTTTCCTGCTTATTAAATCATTCTGTGACCTCTCATTTTCTATGGAGAGGAATATGGACATCCTGGACGCTTCTCTCCTTCCTGAGTAGACACGATTCGCCAGTTAAGTATGACTGCTTTCAATTCTTTGGCATTTATTCGACCTCAATGTAAACGGCATCCCACCGCGGCTGTTCACCGAGGGAACGAGCGCTGAAGCTGGCAGGCATCTTGAATCCTGCGGCGGATACATACTCATCTGCATCCGGATGACTCATGGCATTGCGTTACTTTCTCCCACTGCCCCAGATCACTGCTGCTGTTCTTTGTCCCACCTCTGCCAGATGTAAAAGGGCTATTTAGGTCCTGCTGAATGATCCTCAACAATTGTGTGTGTGTGTGTGTGTGTGTGCGTGTGTGTGTGTGTGGTGTCTTTTTTTTTAAACATGATCGCCAAAAAATGGACAGAAAAAGCCCCTAGATTTAATATCCTTAAAATGTCCTAATATTTCTGAGCTTTTTCCCACATTAATCTAATTTTAATAGGCTAAGGTAATAAAAAATTGAAGCAAAGATTGAATAATGCATTCCATTATTCTTCTAAAGAAAAACATTTAATCAAATATGATAGTGCTAAAAGTCATCATTCCACCTTTAGCTGGAAGTAAAACAAGTCAGTCCCGTGGAAATTATAACAGACGGGTCAATGTTACGCCTGAGAGCGAGTCATCGGGAGATGGAGAAATATTTCCTCCAGTTATTAGAGATCTTTGTCAGTAATACTGTCAGTAGTGATGAAAGCAGTTCCCTTTGAGATAGACTGACACAATGTCAGTCATTTTGCGGTGACTTCTGTCACAGTCTATCATCCTTTTTATACGGTGGACAGCCCCACCCGCAGAAGCTCGCACACAATAAAAGAGTCAAGTGCTTTGTCAAGAGATCTTGAATAGCACTGTAGATATGGATCTCTGATGATTTATGAATGGGGACAGCTAAATAAGCACAGCTTTATAGTCATTTAAATAAAAGAGCCAAAGCAGCTTAAGATTGTATCTCTTGACACACAACTTGATTGACTGCTGACCCCAATCTTCAAGACAATTGTTGCACCACATCGCTAATAGAAAATACCACAAGAAAAGGCAGAACCTCTTTTTAGTATGTTTCACAATTTCGCTGAACCTTCACTTATGAATGTTGTTTTAATATATATAAACAGATGTGTAGAAATTGACAATTTTACAGTGGAAAATACAGATAACAACAGTACTTGGAGTGGCCTGGTACTCACCAGTATGCAGTCCCAGCACCCCTTTGTCTTCAGAGTACTGGGACCTCTCATTATCTGTTGATAGCAAATAACTAGGGGAGTTGACAAGGGGAGTTCCCACACCTGATACTGAATGACAAGGGGAGTACCGGCATCTGGTACAGAATGACAAGGGGAGTACCCACACCTGGTACAGAATGACAAGGGGAGTACCAGCATCTGATACTGAATTACAAGTGGAGTACCTGCACCTGGTACTCAGTAACAAGGGGAGTACCAGACCTGGCACTGAATAACAAGGGGAATTTTGGCACCTGGTATTGAATAACAAGGGAAGTACTGGCACCTGTTTTTCCCCACTTGAAACCCACAATGCAATTAATACATAAGCTGTAAATAACAGCATATGGTTTTCATATGAAAATATACATTCCGTGAGTAGATAGGAGTCTCACTTCATAAGCATGGTAGAAATCTGGTGATGGCACTGACCTAATTAGTCTGAAAAGGATTACAGTTCAGGCTATTAGGTGTCTCCAAAAAATATATGTGACATTTAGATGGCATCTGGAGGACGTACAGAGCCTCCGAGCGTGAGAGCTGGAGTGGTGTGGATGATTTCTGATAATATCACTCCTCGGCACCTGAATAAGCTCAAGGGCCAGAACCTCCATTCTCCAATGACCAATGTTTGCGCTATAAAGCTCTTGATTATCTCCGTGTCCCTGTCCCAGCTGCCTGCTGAAGCGCTCAGTCATTCCGAGCATAATTCCCGGCAATTCCTGCCCTAAATTACCTCCCGCCCTCCAAAGCTTTGTCACTGCGTGATGTATTCTATTAGACAATTACACGGGCACATTCATCAGAAGCCTACAGGTAACTCTAAATGGGGCCTGAAATATTGATGCGGATCTGTCAGATGGAAAACGTGCCCGTTTGTTATGTGCAATCGCAGGACTAACAGCAACGTGAGAGGAGCATGCTAGTCACTATCCTGTAGCAGTCAGCTAGATACTGGAAATCATTGGGGGATGAGATGCACCCAGAACATTACATCTGATAAACGTGGGCATCATTACTTTATCTGCCGTCTCCTTAGCCATTAGTTCTCCATGAATATACCAGAGGGCACCCTTTGAATACTTGTTTGCATGATGACTAGGGTGACCAGATAATCCATGTCAGGGAGGACATTTTGAGGTAGGACAGGATTTGTAAACTACCATTTCAATTAAAAGCACCTGGGTTTCCCTAAAGCACTGAGTTTTTGCTCTGTGCTGATTGGTCAGTCTCCTGTAATCATTATTCATATTTCACCAATGTTAAAACAGGTGGGTGAATCTTTCTGTAGCAATTAGGATAGTTTACAAATGCTGTCCTCCTTGATATGGATTATCTGGTCACTCTAATAATGTCACAGAGGACAGACATTTTGGCTCCTTAGACCCCAAATAAGACTTTTTAGAATTATTATTTGTCAGAGTCAAGCATTCAATTGGGAGTTAAAGCTAACCCTGGGATTTGTACCCATGACCTTCCAAACAGAGACACAGCAGCCGAATACCTCACAAACATCCATCTAAGTAGGTATTTAATTCTCAGTGCAGTGGGAGACCGGAATCTCAGGTGACCCCATACTCCATCACTGTCTCAGTAGATATTTAATATCACTACTGGCACGTATGAGCTTCCATGTATGAAGTTTCCAGGAGGTCACTGATGTACATATTGAATTTGGTGTTGGAGACGACAAACAGAGTGAACACTGAAAACCGGACACAGTCCGTGGGGGCGCTATGTGACTCGGCGGGTGAGAATGCTGTGACTGGATTGAATTCCATTGTCAGGTGAGTGATTTCACCGCTGCGCCCTTGAGAAAGGCCCCTAACCTCCAGCCGCTCCAGGGACTGTCTGAGGCTTTACCTCAATCGTATGTCAGTTTTAATAAAAGTATCTGCAAAAAAAAATTAAATGTCAATGTCTGTGAGAGCTCCTTCTTCCTGTCCTGCCCCTGTGGGCCCCTTGTTAGTGGCTGGTGGCTAAATAAAGGCCCGCGGCAGCACTTCGTGCCAAATTGCCGGCGACTCTCCTCGCGGTTCAGCCGGATCTCCCAGCTCCAAACCGAAGGAGCGGCTGCTTTATTTTTTCGTTTCTTTTTTTATCCTCTCTTCCCTTCTTTTTTCATTTTTTTCATATTAATGGCATCATTTGGCAGGCTGGTCCAGAGGGTAGTGCAGGAGCAGGGTGACTTTAAAACAAAAGGGGTGAAATCAGGAGCCACCGACTCAAAAGACTGCCCCCTGGTGGCTGTGATGGAGGAGAAGTAATGAAGGAAAAGATTAATTTGTGTGGTGCTGAAAGACCAAGACGTCTCTACCGGTCGGGTCTTCGAGACAAACCCAAATCGATCACAGCGGTGCCATTAGGTGCATGAGGACCGCTTGAGCGCCTGTCTCCTGGATTTGACACACACCATCCTTGCTTGTTAACACGAAGCGTGTATGTGTGATACTTTGGGGAGTAATGAGATGCTTTGAGGAGTACTGAGATGCTCATTGATAACTCAGTGATTCCAGCAGGGGTCCAAACCCAAGCAGGTCTCCCTGGTCCTGCAGGTGCCTTCCTGGGGGGGGTGCACGTTGGCCCCGTTTAGCCCTGTGTTGCTGAACAGCATAAACATACCACCTGAGGCTCTGACGGGGGAGTGGGGAAGCTGATAACACCCCACACCCTCCCTGCCCAGGTGCCAGCTAATCCCTGCCCTGTGCCAGGCTCATTGATGTGGGGCATGTGCTCGGCAGGCTGGGAAATCTCACTAGTTCCCTGGATTGTTTATTAAGGAGGTTGCAACGGTCTTGGGATTTACTTCATTTACAAATTAAAACCAACGACTGAGTTGGTTACTGCAAAGCTGCGTTACTGTTCCCTGTCTAATATCTCATTTGACACATTACCTTCCTCAGGTCAGTGTTACTGCCCTACACTGTGGTTGAGGTGCGTGTAATGCAGGCCGATGGTCAGGCTTTATAACGGCCATCGCTACAATCGGCAGGACGTGCCGGGCAGCTTCTGCGCCAGCTCATCACGCGGCCCCGTCAGTCAGACCGTTTTCACTCCTGATTTGGCACGTAAGCGTGGAAGCAGAGAACACTCCAGCTTCAGTTCGCTGCTCGTTCCATTCTGTCCACTATCCTCACACAATGGCTGCGCATAACAGACAATAGCTGGTGCCTCTCCTGTCACCAGAGAAAAATCAGCTACCTCACTCAGCAGCTGTGTTTACCACCAGTCAAACCGTACATTATACAGGGCCCTGAGGTGGGGCCCCCTATTGACCACAAACAGTCACTAAATATTAAATGATACGTCTGTTACGTAAGAGATGCTGAAGCAGCATATTCTGCTAACCAGCTAGCTACCATCTTCTGATTCTACTGGCTTCATATTAAGTTTTTTACATACCACTGATACCAGTTTCCAATTTACAGATCCGGTACCATGCCCCATTTGAAACGTTTCACAGCAACAAGTGATGAAAATAAAACTGCATATGCTGGTGCACGTGTTAAAGGAGGCGTGTCCATCCTGACCACTTCACGGTCATGGTCACAGTCTACTTTTATAATTAGACCAGAAGTGTGTCAGCCTTGGTCTGAGTTGACCCCGAATTTCCCACACTGTAGGAGTGCAGGCAGAACAGACAGGACACCCTTTCCCATGTTATTAAAGATCCTCCCCTTCAGTCAGAATACTGTGGGTCTCCAGTCTCCCTGGGACCCAAGCTGAAAGCACCAAACTGGTCATTAGGAGTCTGGCTGGCACAACACGTGTAGATGCATCAGTAGGGTGGGCTCCTCCCTCCGGCCAATCACATTCACCCCATCCTCCCTCCGGCGAATCGCATTCACCCGCTCCTCCCTCCGGCCAATCACATCCACCCCATCTCATCCGCTGTCATCTACGCTGCCACTGTCTCTGGATCTTCTGTTGTTTTATTCTTTTTGCTTTAAGATTGGTGATTCTGAAATCAATATTGATCATGTACATGGAGAAGTCAATGGAGATGCGATTATAGAGTCACATGACTCACCGCCCTGCAGAGGACAGAAAGGGTGACGGAAAACCGCCTGGGATATATTGGGGGTGGGGGTGGGGGGGTTAAGACTGACAGTGGCCCGACTGGAGTCACAGCAGTCATGGATATTTACATGCTGTGACATGCCAACCAGTTCAGCTAGGGAAATCCGGCAGCAGCTTCTCTGCACAGCGTCTGTCTCCAGTGGAGCCTCATGCTGCTCTCTAATAGAGGACAATGCAGATTCAGCGCAGAACAGACTACCAGACTGTAGTCCTCTTCCTGTCCCACTGACCATCTGTCTTCCTGTCCCACTGTACTTTATGTCCTGCTGTCCAATGGTCCTCCTGCCCCACTGTTCTGATCTTAGTGACCAGACTGGAACTAGCTCTGCTAAAGCCAGTAAAATGTATTACACTGCATTATACTCATATTACTGCATACTCTTCTTGTGCGTCCTTACTCTGAATACACTGTCTGTAATCTTACTCACAGTACCCTCTGTGTACTCTTACTCCACGTACACTTACTGCACCTTATCCTGTGTACTCCTTCTGACTGGCCCTTGGTGCGCAAGACGACAAATTCCACTAAAAATAAAACAAGGTGAGGGTGGATCTATCCTGTGTGCATTTGCCAAAGCAGGAGACGAGCTTTCAGGGATCTGAGTCTCTGGAAGTCCTCCAGCACAAAGGCAGGGGACTGGTGGGAAGCCAGCAAGACAGCAGACTCCCCCACGCCAACCCCCCCCCCCCCTCCAAGCAGTCTACCCAACTCATGCAGCCCCCCGAGGAAGAGCAGACATATCTTATTTTTTTTTAAATCAGATTTGGTAATGAGCTGAAAATGACATCACTCTGCTGATCCTGGGATTTGCACCAGCGACCTTCTGATGACAAACACACACTTAGCCATACAGTCTACCACTTAGGTTTTTTATCCATG
>JABFDZ020000042.1:157864-179785 GCA_019775955.2 Pollimyrus isidori
CCCCCCCCCCCCCCCCCCCCCCCCCCCCCCCCCCCCCCGGCCCCCCGACCACAGGGGGCGTTAGAGAGGGAGGCGTGACCACAGGGGGTATTAGAGAGTGCGACCTCACAGCAGTGGGCGTTAGAGAGTGTGGCATCACCACAGAGGGGTTAAAGAAAAAAGAATAAGAGGAGCAAGTGTTAAACACAGCAGAGTAAAAGCAGTCACACAGAATTAAGGTGTGAGAATAGCAGGTTCAAGAATAGCAGGTGTTAGAGGATATGTGGAAAGAAAGAGAATAATAAAGCAGAGCTCAGAATGAGAGCTAAGCATTAAGACACAGGGTATTAAAGCTCAGAGCATTACAGCTCAGTATCACGGCAGAGTATTAACACCCCAGGGGGTTATAGAATAATATTACAGCACAGTATTACAGATCAGAACATTACAGCCTAATATCAGTGCAGAATATAATCACCCCAGGGGTATATAAAACCATATAAGTAAATAGTATTGCAGTGTAGAGCATAACAGCACAGATCTTTACAGCTCACTATCAGGGCAGAGTATTAACGCCCCAGCAGATTATATAACAATATTATAGCAGAGTATTATAGCTCAGACCATTACTGCTCAGTATCAGGACAGGGTATTAACACCCTGGAGTTTATAGAACTATATTATAGCACAACTCAGACCGTTAAAGCTCAGAATAAGGGCAAAGTATTAACCCTTTCAACATCCTGCAGATTTATAGAATAGTATTACAGTGTGGGGTATTATAGCATTACAGCTCTATATTAGAGCAAAAATATATATATTGCTGTGTTACTCCACACAATTAGGTAAGAGGACACTGCCACAGAGTGTTACCGGAGAGTACAAAATCACAGGGTGAGAACATGAATATCTCTCCTCTGTGTAGGGTATTTGAGCATCTCTTTCAGCAGTTCTTGCATGTCTTTGTTGGGGTGTTCAGCCACCCAGCAAAGGCTGCTAAGCCTCCCCCCACATGCTAACACACTTCACATCCCAAAAGTTTCACTGGATGAACCTGCTGGGCTTTGGATCCGACCTACCCCCACCATGATGACCATCCAGGGGCAACAGCTGAGTACCCTGCTGCTGTTACAGGTCAGGCACGACAAATGCATATTAGTGAGAATGTACATATTAATGTATTCACGTTTTCACGTGAAGGAAATAAATTCTCTAGCATAAAACATGAATTCAATAGACCCTCCTCTCCTCTTGGTTAGTCATTTTTCCCTGCGGGGTCGACAAATATTCACTTGATTCCCAGCTAACTCCACCAAGGCGATTTCGGCTCGTCAATCTAAAGCAGATGTCGGCTCTGACAGAGATAAATAGTCTGTCGGTCCTCGCCAGCCCACAACAATGAACCCAATCAATCATCTCTTACAATATGTTTGTCATAAAAGGCTACAAATGGAAGACCTTTTTGCACAGAGAACGAGAAATGTGTTCCTATTCCGCAGAAACATGTCTCTTCTTAATTATCCTTCAGAACTTTTGAAACCATTTTGGGTTTCAGAATCTTTTTTTTTTTCCCCCACGGCTTGGCAGTTTGTCGTCGTCTTGTTGGACAACAATTACATAAGTGGGTGTCTACAGCCAGCTAATGTGGGCGAGGAGACTGAAGCCAGCTGGAGATGGAAAGCCTGGGGGCAAAGAGGGCTCGTTTGTGACTAAAGCCTAACAGAAGAGTGGCAGGAAGTTTCTTTAGTAGGGGGCCTCCGCCTGATGACCTGAAGGCGCTGGTTTGGTGGATCACTCTGTACAGACGCCAAACGCGTGTGTACTTAGGCTCCCGAGGTTGTGCCAAGTCGGGGGGGGGTCTGGAATTGTGTCTCCAACACTGGCTGTCACCAGTCAACAGGCGCAGCTAAGCCACATTGGGAGATTTTTTTCTTCTTAATCGTGTTCTCCCGCATGTTGGGGTAGGTTTAGGGGATTCGCCAGAGCTTGGACCTTCCTGCTTGACACTCAGACATCCCCCGCGGTCACGTCCTCCTCACCCCCTGGCTCATGTGACGTAAACGTGTGGCAACAAGCAGTAACAACTGTGGGAAAGTGCTGTGTGGTTCGGATCGGACAACACGGAATGGATTTCGTCACATGCTTCCGTCGAATCACATCGTTCCTGAGATAAGGTCTCTTGTCTAAAGAGTTTAAGTTCAGCATCACCAAAACCAACAGAGGAGGGCTAACATATGTCCTCAAGGCTCCTTTGGTAGATCATCGCTCCTCTTATTACCTATGATGGGTGAGGAGCAGCAGTGACAGAGCAGCGTAAGGGCTGAAGCGGCTCGGTGTCTAGGTGTCCGGAGCGCTCTCATAGAGACAGACCGGTGACCCCTATCAAAATACCACTGCTGCTCTCTGTGTGAGAACAAACCCCCTCTGGCACCGACATCATACTATGTATTATTGTGAATGAACAACAAGGCAGCTTAAATGAGATAAGAAATACCATCTACAGTATATGTCTAAGCAAGGGGGCGGCATGGTGGTGCAGTGCTTAGCACTGTTGCCTCACACCTCTGGGACCCGGGTTCTAGTCTCCGCCTGGTTTCATGTGTGTGGAGTTTGCATGTTCTCCCCATGTCGTTGTGGGGTTTCCTCCGGCTTCCCCCCACAGTCCAAAAACATGCTGAGGCTGATTGGTGTTGCCAAATTGCCCATAGGTGTGCATGTGTGCATGACTGGTGTGTGCGTGTGCCCTTCAATGGGATGGCCACCCCGTCCAGGGTTGTTCCCTGCCTCGTGCCCGTTGCTTCCGGGATAGGCTCAGGACCCCCCACGACCCAGTGGGATGAGTGGTTTGGAAAATGGATGGATGGATGTCTAAGCAGCAAACATGAGTCAGCCAATCAACAGCTTTGCCTCAATATCCAATTTCCAGCTGATGATACAGAGCAGAGAACATTGCAGACCAAAGAGGGAACCTCACACAGGATTAACCTGGAAGCAGAACAGAAACTGTTCAGAGTAACCATCTGTCACTATAGTGAGATAAATATACAGTAAAGCCTCGGATTGTGAGCATAATTCATTTTGGAAACGTACTTGTAATCCAAAGCAGTCGTATATCAAAACTAATTTTCCCATTAGAAATAATGGAAACTTGGATGATTCGTTCCACAACCCAAAAATATTCATAAAGAAAAGAGTAATACAAAAAAAGTAAAAATACATAAAACAACGTAACCTGCACTTTACCTTTGAAGAGAATGGTGGATGGTGTGAGGGAGATGAGAGAGAGGAGAAGAGGAGGGTTATTTTGTAGGACGACTTTCACTATAACTAATGGAATCACTGCTATCTGTTGGCTCACTGGAATCTTTTTCTTTTTCTGCGACTTTAACAAGGAACCCATCCAATGACAGCTGCTTTTTTGCCTCCTTTTCCATTCCTCGGAAATGTGGATATTGCATTGCCATTAATCAGATTCATCGCTCGCATTGCTACACCCTTATTCGGGTGGTGCTTTTCTACTACGTTTTGACTAAATGAGTGGGAGCTTGGGAAACAATTAACCCACAATCCCGCAGCGAGTCAGAGAGAGAGAGAGAAGAACCATCGACTGAGTTGTGATCACATGACGGTAGGCAGACAAAGTGTTTCACGATTCTTGTATTGCAAGACCTTAAAATTATTTTTTTTTTAATTTGCTCGTTCTGAAAAACATTCGCAAACCAATATGAGGTCTGACTGTATTTCAGGAATGCAGTATAATCAATAATGTATCCACTGGTTAGCGTTCTTGGTTTACACCTCAAGGTCATAACCTGAGCTTCACACTGCCCTCGATTACAGTGGAATCCACGGAAGAGCAGCTTGAGTGACTCACCGTCCTCACGGGACTTCTGGACAAAGGCGTCCACGCCACTCTCGCCGTAGCTGCCCTCCGAGGCAACCGTGGAGACATAGGTCCAGCGCATGGCCTTGACGATGTCCAGCATGGCCTGCGCCTGGTACGTATCCGGAGGCACAACCCGCGAGAAGAAGTCATAGCGGCTGTTATCGCTCAGCTCCGGAGCCGTGGAGGCGTAGCTCACCTGCGGGATCTGCGGGGAGGACAGAGAGACACACAGGGGAGTCAGGAGCACAGGGGCCTCCCCGGACGGCAGGCTGTAAGCCGCTCGTCAAGGGATGACGGGCGCATCTAATGATGACATATCAGCGTCAGAAGGGCAATTGAAGAGCAAAAATGTGACCGTAACGGTGGAAGAAGCACAGCGAACTGAGGTAAGCGAGGGCAGGTGGCCAATGAGAGCAAAGGAAAATACGGGGAGATGTGGAGGCACTTTATGGTGATGTAGCCCTTAGTGACGGGGGAGGGATACGTCACACAGGACAGCACGCTTAGCCCATCTCTCCGCTATTGCCAAAAGAACATAAAAAACGCTAAAAGAAACCCAAGTCCACCATTGAACTCTTGGGAGGCCACAGGAACATTTAAGTCGGGGTGTTGCCTAACTGTATTAGCTATAGCACATAGCCTACTACCTGTCTGATGTAGAAATGAGGAGAAGTGCCTTGCTTTTAACCAGCAACACACTATGAAATCATTTCAAGTTTAAAACCAATACAGAGTTTACAGGTGGGCCAAACAAGACTGTTTGCTGAGTTTTTGATAGGGACTTAAATTCAGGAAAATCACTTTACAGTCCCCAAGAAAGTATAGCTGCTAGGCCCCTTTTTAAAAATAGATGCCAGATGGACATTAGAACTCACTAAATATCAGTTTGCGGAACCTTGGAGAGTCAAACATTTGGCTCCAAGATGGGCCAAGCTTATGAGCCCATGTGGGCCCCAGCCATGGAGCCACACTTTTCCTAACACATGATGCCACGATGTTGGCACTGAGAGCGTGTGATCCAGGGCACAGAGTCATAGCCTTTTCCCCTAGACTGGCACTCGCTGGACAGGCCAGCCCATCACAGCTGGGACCGGCTTTGCTAAAAGAACACAATCTTTCCCCACAAATCTGGTATTTAACTGTATTTCTTTTATCTGTGTCTTAATGTACATATCTTAAAATGTCATGTTTGTATTCTATTACTTTTTCACTTGCACTATGACCAAAGAGATCGACATCTCATCTCGTCATATGACCCATGTGTCAAACAACTGATGTTGACAATAAAGATACATACTCACGGCAGTATAGTGCACACATGTTGGAAATGGTATGCTGGAAAAGACAGGCACAAGGCGACTGGCAGGGGGCGGAGTCATGTCCTCCATTTCCTGGTCATTAATCACTCGATCTCTCATTTCTACTTGTCTCGCCGCGGCAATAAAATGAGAGAAGGTGACAGGTTCCGTTACGTTAACTGAGCATTTCCGTCTGATAGGGGATCATAACAGTTGCTGTTATCATTCTGCGGTAGACCCAGACAGCTAGCAAACCACAATGTCATATATTACTATGTCGTTAAATCCTTTTTATGCTGCGGACTGTATTCTGAAGATAACGGGCCGTGCAGCTCGTCCTGAAGGAGCGCCGAGGTGTGAAGGGGAATGGGACAGTAACCCTTTCGCAGGGGCTGCCCTGTTTGTCTTTATTAAGACAGAGTTAACAACCGCTGTGTTATTAAGTGGAACCTTTTCCCAGGTTAAAGCCCTGTTTTGTCATGTATACTGTGTACGGAAGCAGGATGAACCCTGACTCAAAACAGATGGATGGATGGATGGATGGATAGATGGTTGGTTGGTTGGATGGATGGATGAATGGTTGGTTGGATGGATGGATGGATGGATGGATGGATGGATACTTAATTAATCCTGAAGAAAAGTGCAAAATACAATGCACAGCCTTCTCGAGATTTCTCCATGACAGAGATCACCCATCGAAAAGTTTCGCAATAACCTCCCTGTAGAATAAGCAGAAACAAAATATAAAATGTATATAAGACAAATGCAATGATCCGACAGAAATTATTATTCTAGGCTACATTAATAACTTGGGCTGGTCCATTTTTAATATTATGTCATAATTAGAATTAACTTCTAAAAAAAAACCTCAGCGATCCTCTGTAGCAGCTGTCTTGAATAAGCCCGGGAACCATTTTAGCAAATATATTCACAGATAGCATATGTAGCAGGTCTCAGCATATGTACAACCATGTTAGACTGTAAATTATTGAAATTCAAACAATAAATAATTCAAACAATAAATAAGATATCAATTCAGACAATTCATCACAACGAATACCAGAAAATTCATTCCCAGATGCTTTCAGCACCGGAGGCACCTTAGAACTTGTTTCATTTCTTTTGTCAGTTGTTTGAGAATTATGGCACCTTTCACACATTTCAAAGGTGGGGGCGTTTGTTTTATGGCATTTTAATGTGCTTCATTCCACCACGTAAAGCAGGAAGACCATCTCTTATGCTGACATCATGTCTTTGTCCTGCAGCTGATCACAGATCACAGCTCGACACACATGAGACAGAAAGAGCAGAATTGCGAGCAGCTTCTTACACAGAGACCCAGCACAGCCGACACAGGAGTCCTCTGTAAACTGCCTTTGCAGATCTGGCATCTCTACCCTCCATCCACTCGCACAGACAAGCTTCGAAAACACACAGGGAGATTTTTCACTGAGAACTTTGCTCAGTACAATGATTCCACGATGCTGTCAAGCTGCCACACTGCTTTCATTTCTATGGTCGTCCATCTCAATGTTCTCCTTGGCAGTGTTGAAATATTACTTCTAATTTAATTTAATTAGGTGTGCATAAGGCACTTTGTACACCAGCTATATTTTACTTCTCACATCATCCCACTTCATATCCATTAATCTAGTACAGGTACTACAGGAGAAAAGGCACTGTGAGGTACTTCATATCCGTTAATCCAGTACAGGCACTACAGGGGACAAGGTAGGGGGCACCAGCCCGTCAAAGGGTCCCATTCACACACCACAGGCAGCTTAAAACCATCAGTTTTCTCGACCATATATTTGGAGAAATCTGCTGAAGCCAGAAGAATCCTAGCCAAACACAAGGAGAACCTGAAAACAGGGAACAATAATAATAATAATAATAATAACAATAATAATAATAATAATAATAATAATAATAATAATAATAATGCTGATGATGGTGATAAAGGAAGGTGGTATCTGCTGATAAGGATGGTTGAGTGCATCCTGTCTAAACTGATGTAGAGAGTCTGCCTGTTACCAGGGCAGAATGGCAAACCAGCCAGTCATGGGTCACATTGAATTACATCATTGAGGTACACCTTAATTTTAAGTAGCTACAAAATATCAGACTAATTTGATATGGTAATACCAAATATTTGCTTTTTATACTGTTTAGTTTACCCAGTAAAGTGCTCATGTGCACAATGAAACAAGGTTGTATGATTTTATGGCCAAATGCAACTAACTAGCGTCCAGAGTGTCTGCCAACCTTGTGGAATGTGGGATAGACTATAGCAACCCCCACTGACCCACTCTGGAAAAGCTGGTGAGAGGATGGATGGCTGGACATGGGCAGTATAATTTCCAGTCCATTCAAGAAACCATGGCTTAAGGATTTTTCTGCTCAATGTCAGCCAAGGGATCCTCTGTTCAGCATCCGCTTAGGGATTCAGTGTCCAATTTGAGATCATTAGAGATCCTTTTCTGGATGTCCACTTAGGGATCCTCTGCTCAATGAGTGCTTAGGGGTCCTCTGCTCAATATCCACTTAGGGATCCTCTGCTCAGTGTCTACTCAGGCATCTTCTGCTTGATGTGCACTGCACTGATGTCTGATGAGAAGAACAGTCTCTTGCTGTCTACCCACTTGCACACAACCCTGTGTCTCTGGTGGCATCCTCTTAGGTTCCACCCAAGGGCACTGTTCCCTATGGCTTCTGCCAGCAGAAAGGAGGAAGAGGAGGAAGGGGGGGAAGCCAGCAGGATAGGTGTTACAACGTTAAACAATCATGTTAAACAAGATACATTGAAACTAATGTAGGCAGAACACACAGTACTTTTGCAGACCTTCCGTCCCCACTATAGTGACTGCATGAGAAATAGGAGTTTGCGTCAGTATTACGTGATGGGTTGACCTTCACATTTATTTGTCTGTTTTTCTGTGCCATTTCATTGTTCTTTTTCACATTTACTGAGATGAGGCATCTTATGATTTATTTACACAATGAAATTCTCGCAATGAAAATGCCTCCAGCACCGCATCCCATCCCACGTCACCTGTCACGGACGGTCAGACATGATTTCCCGACTTCCTGTCCAAACAGGCCCCGATTCCCTACTGGGATCTTCAGATTTTCAGATGCTCTGACCCTCCTGTACTGATCAACACTTTGGGCTGTAATTAAAGCTGAAGGAAGCCGTCCTGAGCATCAGCAAATCCCCTGAGAGATTCCCTCTTCTTTCCGACGGGGCCGGCGAACACCGCTCTGAGGCCACTGGATATCTCTGCTGAATGAAGTCTGCAGCAGGGCTCAGCAAATGGAAAAGAAATACTATATTCATAAGGTCAGCAGCCGTGTTTACCACCCCTCAGGCCTCACATTTATATGAGCCTCCCAAGGCCCCCTGCTGGCCACAAACAATCACTACACTACAGGGGAGGAAGAAGGTGGATTTTTTTAGTGGAGCCACAGAAACAACAAACTTGCTCTGCATAAAAATAAGGTGCAAAATGAAAGCTGTAAGCATATAATCAAAGTGCATTTGTATGAACAACATTAGCCTCATCCTTGCTGCAGTCCTCATCCCTGTGCAGTACCAAACTTTATTATTTCTGCACAATTATTGTTATTAAGTACTGTTACTTATTGCTATTATTTGTCCTACTTAACTACAAATTCTACTTAACAACAGACTTAGGAAACAGACCTGGTTCGTAACCTGTAGACTGCCTGTACCTCTGTTCAATATATCTGGAGATGAAGTCACACTATACATTTAAGAGTGAACCTTGAAAATGTGCCCGACCACGTACTCCTGTTCTTTGAGTGAATTCAGCAAAGAAAATGACAAACTGAAACACAAAACACATGTTCTGAGACTCACGCAAGCAGCTAACAATTCATGTAAGGCCTGTAAGGTGTCATTTTTCATCGTCTGTCTTTCTTCTGTTGTTCTTCATTACGCCCACAAAATGTCAGAGTGAGTCAACAAGCTGCCATTGCTCACTCATCTGAGACCTGCATTTCCAGGTCTCCTCTCTAGGGGGCACCATGACTCTGAGAGGAGACGCATCAGGGTGGGACATGGGCAGCCCCCCTGCCCTGGGGGAGGTGAGACTCCCCACTCGGATGCAGGTGCGACTTCATGAGGGTGCAGTGGGAGTCCAGCTGAGACAGATTGGCATAGCGTGGGTGGCGTTAATGGTGAGTACCGGGGAGGACAGAGACAAGCTGGAAACTAGGTATAGAAAGAGGAGACCCAATGCATGCTGGGATCAGATTATCATGCAGGTATGAACCTGCCAGGCTGGATTCCACTGCAAGAGAGGAAGTGTTGCCTTGAAGCTGATGAGGTTTTAGAGGGAAAACTCAGAAATATATTATATGTCACAGACATGCTTACTCAAAGCAAGAAGGCAGTCAGCCGTCTCAGGAGCAAGTTTAACATAGCTTGCAACAACATTAATGAAAGCCTTGGCCTCCCATAAAACTCAATGTGAAGGCCGGTCTTAGCTAGGAAGACAAGAGCCGGTCATTTTGGAATGGTGCATATACACTCACCTAAAGGATTATTAGGAACACCTGTAAAATTTCTCATTAATGCAATTATCTAATCAACCAATCACATGGCAGTTGCTTCAATGCATTTAGGGGTGTGGTCCTGGTCAAGACAATCTCCTGAACTCCAAACTGAATGTGAGAATGGGAAAGAAAGGTGATTTAAGCAATTTTGAGTGTGGCATGGTTGTTGGTGCCAGATGGGCCGGTCTGAATATTTCACAATCTGCTCAGTTACTGGGATGTTCACGCACAACCATTTTTAGGGTTTACAAAGAATGGTGTGAAAAGCAAAAAACATCCAGCATGCGGCAGTTCCGTTGGGCGAAAATGCCTTGTTGATGCTAGAGGTCAGAATGGGCCAACTAATTCAAGCTGATAGAAGAGCAACTTTGACTGAAATAGCCACTCATTACAACTGAGGTATGCAGCAAAGCATTTGTGAAGCCACAGCATGCACAAACTTGAGGAGTATCTTTGGGATTTGGTGGAACGGGAGCTTCATGCCCTGGATGTGCATCCCACAAATCTCCATCAACTGCAAGATGCTATCCTATCATTATGGGCCAACATTTCTAAAGAATGCTTTCAGCACCTTGTTGAATCAATGCCACGTAGAATTAAGGCAGTTCTGAAGGCAAAAGTGGATCAAACACCGTATTAGTATGGGGTTCCAAAAAATCCTTTAGGTGAGTGTAGAAGAATCTGAAGAGGAGGCTCTAGGACAATGGTGGGGAACCTCTTCCATGGGGGGCTGGTCCAGATTTTTGGGATGACCTCTCAATCAGGCATTAATAAAGCAGTGGTTCTCAACTCCAATCCTGAAGACCTGAAGACCACTGTGATTGGCTGATTGAAAGGCCATCCCAAAAACCCACCATGGATCAGGTTCCCCACCTTTGTTCTAGGAGGTATGGAAGGGGTGAGCATCACTGGCTACAGAGGCCCAGAAACTAGCAGAGCGCAGACAAGATAAAGCCATTTAACAGGTCACAGAGTCACCCCTCACTCGGTCAAAAGTCATGAGGGGGCTATGGTAAAGGTCATACAGATACGAAGCTCTAGAAGCCAAATATACGGCCATCCTCTAGACCAGTGTTTCCTGATCTGGACCTCAGAGACTTGCAGATGGTCCACATTATTGCTCACTCCACTCCCAGCCCTAGGAGCAAAAATGTGCACTATCCGGTAGGGAGCAAAAAACATAGATTGTCTGCGGGTCCCCGAAGACCGCACTGGGTAACACTGCACTAGAGACCATTACTCAGCCTACTCCTATTAATATCCACTGCATCCTTTGCATCCAACAGCTCATATCTTATCTTAGATGAAGACCAGGAGAGCATCACCTCCATGCTTGCTGGTACCTGTACCTCCAGTTGAATGCTTGGTAGGAAAAGACAGCCAGTTGACATTGAGCCCCCCTGAATCATTTTTCCTGTACCTAAGGAGTTTTTTTCCCTCCTCTCCTCTTCTGGTTACCTCCACCTGCACAGTGTACTGCCTGCTTATATATGTATACGCAGGGCACTCCAGGGCTGCAATATTGGAAAGAGCACTTAATAAAAATGAATTGAATTGCACAGGCAGACAGTCCTATCTGTAGCATCCTTTGAAGAAAGCGTTTCCATCACTCAAGGTTGTTTTCCCACAAGCCCCGAGCAGCATTACTGATCACGTGCATCTCTGTTCTTATATGACAGAAGAATCCTCCAAACTGCCTCTTATTAACAGTATTTCTCCATCAGCTCCCTGCAAACACGCAGGAAATCATTTTCACTTTATTCCATATCAGCAATTAGGTTTTTTTTCTGTTTATTCATTAATTTTCCTTAATTGCCACTGCAGAATCGCATGCTAAGTGTTTGCCATACACGCTGATTAATTCTACCCAAATTTCTCCTTGGAAAAAAACGGCGCAGAGAATGAGGATTTTAAGGCACATCTTTCGGGGCACGAACCACATCCTACAGGTGGCTTATCTCTCGGTTTCCTTGCGGCTGTTCTTTGATAGCTCAGAGGCTTGGTGTCACCGGCAGGAAGGGGACAGAAATGCAGTAAAATGATTCAAAAGTGACTCTTATTGAACCATGAGAACATCAGGAGCGCTGAGGAGCACCAGCTGTTCTGCCTCTATAGTACGGGTCACCCTGAACCTCATTTTATGGGAAAGTAGATTGGGGGAAGGCAGGCCAGGTACAGATGGGGGCCAATGACTTTTACCACTTCATCTCCTAGGTGCGCCTTAACCAACACAAACTTCAGAAGTGCTTTGGTGACTGAATGCTGACGTGCATTCCGTCCACAGCTATCGCTCTTTGGACCAGCACGAGGCCACTTTAGCCAGACACGTCGCTCACTGTGAAGCGTTTAAACAAAGTATATGAGAGGCCGTACAGGATGATTCAAGGGGTGAGTCACAGAAAACATTTCCTTACATTTGTTTATTAGAATGCTTTTATCAGAACAGACTTTTGAGAAATCAGGGTCAGTCAGCCTACGGAGCAGTTGGGATTTAAGGGCTTAGCTCAGCAGTCCAACAGGAAATTTGATCTGTAGACCAAAGGATTCAAACCAGCTACCTTCCACTCACAGACACAGGGTTGTAACCTACTAAGCCACACAGCCCTCTCCATGGAAGACCACACAATAGAGCAGGGTCTCCAGCTCCGATCCAGGAGAGCTACTGTCCAGTAGGTTTTCTATTCTACCTAGCTTTTGATAAGCTTTGTATTTACCTGAGAACAGGTGTGGCTCATCAGTTGGAGACCCCTGCGCTCGAGCTAGCTCAGCCAGATAGGCCATTTGGATGCAGAATGACGTCCCAAACATATGTGCAGCACGGACCTAATTTATAACAACCTCGATACCTCAGCTTGCGATCACGACCCAAGCTGTCTAAATGGAAATTCAAATCCATGCAGATCCTTTTTCCCACTGTGGCACTGCAGCTATGGCTAATGAGCCGGACCACAGGTTCGGCACATATAAGCAAACGTCACGACAACACAGGCATCACTTCCTGTGTCAGGCTGATCACCATGGAAACCGGGGTAAAAAGGCGTGTCGGGCAAATGTGGGAGATGCAAGAGGATGGCGCCCCTACGCATGCGGTTCACGCCGGCTTCCTGATAATCACACTCTTGAGTTTAAGCGCTGACACCTGCACGGCAAACCTCTCTGGCAGGCGTTCTGGGGAAACGCCGTTCATTATGTAACTCCCTGGCACAAAAAGGGCAGGAATTCACCACATCTTGTGCAGGATGGCCGCGTCACCGCCAAGCACCTGGCAAGCGGCTGTGTTGGGAGACGGCCAGGGTCTCCGATAGTGGTGGCAGAGAGGAGCCCGCTGTGCAGAGGTCTGATGCAGGGACCGGCACGGCACGCGTGGATCATGGTGGGGCCTGTGGTAGCCCCTTTCACCGCTGGCAGAGCAATTTCCCTCCATCTCTGTTGGCTGCAAACCCGCTGCCAGGAAGGACTGGAGGAAATCCAAGATGGCGGTTTCAAGCATCACACTGAGTCACAGTGTATACAAAATAATGTGTCATCAGGCAATCAAAGTCTACTCTACACCCCCCACACCTGTTAACTTGTCATCGCTGAAAAATCGATCTTCCAACACCTTGGAAGCAGCCGTCCCGTCTC
The DNA here is from genome assembly GCA_019775955.2 of Pollimyrus isidori. Lineage (NCBI taxonomy): Eukaryota > Metazoa > Chordata > Actinopteri > Osteoglossiformes > Mormyridae > Pollimyrus > Pollimyrus isidori. The sequence goes on from JABFDZ020000042.1 coordinate 171,230, forward strand.
CGCAGGCAGGGGGATCGATGCCAGATGAAAGCGTGACATTTCATGAGGAAGATGAAGAAGAAACAGGTAAATCCTGAGTTTCTCTAAAAGAGTGACTCACGGGCAGATGGCTGGATATTGGGCTGCTATGTTTGTTTGTGAAAAGGCTTTCTCGTGGAAACACTGTAAATATTGAAAGACACACCTAAAACCAAGCTTAGTCGTTTTGGGGTGGGACGGGGTGTAAGTTCATCAGTGAAAAGCTCCCTATGCCTATATCATACTACATACACACACAGGTTTGTAATTATAGCGTGTGCAGCGTGTGGCTCAGTGGGCTAAGTCTACGTGCCTGTAATCATGAGGTCACATCCAGCCTCGGCACGTCTGCGGGTCCTTGAGTAAGGCCCTTAACCCCCTGGGTGCTGCTACGGGTGGCTGCCCTTCGTGGACAACTTGGTCTACAACGACCAAGTTGAGGGAGGGGTAAAAACAATTCCCCACAGGGACAATAAAGGATTGATTATTATTATTATTATATCTTTGTGGAGACTCTCGATTCATTTGTATAGGGAAATCCCAACATGAAGACCTGCCCTAACCTTAACCAGAAGTATCCAAACAAAATACAAGACTTTTGACAGTTTTTGCTTTTTGATTATATTCACAGGTCTTTGTGGGGACCTGGAAAATGGTCCCGCAGTCATAAGCCTGGCCCCCCACTCATGATTGAATCATTCTTCAAACAACAATGCATCTGTTTGCATGGTAGATTGGAGGTCTACAAGCTGATTCCAAAATGTGAATGAACTCCATATTTATTGCTTAGAACCGCTCGTTCCATTTCAATGAATCTGTTTATATTTGGCAATGTCAAACGAGTCAGTCATAATGGCCTCCGGGGTGGGAGGACTGATGTTACTCTGAAGGACCAGCCTGGGAGATGTTTGTCTTTCAGCCCAAAATCCATTCCACACACGCTAAAAAGCCTGTGATGCTGGGGAACGGGAGCGTCTGCACCGGCACCAAAGGGTGAGGAGAACAAGAGCGCTGCAGTCCACACACTGATTCAAAAGCTCTTCTCTTCACGCCCAAAGTGCCTCCTTGGCCGCCGTGCGTCAAAGCCGGTGGGAGACATCTGTGGGAACAGAAGCGGCGGCGAATGGAAAACGCCAATGATGGCCAAGAGCGGCCCCACACAGTGGCCTCCAGGGGGAGCACTCGCAGAGACAGGCCACTCCGGGCTGCTGGCCAACCCCCCCTCCCATCTGTCCTCAACACCTCTTCTATAAAAACAATTCATTCTAAATGCCATAGCAAGTAAAGGGAACGGCAGCCAGAAACAGCATCGTCCATCAGCGTGGCATGAGGAAGTCCTACCCGTAGGGCGTGGCTCAGACGCCATGGGGTTGCCATCCACCCACCAGATTTGGAGGCATTTCGGCATATTCATGCCACTCAGCATTTATTTATGGAACTAGTGTCCCATATAGCCACAAGCTGCACAGGCAGTCAGATGCAGCAGGCATTAAATACACCATGAAATACTAGCTTGAAATACTAGCTTGAGTTAACACCAGCTAAACATCTAAACTGTTTCAACTTGGTTATTGATAACCAATAAATCCAATGTCCTTTTCTAGGAAGTATTACTATATTACTACATGCTAGTATAGAATATGGCAATACAGTAATCCCCCGCTATATCGTGGTTCAGCTAACACGCACCCGCTATATCATGGTTCAGCTAACACGCACCCGCTATATCGCAGATTTTTTCCCCGACGTGTCACAGTTCTCTGCGTATTGCGTACCTTGCTTGTGATCTGATCGTTTTCCTTTTGTTTTAAGCCCTACGGTGGCTCTCAAGCATCCTGCAAGGGAAGTTTTCTGGTAGTAGTGAGTCTAAGTGGCAGCGGCATTCAGGCGAAGGTAAAACTCCTGGATATGCTTCGAGAAGGAAAGCGTTATGTTAAGCGTTATGCGGATGTTGCTCGCCATCATAATGAATTGACGGTATGATACATCAAGAGGCTGAAAAGAATATATAAGGGCCATATATGTTTTTATTTTTATATACTCCATTACGTATACAGAGAGAGATATGTAGATATGTGATATGTGTTTTTTAATATGTTATCATGTGTTTAAAGCATATGGGAGGGGTATTTTAAGGCTTAAATTATAAAAAATGTTTATTTATATGGTCTTTCTATATCACAGATTTTCACCTATCTCTGATGGGTCTGGAACATATCACTGTATTCTGCTTTTTCAAGGCAAAATGTATAAAAGTTTCTAAAAACAAAAATATGCATGGATTCTCAAAACTGACCTTTTCTGAAAATACAGATTGAGAGTGTCTACCAAGAAATTCATTAACAACATTGGCACATTTATACAAGTCAGAATACCCTACTGGAAATAACGGCATAAGTTATATGCGTGACCTGGTCAAGAACACAGCTGTCGGAAAGTCTGTCCACAAACATGCCTAAATCCACAGATGTCACCAGCCACCCGAAGGAGCTCATTGGGGGGAATTAATGAGCTTCTCCAATCCCACAGTTCACACTCTCGCTCTTGGGTGATTATGGTGCACCAGTGGACATGAAAATGGACGTTACACCTTTTGGAGATGTGATAACCTCTTGGGACATAATACCCTTAGAGGATGTGAAACCCTCTGGAGATGGTATACTGTTTGGGGATGGGACACCTGAAGATGTTTCAACTTATAGGGATGTTACACTCTCTGGGGATGTGACTACAGGGCTGGAGATTCACCAGAAAATAAAAAAGCACAAACCCAGCATTAGCCATGGGTTGTTAGCAGTGGGCCAGGATGGGCCGAGCTGATAATGTTCCCGTGCAGATAAGAATGGTGGTCCTTTAATCTCAATCTAAAGCAGTGAAATCAGACATATTACCACAGCAAAGAATCTATTTCCCAGGCTGTTTGTTAAGTTGAAAGGGGAGGACACAGAGAAAAATGTAAACAGCCTATAAATTTTAATGAAAGAGATATTTTCTGAATATGCTGCATTGTTTTCACTGCAAGCGTTTCATCAAACTCAAGGGTGTATTGTCATACGCAGGGTAAACAGTCAGTTACACTGTGCAATGAAAACTTTACTTTGCATGTCCTTCTGGCACCCGGTAAACACAAGTTAAACAGAAATACAACTGCAAACTGAGGTGCTACAGGCCAAAGGTCCCTCTGTTCATCCTGTAGTTCCTGTGAGTACCAGCAGCATTTCTGCCATTTCTCATTAGTGCAAATGAGCTCTGGGCAGTTAATACATGATGAAAGTAAACAACAACCTGAGGGCCGAGCTTGAGAGGCTCATGCAGAGACATCTAGCAAGGTTTGGGGGGGTCCATCTTGAAACAAAATGGCTGACCTCAGCCAGGGGGGGGTGACCCCAAAAATCCACTTCTAACTTGTGCAGGGTTTTCACACATTTGTGAAGTTCTGTACCCTGCACCTATATGCTTGAAATCACACTGTGTCAGTGTCCTGCAGAGATGTGGACACGGTGGCACATTATTAAGCCGCACCTACTGGAGAGCTGGGCATCATGTTGGCGCCTATAGTAAGGCGTTTGGATGAAGGTGCTGATGGACGTCTATCACGAGCCACGTCTGGGCTGCATCTTCCTGCTGGCTCCCCTTGTGCGACATCCCCAGACCATGTGCTTCTGCTGGCTGGTGCTAGGCCAGCAGGGTGTAGAAGCAGATGGACCGAAGACGAACGATGACTCGATTGGTGAGCAATGAGATGATGGACAGTTCTGGGGTCCCGGATTAACCAATGGGAGTCCATCTATGCAATGTGATGATCTCTACTGAGGAGGAAAGCTAGCACGATGAACCAGGCTCAGGGTGCAGATTTGGAGACAGCTTTCTTTGTGAGGTCATTTTCAGGTCAGGCTTTTGGAGGACAAGAGTCTGGGAGGGCAAAGAAATTAGGAAGCAAGGCCAAGATGTCCAGAATCACACATCGTCACCTGAGCACAGCGGTGTTTCATCTGGAGTTTCCCAGGAATGTTTGATGGAGTGCAAAATGGCCGCTGTAAATGACCTCCAAAGACAATTAAAGTAAACTCTTATATAAATGCGACAGCATATGTGTAGGCAAGCAAACGGAGGAACAGAGAGAGTGCGACAAGAAGCTTAGGAGGCAGGGGGTGCAACTGCTTCAAACACCCCCTAACAAGCAAACCCGCTTGCAGTTAGTCCTGCAGGTACACGGAGATACGAGGAGCCATGCTAGAGAGCCAGTTATCTCACTCCTGGAAGCCATTAGCTCGCAGCCTCCTGACAGAAGCAAAAGCAAAGACCTGTCAGCAGCCACACAAATCCAAATGACACCCCCCACCCCCTTAAAACAGCACGCGACACCCCTTCCTTATTCTCTCTGTCAAAAGACCAATTGGAGAGGAATTATTTGTCCTGCTCAGCTGAGCCGTGAATCTATAGCCAGCGTCAGGAAGTGCGCAAGACAGGAATGCAGCTTGAAAAGTGCTACGGCGTGAAGCAGAACACCTTCCTGGTGCTGGAAAAGTGCAGAAACACCTGGGTGAATAGGCTCGTTAATCAGGGTCAGGGTTTATGGGGAATCTTCATGTCCTTCACTCAGCTTTTTGCAAAGACACCCCTTTTTGGGTCATTTTTAATCAACGGTGTGGTGTTTCCGAGTCTGAGTCTGAGTTGGTTCCTGCGTGCCAGAAGTCGTGCCAAAATCCTTTATAGGTGTGAGAAACGTGCAAACTTTGTGGAAAACATTAAGGAAAGTATTCAGAAAACGCAGATGCATAGAATGTCTTGAGCAGATAAAATTTTAATCATGAATACGTGTGAATAGCATAGAAAATGACAATTTTAAGGCGAAGGTTTAAGAAAAGGAGAGAGGAGAAAGTTATTCTGGAGCTCCTCAGATGGATCATCCATGAAAACTCGCAGGTGGGTTGGAGCAGAAGGGGCTATTCCGCACTGAAAGACGTACCTGGAGACACACGGGGCCGTCCCTCGGATACAACCACAAATTTAAACCATAAGAAATTGCCGCCATTCACTCAAACGCACCATCTATTGGTTCATTGTCCGTCCTACTCGCTTATAAAGCACAAGGCTCAAAGCAGAGAATGCCCTGGATAGGATGTTGGTTTCAGGCTATGTGCACTTTTCACGTTGCTAGGGAAACCCAAGCAGGATCTCTTCCCAACCCTGTGACTGGCTCCTAATCCTTCCTCTGGCACCAATACAACACTCCTGCCAGGAAGCTGAAACAGCAGCCTGGAGCATGGATACTCCTGCATCAAGGGTGGTGACTCTCGCTGCCGAGTTGGCTGGCCAAAAGGCCGTAGAGGGGTCACAATACAGGACAGCTCTTTAAAAATGTCCCACTCGTTCCCAACTGTACGACATCAAGACTACAAGACTTTGAGCCTCGGGTGAGATTGAGGCCTGCATATCTCCGCCACGGTTTGGTACTCACCAGCTTACAGGAAGCGTGAATCTTTGATGAAGTGAAGGATGCTGAGGATCTGAGGAATTCTGCAGGGAGATACGTCACTTGGAATAGAGATTATGAATGAAATATAGAGGCTAAGACACTGTCAGTGGCTTAGCAGACAGGCTGCCATAACCTTCCATCATTGTTAAGAACTTTCCTATTATTTATTGATATAAATATTCACTTTCAAATGGCCTTTTGGGGCAACCACTGGAACATTCCCTTCAAAGATACTTACCAGACAGACACATTGTTCCTTCTATAAAGACACAAATATTGTCAGACAAGGGTGTCATTCCTGTTTCTATAGTGACTCAGCAGGTTAAGGTACTGCATCTTTTATCCAAAGCAACATGTAATTGAGTAAGAACATACAGACAGTAACTGCTGGGGATTAGGGTCCAGCAGTTAAATCGCAATGCTAACCCTAGGATTTGAACCAACATCCATCTGAGGACAAACACACCATTCTAACCACGGAGCCACACACCACCCCACAAAACCCTAATTTGCATAGTGATTTCACTGTTGGGCCATTTAAACACTGTAGATGGGCACGGTCAACAAAGACTGATGTGTGCATATTAAAACCAAAGACCACAATCAAAAATTAGCCACATTTACAGAATGAGGATCCGAAACAGGATGGGAGACACCAGTGCACCTGTATCACCCTGAATTAACACGCTCCCCACAAATGGGATGCAAGAATAAGGGGGTCATAAAATGAAGGGAATGAGAGATGGGCAGTTAAAGGAGAGGATCACACCACGCGGATTCACCTCCACGCAAGGATTCAGCACGCGACAGGGTCCCGACTCAGATTCAGAGGAGCAGGGCGATAAACTGTGAGGCAAGCAGACGGCGAAAACACGCCAACATCAAGGTGGTAAGGAGGTCGGTGAGGCAGCCAATCAGGCTGCGAGTGCTTTGTTATGGCACACGCTGTACTTTCTGGAGGGGTGCGAGAGGAAACATTTCAGTTTGTTCTGTCCTTTGAATGAATGGAGCAGGTACATATACGTTTCGATAGTTTTAGCAGTTTTAGAAAAGTATAGGGAAGTATAAAGAATTTAGCATTTTAGGTAGCAGTTCTTATTTCACTTATCTAATAGGTTCTATTTATTTTTTTATATTTATTCCATTTATACCATTTAATCCTTTAGTTTCAGTTTAGCTCTAATTTATGCTGGAAAAATAATCAGTTCTTGAAGTGGTCCAGTACTCAGTACACAGTACCAGCACATTGTTTCTCTGTTCAGTACTTTTTCAATACTGGCACCACTCAATATCTGTTGTTACTGAATAACATGTGGCGTGCCCACATCTGGTTCTGAATGACATGGGGAGTACCAGTTAACTTCACCTGGCACAGAGTAACAAGGGGAGTACCGGCACTTGGAACTGAATAACAAGGGGAGTACCAGCACTAAGTACTAAATCACAAGGGGAGTAATGGTACCTGGTATCTAATAATAATGGGAGTACTGATATTGAATGAAAAGGGCAGTACCGGCACTTGGTACTGAGTAATAATGGGAGTAACTGGTACTGAATGATAAGGGGAGTACTGGTACCTGTTTTTGCCCACTTAAAACACTGAATATAATTTTAGTGGTGGTACAGAAGTGTTTTTTTATTGTGTTGTAAGAATAGCATGACTCAGGGCAGGTGGTGATAGCCACCTAGGGGCAGGTGCTAGAACAACTATCCCCTGGTGAAGGCAGGAGTACATGGAGGCAGGATACTTTTAACAACTGAAGGACAACTAGGTGATTGATATAAAATAAAAAAGAAATAACAATCATGGGATACAGAAACGTGCGCTAATCAAGTGATCGGTTGGTGTTGGGGGGCACTTAGCTGGGGTGTATCAAATTATTCCAGGTCACAGGCTAACCAATGAAATATGACTTCCTGGTCGCAGGCGAACCGATGAAATGTGACTTCCTGGTTAATCGAGAGATAATGAAATACCTTGTGGTGTAAATTACATGAACACAGCCGCTATTCTCGGAATAGAAATAGACTCTTTCTTTGATCAATCAAAAGAGAAGAGAAGAAAACTGAAGGCACGTTGGTTTGTTTTCCGTGCTCCTCTAAGCAGCCATTTGGAGCTTGGATATGTTCAACTTCCACAGGGGCCTCGGATGTATTTTATCAGTAAAGAAAGTTTCTGATGGTGCAACAGGGAATGTCAGCAGTAAGGATATGCTGGGAACGTGACGCAGATGTGAAGAAACAGGATCCCTCATTAATCACTGCCAGACCTAGGATCGCAGGGAGTAATACTCCAAAAAATTTATTTTAGCAAATTAATTCTCAGTTCAGCTTTGAAGGAGTAACTCCTAAACAGCATTACATGGTTCGGAAGTGAAAACATGAATAACAATGAATCACCTTTGAGATTTGCAGATGTGTATGTGCTTCCCATGCTGACTGAAATAATGAACTCCCCAGATGGTTTGGCTGGTGTTCTGGAAGACCTATAAATAGCACAACCTCAGTGTGATCCCCTTCGGCCAGAGTGAGGACACTGCTGACTGGAACCTGCCCTGAAACGGTCCCCAAGCCTGTGATCTCAAGGCACCCACCCAAACATCTACTGTTATTGTTTACTTTGCTTGGGTGAAGGTAGAGCAAACTCTGTAGATGGGCCCACAAAGGAATGGAGCGGCCAAGCAGAGGATGTGTCCATTAGAGAGGGATGCTGCGGTACCAGCAGAGCGGCTGAAACTGTGGTGCCAGTGGAGCCTCGAGAAAGAGTGTGTTTGTGGCTTCCGGGAGAAATGCCACCGCAGGTAGACTTTAATGGGGTACATTATTAACTGGAAATCACTAGTAAGACTCAACTGGAGCAGTGAAAAATGATCAGAACTGACCCTGTGACCTTAAATGACTCCATTTTCCATTTATTTTTCACTCACTATGATATTATAAATCATGTGCTATTATAAATCAATGCAGTATATTTATGTCCATATTTGTCTGCCCACCAGGGGAGATGGAAGCTGGGTATGGAAAGAAGAAGCAGTACAATGATGTACATGATGAAGAGT
>JABFDZ020000042.1:180340-192106 GCA_019775955.2 Pollimyrus isidori
AAGAGTCAGGCTACATTAAAAATGGCAGAATTGTCATGCTTTCCCAGAATGCACAAGAGCACTAAGACACTCGATGGTGGGGCCACACTCATTTTCTGACATTTTTGTCACCTTCTTCTCCTATCTTTTTAAACACTTGCCTCAAACACTGAATGTCTGGCACAAATGAGGCGAGTGAAGCGGGAATTTGTTGTGAAATATGAATGACTGAAGTTTTAGTTTTATACAGTACCAGTCAAATATTTGGAGGCATCGCCCAAATAAACACTCATTACCCATTTCATGTTGATCACATTTATGTTTGCCATAACTTTCGTATTTCACACAGTACAGCTGACAAGCAAATGTGACAAACACTTATCAAGACACAATTCAAACAGGAAAAAATAACTGGCAGGATGTACTGAAACTGAACACTGCTGTTAAAAATAAAAGAAAATAGTGAAGATGCAGGTTTTGATAATTAAATTCAGATTTATAATGTACGTGCATTTTTATTAGCTTTATATTTACATAGATTCAGGCATTTATAATGATTAAAATTGGGATTATATTACAAAGATTTTAGTTAGTGTTGTGTTTGCACAGAATGTTGTTTTCCCACGAATGCACTCAGATTTACATTGAATGCATTTATAACCAGAAAGGGCCAGTAAGTGTTTAAACGTGACCTTTACTCAGATCACCTCTGTCACTCCCCTCAAAGACATGGCCTCCAGACACTGAGCCCAGAGAATGAGCTGTGTAGCCCATGAGATGAATATTTATGTGCTTCTTTACGGATCTTTACGAGCTCAATTATCCATAATAAAGAGAGGTGAGAAGGTGCTTCAGTATATGAACTGTCACCTAGGTGGGAGGAGGAACTGGGGGGGGGGGGCATTCAGCACTGTGAAGTTGATATGGAGAAATTCAGAGGAAATCACAAGCAGGCCAGACCACGGCAAAGATGTCCTCTGTATTCCGCTGGCTGGTGTTTATCAAAACCTTCCAGGTAGAGAGAGGAGAGGAAGTTGGCCACCTCACAAGCCTGAGCCACACGATGGGGGAGATGGTTACAGGATCAGGATGCTCTTCACAAAGGATCTGCAGGGCTGAGATCTTCTGCAGTCTCTTTTGAGGAAACTCCTCACACGTTTGCATCAGGACACTTACATTTAATTTATTTAGCAGATATTTCACCCAATGTGATGTACTAAAGCAGGTTAAGACACTGTATGTGCGATCAGAAGGTCAACAGTTCAAATCCTAGGGTTTTAGGATTTATGTGATGTAAGCAAGGCCCTCAACCCTCTTTTCCTGCAGGGACTGGCTGACTCTGTATTCTAAATTGTATCTCACTTTGGATAAACACATCTCTAGATAAATAAAAAGTGTTAATGAAAATGTAGTAAACAGCATCGCTCTTGCAAACAGGGTGAGTGAGCCTCTCCTGTGTTTGGCTGCAGGCTCGGAGCCCGGCTGTTTCATTTAGGAGGGACACCGCAATCCTCTAGGGGCATTAGTCACTAGGTGATCGCTCCCTAATGGGCTGCCAGCAACAAACAGATTTTCTGCCTTTGAAAACGCTGACTGCACTGTGATGATTGAAACAGTCACTGAGGTGGAGACGAGGGATGCCCCCTACTGGTGAATACGTCTATTACGGTCGCTGGCTCCACTTCCTGTGTCCTGTCCTCTCTGTCTGATGATTTTCTGGCTCTGCTGCAGAGGTGTAAACAGCAGAAGAAGAGCATGATATCCATGCAGACAGAACAAGGGAACAAAGAACAAGAAGCCGATTTGCACTTAACGCATCAAATTCACCAGACATTTTCCCTCATTTCTGTTTCATCAGATTCCCTCTCAGCCGTTTTGCGCCAATTTCACTGGTAATTTAACTTGTTAAAGGAGGCCAAGAGTAACGGGAAGAAACCAGCCAGGTCAGCCAGGTCAGGACAAAGTGGAGAAGGTCATAGGGTCACAGCCAAAAAATGCCAGTTCGGGCAGGACCCAACACATGCGGTCGGGCCCCGAGGGAAGGCGCCGTCACTGCCAGGGCACAGAGAAGCAGTCAGACGCGGGCACGTCCCCCGATAATCACAGCCGAAAATTGCTTGGAAATGACTGTCAGGTGCTGCTGTGGCCCGCAAGCTGTGCCCAGAGATTACATTACAATTGAATTAAATGCCAAGGTCAGCCAGACTAATTTGCACCAGTATTCTGTGTGCACAAACCTCAAATGACAGGCTGTCATGCTATTGATTTTCCTTCTACATGAATGTGCACAATAAGTCTCACGCACCCCCAGCCAGCACCATCTCCAAGCCCATATCCCTCTTTGTAAATCCTGACAAATAGGATGTGCGGCATTACAGGATCGGTGTCTTTTTCGCAAAGGTCTTTAACCCCAACTGGCTCAGTGGTGCTGGCTGGCCCTGAACCCTCTAAAATCATAGCGGGAATCAAACCTACAGCCAGGTAGGTGTGAGATTGTAGCATCACTCAGTTCCATCGTACTATGATAGTCAACATTTTATTTTCATTGTAATGTGTCTTATTGCCAGGCGGCCATTTCAATGTCCACTTTCATGAACCTACATAACGACTTCATTTCATTGATCATTTTATTGAGTGTAACATCGACCTAATTAGGTCATTAAGTCACATTTAAAATGCGACCACCCAATGGGAAAACAGCTGCTTATAGGAAAGTTCATAAGGAGAATCGTTTAGCAATGATTATAAATGTAATTGGTTTCATTGACTCAGCATTGACTCAAATTGTGCAAACCTGTGCCCAGCGACCCCATTGGCTGTCTCCCACACCTGTCACCTCTGCTATAGTCTCTAATGGATCCACCACAAGATCCAAATACGAGTCCACTGCTGCCCTCTCTCTGTTACATTTAGCTTGCTTCTTTTTGTTTTTTCAGTGGCGAGTGTGCCAGTCCAACCCTCATCAAGTCCATACTTCAAAGTGTAGATCAAGCCTGTATGTCTGTTGTGGAAGCCATATTGGAGAGACCGTGCTTAAGCCCACAAAAGCTTTTTCTGGCAGAGAACATGTTGGGTCTTGTGAATCTGGGGCAAACCTCAGTGATTAAGTGCGTCAGGCATGTCAAGGAACGAAGCATTGAAGGAGAGAGACCACAAGGCCGGAAATGAACTTTCAGTGATCAGACATACCGGAAATGGAGTGCAAGGGAAAGAGAAAGAAAGAGGGGGGGAGAGCAGAAGAAAGGGAGAGGGAAAGAGAGAGACGAGAACCACGAAGCCGGTAATGAACTCTCAGTGGTCAGACATACTGGAAAGGCAGCACAAGGGAGAGAGGAAAAGAGGGAGAGAGGGTGTGAGAAGAAGAGAGCAGAAGAGAGAGGGAGAGAGAGAAAAGAGAGAGAGAAAGCACATTAAAAACTGATTTTCTACATGACTGTGCAAACAACACAAAGGGGCCGTGTTATTGAAATGTTAAAGGCCTTATTCATTTATGAAGATGATTGAACTTTCGGCGGTTGGGAGTCAATCTGACTCTTCCTCTCCCAGATGAATGCACTCTATCCCATTAATGGATTTTAATTGGGGCTCAGAGCTTGCGACGTGGAAAAGCAGTATGTTAAATCCTGGCGATTATTTCACCATTAGGAGCAGGAGCAGTGACTGATAAAAGGTCCCAAGCACGGTCGAGTTGGGATTCTGTCTGACACCGCCTTGACGTTTCAGTCACATACATGGTGATCGTTCATGGCAAAATCACTCCACCCACCCTGGGATTTGAACCAGCAAGCTTCTGATCACAGGTACAGAGCTGTAAGCAACTGAGCCATACACTCCCAGAACACATCAGACAGAACAACATCAACATCACCAACAGCATTGGCTAGTCTCAGATCAACTGATCCAAGTCTCTTTGCGTTTATTTGAAATAAGCATTTAACTTCAGTTACTTGATAGCTACAATTCTCATGTTTTAAGATGTACTTTAATTGCTCAAAGAAAATTATTCCCAACCAAATGACAAGACCATGCTGACAATGACAAGGGCCTTGCTCAAGGACTCAATGGTGGGATCACTCTGCCAACCATGGGATTGGTGCCAACAACCTTCTGAGTCCCAACCCACAGAGCTGACACCCCAACAAATGGTCAAAGCGTTAACGCCATATATGTTTTAAAAATGTTTTCTAAAATGTAAAAATACAAATAAACCTTTCTACGGGTAGGTCCAAATATACATAAAAACCTAACACACCAGCTACAACCCTGAGCATTGAATACGGAAATAAGTGCATAATAAAATTTGCTCGTCTCTAAAATGCTGCTTGCTTATTTTCCAGCCAGTGGAATCCAAACCAGGGAAAAAGCCAGCTGGGCTGCTGTGTTTGCCGCTGCTCCCTGTAAATATTTACCGCTTGTCGTGACGAGATTAAGTCGTCAGCAAGGCGTATTTGAATAATGTTCAGCTTTTAATGTGCCCATCTGGTCACCACAGTCTTTTCGAGTTGTAGGGACAATGGGAAGGTATGATGTCGGGATTTCTGTAAAATTCACACAGGAGAAGAACAGGCAAAAAATCATACATCGCAGACACAATCAGTTGAGGTGATGGACGTGTCCAGGCAGCAGCTACACAGAAACATGAGCCGGCTACAGACCCTAACTGAGACGGATTGTTCCACATTTATTCTGTCTCTAGATAAAATAACTGGCTTCTGTTTAGCATATGACTCTGGCGATACTCTATCGCAAAGTAAATGTCCTGTCCCAGAGAATCAGTTTGCACAGCATCCTACTCACTTTATCAAGCAGATTGCATCACTATTCGATCATCTCCTCTGTGCTGAGCCAGTGTGTCTTTCTGTGAAGCATTAGGAGAATGAACCACACCAACCCAGAAGCTCTTGGCAAAGGTGTGCATGAGGGTGCAGCTCTGCACTAGCGTGACACCTATCAGCTGAACCCAGTACCTTGTTTGGTTATATTTCTCAAAGGGGTTGGGGAGTGTGTTATAACCACTCAGACCACACTATATGCATGGGGACCCCTACTGGCCACTAACAGTGACTACATCCATCTATACACCCATTTTATGTAACCCCTTGTCCTATTCAGGGTCTGGAGCCTATCCCAGAAGCTATGAGCACAAGGCAATGAATAACATAGGATGAGGTGTCAACCCATCAAATAACACATTCAAACACCTTTCACTCAAACCTATAGGCAATTTGGTAGCTCCAAATCACTTTGGCATGTTTTTGGACTGTGAGGAGCAACCAGAGGAAACTCCACAATGAGACATGCACAGCACAGACTCAAACCCCGGTCCCAGAGGTGTGAGGCAACATTGTAAGCAACTACACTGCCATGCCACCCCCAGCTGCCACACTAACTGTTTAATAAACATGCTGCTTACTAAGGAGACTCAAGTGTATTTTTAATTAGGGCCCAAAAAAAATTGTTTAAACCAAACCATATTCTTAACCCTTCAGAGAGGTTTTCAGGATTCCTCTTGTATCACAGGGGAAAATGATGATCCACTAATGGCAGGCTAGTGAGATAATCGCATGTAATGCGACACAAGTTCAAACACTGCAGATCAAAGAAAGGCCCCCTCGGCTCACGGGGAAATTGAGAAATTGATGCCGCTCTCTCCTACTGCGCTAGAGGAACTTGGTATATTGCAGCAGGTTAGGGGGTTGCAGGTTCAAATCCTGTCGCTAGCAGAGTAAACATATTACCACTGGACCCTTGAGAAGGACATTAGACCAAACTGCCCCTCATGATGTTGCTGGACTCTGCCCTTTGACCCAAAGCTGTCTAAACATGCTCCCCCACATGGCTGTGTGTAGGATAAGGCAGATCTCTGTAAGAGGGAACGGGAAACTTATTGGGGGCATGAGCTGTGGTACCCTCATGCCTGTTGGTGGGCGGGCATCTGTCAGCATGCCCGTAGGAGCCTCTGGGTGGACGGGCATCTGTCAGCATGCCCATAGGACACTCCAGGTAGACAGACTTCTGTGAGCATGCCAGTAGGACCCTCCGGGTGGACGGGCGTCTGTTAGCATGCCTGTCAAACCTTGCAATGAGACTCCATGCTGACATCCAGTCCTTCAATGCTTCGACGGTCACAGATCATCCATCGTCTTTCACGTGGCCACCAGATCCCATTACTGCCGGGATTCGGTTCTTCTCCCATTACAGTGCTCTTGAAATATCAAAATATGGCCATTTATGGTGTCAGAAGCGCAAGGAGATCATCACTGAGGTAGACCTCATCTCACTCTACATCAAGACCCATCAGGTCTCAAGTACTGACAGGACCGCAGTGAGCCGCTTTCCTGAGCAGTTCTGTTATCAACTGCGATGTCATCTCCAAGGAATCTCCCATACTCAAACCCGGGGAAGCCAGAATTAATCCTCTATAAACTCTGGGACTGTAGATTACCATCCAGACTCTTGTTAGTCAAACCATCATGTACAGACCAGCGATGAACTCCCCCAAACTGCCACCTCAACCCTCTATAAAAAGGGGGCCACAGAATCCCAGGGAATTGTTTCAGCCACAGAAGGTTAGTCAGAGGTTAATCAATGCTACTTTGTATCCTATTTCTATTATAAGTTTTTAAAATAGCACAATTACCGTTAAGATAATAATGTTTTTATTAGGACCTGAACAAAACAGAAGAGCAATTTTATTCCCAGTATGCCTCACTGTTCCCAGATTCCCTCACTGTTCCCAGCATGCCTCACTGTTCCCAGTCAAACAAATGGAGCCAGTGAGGGATATTAATCAGACAGAAGGGCCACTCTAAACTCCCAAAATGTCGGGCTCAAATGATAGCTATTAATCAGCGATAAGATTACATTAAGGGAGAAAAACTCTTTGCCATGGAAGCAGTGACACAACCTTGATTAATTACAGCCTGCTGATAGCGGATAGGGAGGTGCACAGAGATCCAGATGGTGCTATAGGACACCAGCACAGAGCAGGGTCAGTGCTTAGAGCAGGGGCTGGTTTGTTGTTTCTAGGCCCCCACTCAAAAAGTGACTTTGGGGCCTCCTGCAGATGATCTGATGTTCCTAAATCGAAATAAATATAGCCAGTAGATGGTAGCTAGCTAGCTGTTCAGAAGAACATGCTGCTTCAGCATCTCCTAAATTAGGAATGCATGCATTTAATATTTTGTATTGTGACTGTTTATGGCCAACAGATGGTATACACTGACACTGGCTCCGAGAAGAACTTCCACAGCTGTCCACAGAGGGCACTATAAACCTTAACATCACTAATAATTTATTAGCAGACAGGTGGGTGACATAATGGATTCAGGATAAGGAGGGGGCCCAGGTGTGAGGGGGGGTGGGGTAGCAGGCTCACAGAGAAGAGTGATTTTCAAGTTCCTGACATCTAGCGGATTTAAATAACACAGTGCCCAGGGGGCTGCAGTTGCCCATGGAATCCTGCCAATCAAAAGAGACCCACATCATCACCTCTACAGCACTAAAAACAAAAACGGAAATAGTTTCCATTATTAATGAGTCCACAAAGTGAAATACAAATATGTTATGGCTGTCTCCTTTATTAAAATCCAGCCCCCTCATCTGACAAGTTCATTTATATCTCTGATTTACCGGACATGAACTATGTAGGTGTTTATCTTACTCACTCTTGTAGTTCAGGTCTGTATCAAAGAGCTCATTTAAATTTGGACACTGATCTGATTTCAGGGACATACAGCAGATTCTGTTATACACCAATAGATATATATCACACATACATCTACTAACATTCATTTACTTTTTTTTAAAATTCCATTTTTATTTTATTTAATCTTTTTATACTATTTTCCTTCATATTGCATTGTTCCTTCAGCATAATTCCGGAAGCCGGTGGAAAAAACATTTCACTATACAAAAGCACAGTGTATGTTTTTGCATGTGACAAATGGAACTTGACACTTTACAGGTACACAGGTTGTAGCGACACAAGTCACTTATATCCCACATGTTGTGTTTTCACGCTTGCTTATGAAAGCGGGGGAAGAGCACAAGACTGTCCACCTGAGGACTGGTGCGAGTCGTGTGGGAAACGTGGCTCAGAATCCGGAGGGTCCCTGATCCCAGACTGGCAGCTCTCGAGGCCCGGCAATCAATCAGTGCTGCCCAGAGTGCCGTCCAGCCCGCTGGGATGCTGAGCTCGGCCCACAAGGTTGGCGTTAGCGGGGACTCACAATAGCTTTTCCATAATTTCGACATATTAGGGGATTTTTTTTTGCTTAAGTTCAGATGTAGTTTAGTTTTACATACGTCAACCCTGGGTTGGTCCTCTGCTTCTGGACCCCCGTGACTCTCAATAGCATAAGCGGGAACAGATAATGCAGTGTTTCCCAATCCGGTCCTCGGGGACCCCCGGACAGTCCACGTTTTGCTCTCTCCGAGTTCCCAGTAGGGAGCAAAAATGTGGACTGTCTGGCAGGGAGCTGAGAGGAAGCAAAAACATGGACCGTCTGCGGGTCCCTGAGGACCGGATTGGGAAAGACTGAGATAATGGATGGATGGATTGATGGATGGATGGATGGATGGATGGATGGATGGATTGATGGATGGATGGATGGATGGATGGAGCTGCCTATATTCAGTGGAAACACATAAACTCCACACACGCCGAAATCTGGGGCAGGAGAGAAGCACCAAAGGCAGGAAGCTGGGCTCGCCATGCCAGAGCGTCGCCTGTCACTCACTCATGCATAATTCATCAGCCGATCGTAAATGAAAAGACTCCCTCTCTGTCTTATTTATCAGTGCTGCGATTTAAGCCTCCGGGTCAAGGACGCAGGGCCCCCTGGGAGGGAGACCGGCAAACCGCACACATAGTCCCCTTCCTCCATCGCTCCGGCGTCTGCAGTCGGTACCTGCAGGCCGGCACGTCTCTCCAAGCCGCAGGAGCCACTTTCATGTGCTGACGGCAGCAGCTTAAAGTACTCTTTAAGTCAGATTCCATCCATACATCCATCGTCGGACCATATATGCCGGTCAGCATCGTAGAGAAGTTATATTCTGTCTTATGAAACTTTATATCGCAGGTTATGCTAACCCATCCGGCCTGAATAGGCTTCCTTGTGTATAAAGGCTGCAGTTTTGTACCGATCTCCTACTGACTGCTGCCTGACGTAGTGATAATGTTAATGCTGTTACCATTTCCACCAGCCAGAGGATGGATGGATGGCGGTGCTGAACAGCGGAGACAATCACCTCTACTGTCAGTGTCTGTGAGAGAGCAGGCCGAGGTTGGCCTGCCACGCCACCGCCGCCCCTCCCCTCCATCTCTCTGTCCGCTGGATTCCCAGGAGACGCCAGCTTGGAGCCCCGTTCCTGTACAGCCAGCTGCCCCGTTAGCCTCAGCATGCCATATCCCGGTGTTCCCCTCCACAGGAGCAGCGGCAGATGTTCTCATTGGTGTCGAACGATGAAGTTTACATTCACAGCATAACTGAATGTCTCGACAAGCACTCAGAAACGTGAGCGTCCTCAAAATGACAGATCAGCGGACCTTTCTGGGAGTCATTTCGGCTTCAAACTTTCGGGGATCAGATCAGGGCTTTTAAGTTGTTCTTCCCACAAGCATAAAATATTTAGTATTTGTTTCAATGAACTTTTCTGAGTCTTAGTTCTTGCTTCCAGGGGTGGTGAGTGACTCAGCAGGCTAGGTCTCTGCTAGGTCTCTGCACCAGGGATCAAAATATTGCTAGTTCCAGCCCTGGCCTTGGCATAACAGTCATGTGACTGCAGGCCCTTGAGCAAGGCCCTTAACTCCCAGCTCCAGTGGGGGCGCATGTTAGCATGACTCTGCGCAGTGACCCCCAATCTATGGAGAGCAAGATGGGGTCAGCAAAGAAAAGCATTCTGATGTACTTGTGCAGATGGCAAAGGAAGCATGTTTGCTTTGTTCTTGTTAGTTTTACAAATAAGCATGAGCATATGAGATAATGGGCATAAGTTGATTTGTATGCACGAGAATCCCACCTGTCCACAGTGAAGTGGGGTTTTCCACTTTGCGAGGTAAAGGTGACAACTGGGGATGATCATAGCACGGTAAACATGACAAACAATAAAGTAGCGTCATTTTAAGTCTGGGTATCTGAGCTTGTTAAGTCGTTTTTCCAGCAGCCTGAGTCACGCCGTGGTCCCTGTGTGCGGCACCCAAGCAACGGAGGAAACCACTGCTTCGCTCCCTTCCGTGGGTGTAGAAGACAAATTAATTCGGTTGAGAGAATTTCCCTACATACCGATACACAAACTCCCCCAGGAAAGACAAGACAAACATGCCCTGTCTGACATTTCCACTGAGGGAAAGATAATATATTAATCACAGCTTTGGAACTGAGGTAAGACGTGCTGGCTTCAGCACCACAGTGAAGATCCCAGTTTAGCTTTAAAAAGCACCTGCAGCTCCGCCAGCGGCGTCCAGGGCTGCTCTCTGCGTTCAGGCCGTGCCAGTACAAGTAAATAAAATGTGATGGATCCTCACACAAGACACTCATGCATTTTTAATCACAGTGCAATCTTTCACACGCATCACATCAACCTGCTGATTTTATTGGATAATGAAAACTAATAGTTGCCATGAACGTCAAGCCATTTATAACCCAAGGAATCAGTTACATGTTTTTTTATGACTGCCGGTGTAATTCCCTATTCATACAAGAAGAGTGGGGGTGCATGGGTTTGCATCTTCCCTCTGGTCATGTGAGTTTGGGTTCAACCCCCATTGCTGAACAACAAACCAGTTAGATAGGCTTGTAATTAGTTTTCGTACCCACTTTGACCCAATACTGGGAAAACAGATAGGGACAATGGATGAGAAAATGGAAAGATAGATGGACAGAGGGATGGATGGGTTGATGAATGCATGGGTGGATGGACAAATAGATGGATGGTGTTTTAGTTACATGGCAGATTCACGTTAGAAACACATCAGGAGTGATAATCTGGGGACCCCCAAGCCCACGGTCCACACAGAAAAATGCCAGCACATCCATTATGCCCCCCACCCCACCCTGTACACCTACACCAACATTCCGTCCATCTCCCATGAGCCTGGGGCTGCAGGACTCGCCGGTCATTAATCATGACGACCAGGCACAGCAATGCCGACGTCGCAAATCACAGTGTTGTCAGGCTCCATTCATTCCCATTGGCCGGCTCCCCCGACCCCTAAGCCTAACCACGGCACCCCGCCCTCCCCATCGTTCTTCGAGATACACGCCAATATGCGACACGCCAACGCACATTCGTGATAAGCAGGCCCTGTATTTCCGTAGGCGCCCATATCTGCCGCCGTCCGTTCAGACGGAATAATTACTGGGGGAGCAAGCGGCCGATGCTAGAACCTGTCATGAGGTCGGTCACGGCAAAAAGGGATTATGGGGTGTAATGAAACTTAATGGAGCGCCAGTCAGCAGTGGAGTCTGTACCATGCCGGTCCCTGCTGGCAGTGCAGGTCGCCCAGATACCCGCAACCAGCTCACCATGCGCTACTCATTCATTATTAAGAGGCAATTAAATGTAAGTCATAAATTAAGGCACGGCTGTAAGTAAACAGAGCTTTCGGCTCTAAATAATAATGGATGGTATCGTTTGAATTCTAGCTCCCTACTCATTCGGCCGTGTTATCAGAGGCCGAAGGTTTTCCGGCGGTGTCTCTGCAAAGGCGGGGGGGGCCGGGGGGGGGGGGGGGGGGGGGGGGGGGGGGGGGGGGGGGGGGGGGGGGGGGGGGGGGGGGGGGGG
>JABFDZ020000042.1:192206-205174 GCA_019775955.2 Pollimyrus isidori
CCACCCCCCACCAAGCAAACCCCCCACTAACATGAAACGGGGGGAGGACTTTCTCCTCACATCTCGGCAATCTCGTTAGAAGCACTTCTGTCCTGCCTTTCAAAACTGAGTAAATTGCATTTTGTAATCCCGGGCAGAACATATATAAAGGACAAATGAAGAGGTTATTTTATTATTTAGTTGTTTAGCGGTAATTTGAGCTGCCAGTTTCTGTGAGCCGCCAAATCATTGTTTATTAGTGGAACAGGAGAATATAGCTGCTCTATGAATCAGAATTTATAGAAGCATTGTGATGTTACAACACAGACAAAATAAACTGACCACACAGACAGACCGTTGCTACAGCAAAAGTACTCGATCAAGACTGTGGCTTACATATCTTGATAAATAATGAAATTTTTCTCTCTGTAGACTTCATACCCCCAACATGACAGAGCTGAAGCCTGCAGTAGCAATAAGTAATCAGTGGTGAATGATTATTCCCCCGTACACACCGTAAGGACGGACCTTTCACTTTACATGCTGATATTTTCACTCGCACTAAGCCAGTCATGATTCCCTTCGAGACACAGCCCAGAGGAGCTGGTCCAATGCTTATTCTGGGTCTCTCTAAGAGCTGGGAGCCCAGCCAGGTGGATTCTGCCTCTGGGATGTGGGGCGGCTCACACCTCTCTTGCCGTATACCCCACACAGGGAAGCCTAATTTAATTCCCACATTTGTCAACAGAGAAATCCCAGGGGCCCAGAGAGTCCTGCTTAGGAATACACCGACCTTAAAAGCTGGGATGCTAATTCATTCACCTGTCCCCCTAAATGTATTTAGTGATCACTGATTCCCCATATTACTCAGGCTCTTAGATATTTTTCTGCTGAACAAAAGAACTGAACTAAAGAATATAAGTAGGAGTGGCTTTAACGTGTTATCGGCAACTGGATCTGGTTTCTTGGGGGATGTTCTAAGATTATCAAAGCACTGTGGGATTCATCGCTTCATCTCCAGGAGCAGAAAGAAAAGCATGAAGGAGCTTCAATATCAGAGTAAACCGTGATCTAAACCTTATTTAATTTAGCTGTTATGGTTTTTCTTTTTTGGAAACCAAGTGCTACGTTTTAACCTTTGGAGCCAGACCAAACACAAAGGGCACCTTCACATGTGTTGACTTCCAAGCTGGCTGTGAAGCCTCTGGCTTCACTGGAAGTTCCTGGAGCAACTATAGACTTTATCCCAGTAAGTCCAGGAAAGTCATGAGCTGGTGGTAGAATGAGTCACCTGATATGGAGGCAGCAGAGGAACCTGAATCGGCATAAACATTTTGTAAAGTTCACCCGCGGTGTCATTGCCACAACAAAGCAGGGGGTATCTGAGCTTGTGATTGGGATGACTCAAGTCTGCATGGGGTCAACCAACAGAAAACCAACACACTCATAACTGTGGGGGTATTAATATGGATGTAGTTTAACACTTTTATGTTGCAGCTGCACTGATTTGAGTTCAGTGATGCCTTCACAAACTGGGTAGATGCTGTCAAACCTGGTTGAGGACGAGTGATATGTTGTCATGCCCACAAAGGTTCCTTCAGCAGAACAGCGGCGATTACAGCCCATTGACATAAACACGTGTGCGGCTCAGCACTGCCAATCGGTTGGTATCTCCCAGGGTAATATCAGGCATTCTAAACAGCTCTCAGATTCTCCACACCCATGAATGGCGGGGTCACCACCTCATGGAAGTCCCACTTTAATGTGCCTCTGGTGCCTATATGGCCATGTGATGAATCACACTGGGATCCCATTAGCCCCCGCCGGCCTGGCTGTTGAACTGTGGGGGTGAGGGGGGGGTGACAGGCTCTCCCCATGCTATTTGCTATTTAACACCACACAAGAAAAGAATAGCAGATGCTAAAATCTGCTCTGCGCCGCACATGTAACAACAGAGAGATCATTCAGAGTTCATCAGGCAAAGACCCCTGATCTCAAAGCAGGGTGTATGACATGAGTAACTTCTGAAAGCTCCAGTAACAGAAATAAACATCAACAGATGCTAAAGCAAAAAAGGCCATTTGTCTTCTGTACCACCCACCCAGCAACAGAGGAGTCCCCCAGCACAGGGAATTTAGTTATCATGGGTTTAGCATCAGCAAAATCCCTATGATTTAATTTCAGAAGGGAACATAGCCTGGCTCCATAGCTCAGTGGATAGAGCATTGGCCTTGTAAAGCAGGGGTTGTGAGTTTGAAAAAGTCCCTTATTTTCTAAACGCATGACAATGCAGACCTCTTCTTCATGTGACTGCCAGGAATAGGGCAGGGCAGTGGAATGACACGCAGTGGCTGGTCCCAGAGCCAGGCTCACAAGGCGGCTCTGTGATGAGTCACATGACTGATTTTCCTAAAGTGATGTCACTTCCTGTCCTGGAGAGGAAGCCATGGGTGAACACCCTGGCTACGTCCGGATTCAGGGACTGCATACTTTGAAGGACACGGTTTATGAAGGTGTAGGCTGTGCATGCTGCTTTCTTCAAAGATCAAACAGGAAAACCTAGTCACATGGGACAATCTGGCCTATGGATAATTTCCTATCTGTATCACCAGGCGTTCGCCTTGAGTCACAAAACACTTCTCCTACACCCTCCTTCCAATGCGGTCTAAAAATGTGTCCTTCTTCTGCCAAGTCGTAAATGATCCATCTTATGGGTCCTCAGACCAATATGTCCTATGTCCCGGTTAGGCGATTGGAGTGGTGCTTTGTGACTCAGGGTTAGAGCGGGAACACCTTTGTTGACCATGTCTTTCTAAGGATGTAGTACCTGAATTTGGACTGGGCCATTCTTCTAATAGTGAATAAGGATCCCTTTAACGGCTGTGAAATGAAAGAAAACGCGAGCAGGCTTAGCATCATCTCCAAACTTCCCCACATTTCCATTGTACCCTTCTATCTAGAGACAGGGATGAAATTAAGCAGTGGATCTTCACAGTGCAAGCAGGGTTTAATTAAAAAGGTAGTGTGAGTAATTCACTGCCTGTGAGTTGTGCTGAGGGCAGACAGTGTCTGTGTTTCATGCAGCCATTCCAAGAAAAAAAAAATGCAGAAATTAGTTCAAAACATGTTGCACAAGCCAACTTGGCGCATGGAGTATGATTAGGGACGTGTCAGTGGGTTTATTTAGGTTCGCCCATAAACATTCTGAGCATCAGCCGGACTCACATTCAGGCCAGCAATTCCCCCGGACTTCCTAGTGGGGGCGCTGTTTGTGTGGAGTAAGGGCAGTGGTGGGGGGGGGGGGGTACTTCACTGAGCTCACGCTGTCTGAGGGCTCTCCAGCAGTCCTCTGACACACTTAGCGCTGACCTGTGCTGGAGGATTATGCCGGAACCCCTCCCAAGAGTCACCCACTCAGCCTCACAGAGCACAGAGGCCGCAGGTGAAGACAGTTAAAGTGAGTCGGCCTCATTAAAGGATGGAGGTCTTCGTGATGCAGGGATGAGTGACAGTGCTGAGATACTGAACGTGATGATGCACTCGTCATAAGTCAGTCGTTTTAAGGGCGGAACTCTGCGGCTTGTTTTGACTGGACAGATTGTCCTCCGGGGGACACGGGTGACGGGGTGCTCCACAGCACCTCCTATGGTCCATTCCCTGCATGGCAATGATGATACATGAAGCACAGAGCATTGAATTAAAAGACTTTACTTTTTAATCATAACATTTGAAAAACAGTTTGTTTTTATTTTTGTTATTTTCATTTAGCAGGGAACTATTAAAAAAGTAAATGAAATACAATAAAATTAGATATACATAAAGGAGATTAGCATGCTTTAGACACTGCACTGTGCAGGCCTGCGGGGGCGTGTTATAATGAAGACCACTGACATGCTCCACTAGCCAGCTGATGTCACATGACACCAAAGGTGTCGAGTATTAGCATCTGGCAAAGGAGGTTAGAGGAATCGGAATTGAAACGGGTCGGCAAATGGACTCATGTGACTTGGCTTTCACGCGCCAGCGTGAGGGCCAAGGGCAGCTGGACTGATCACAAACCACTGCTGTCACATGATCAGTCCTGTCACCCTGTCACATGACCCCAAAATAGACATCCCCCCCCCCCCCATAGGTATCACCTAACTTCCAGAGCTTTGCTTGCATATGATAATTTATTTGATCACAGGTTTCTATATTTATGTCATATGAAACTGAAAATGAGTTTTTCATGCGAAATGGAAAAAAATATCTGCTTTAAATCCCCCAGGCCATGCTGACTGATGCTTTATTAACAGAATTAGTTTGAAGGTGCAGTTAACAGAAAGGTATCACACATACAAGATTATGCTAATTTCCAAATCACATATTTAAATTTTTTCATGTTTAGATTGCGTGTTTATACATTGCTATTCCGGAATCTTCTTCAATTTCAGCGTCTCATTAATCATACCTACCAGAAACTGTACAACCAATGAAATTCAAATGAATTCCAGAATTGTAAAAACCAATCATTTAAAATAATATAACTGATACAATTACATGGAGGGTCACACTTAATTCTTGCCTAAGAGACGAGAAAAACGTAATTACAGTCATCTTCAGAGAAATTTCACGGTACCGAAAAGCATAGCCCTGATGTTTTATTTCTGTTTAAGCGGCTCATTCCTTGTCGATTTTGAGTGTTTGTTCCACAGCCTAGCAGGAATATATCCGGGGGGGGCTTTACATAGGGCCTCCCCACAGGCAGTATTCCGGCCAGGACGAACCTCATCCATAAACACGGGTGGCGGCATTCCCAGGACCTGCACTGAGCTGATAAACCCCTCCGGAAGACAGAGTCCCTATGGCCTCCAGCAGGCCGGTCACTGCGGTGAAGTCGGCCCACTCTCTTCACTAATGGCAGTGAAGCGTACGGCCCAGAATGGGCTGACTCAGCACCACGGAGAAGAACAGGCAGCCTTTCTTCTCTGAAGCCAACCACCAACCGTGATCCACAGCAGCGTCCACCATTATTGTGGCTATACAGTTCAAGGTCAGTGGCACTGTTTAACACCACTCAAACCAAGAATTCCTGTGGCACCCTGCTGCCCCCTGTTGGCCACAGAAAGTCCATTCCATCCATCCATCCTCTGTAACCAAATATCCTATTCAGGGTCACATGGGATCTGGAGCCTATCCCAGAGGTGAAGGATGCAAGGATGGGACCCCAACTAATTGCAGGGCACACCCATGCACACCATATACTCAAACATGCACAGTTATGGGCAATATGGTAACTCCATTGACCCTCAGCATGTTTTTGGACTGTGGGGGCCAGAGGACAGTGCTAACCACTACTGTGGTCATGCTGTACCCCCCCCCCCCCCCATACACACACAAAAAAAGTCACTACACTAAATATATTAAACAAACACACTCCTTATTTAGTAGCTGCTGAAGCAGCATGTTTTGCTAACCAGCTACTTAGCTACCATCTCCTGACTGTACTCGCTAGTTATTTATTTAGTTTTGAAGCTTCTGGTGACTTGGGGCCCCAGAAACAACAAAGTGGCCCTTGAAAAATGCAAGTTCAAATTCAGCTGTGTGCTTCTGCAGTTCAACTTAAAGTGCATGAACCAGCCTCTTCGTTCATGGGGAAAATGTTTTTGTAATTTTAGTACCTTTTACTAGCCATGGATTAGTTCTCCAGCCACCGTAAAACACTCACAGTTTTCCTTTCGGACTAGTGTGGTGCTGAGGTATTGCCCGCCGGTCAGCTGCACTCAGGTTCTCATCCCTGAGATGGTTTGTCGGGTGGTGGATGTGGCAATGTGCTATAATCAGTGCATGCTCCTATTCTTATTAACCATTGTAGAGACTTTAATTATACCAATGTAAAATGCAGAAACCACCAATGCATGAATCAACAGCATAAGTGTACTTCCCTGAAGCTGAGATCAGGGTTAGGGTTAGGCTTAGATATGCACACCGCATCCAGCCGGCCAACTCACAATCCATCTTGGTCAGTGCTGACCCCACCCTGCCTATCACATCCCTTAGTAATCCAACTGTACATGCATTCTATTCCCTTAGTGACAAAAGTATTTTCTCAAATGCTAAAATACATTTCCTTCCATTTCACTGGCTGATAAAAAGAAAGACCTTATTTTGCATGCAGATGAATTTAAGAAAAGGGTCAATTTATACTGGGACTAAACAGACTGCCTTGGTTAGTTAATCCTAGATCCATTTTTAATCATTGATCTGTTTCTTGCTGCCTTCCCAGATTGTACTATTTGCCTCAAGACTGCATTTCACATGACCTATGCATTTTAACACTATATTAATGTCACCTGAATGGGGTGCACACGTCACAGAGAGGTCGGCAAGACTGCAGTGTAGATACACACCATCATAAACATGTAACTGGTACAGAAATACCCCATCCTCACTGCTAACACTGTACTCTGCACCTTGCATTCACAGACATGTGCTTAGATCAGCTAATCCATTTTAATTACTTCAAAAATTTACCTCTAATCTGAATAACTATGTATCATGTTGGCTGTGTCTACCTGTGCAAGATTACAGAAGCTGTTCTTTGAGAGGGAGGCTTAGACTGGTCACCGAAGCAGTGCCGTCACCATACCGGACTTAGACTGGTCACTCAAACAGTGCCGTCACCATACCGGACTTAGACTGGTCACTCAAACAGTGCCGTCACCATACCGGACTTAGACTGGTCACTCAAGCAGTGCCGTCACCATAGTGGGATTAGACTGGTCACTCAAGCAGTGCCATCACCAAAAAGGGATTAGACTGGTCACTCAAGCAGTGCCATCACCAAAAAGGGATTAGACTGGTCACTCAAGCAGTGCCGTCACCATAGTGGGATTAGACTGGTCACTCAAGCAGTGCCATCACCATACCGGGCTTAGACTGGTCACTCAAACATTGCCATCACCATACCAGGTTTATACTGGTCACTCAAGTTTTACCGTCACTGTAGTGGGATTAGACTGGTCACTGAAGTGTGCCATCACCATACCACCATGCTTCTTAGACAACTGATCACTGCAAGGATGACACTGTCAACAAGAAGGGAACCTTTGTTCCCTCTAAAACACAGGTGTCAGACTCCATTCCTGGAGGGCCGAAGTCCTGCACATTTTTGGGTTTCCCCTCGTTTAACACACCAGATTCAACGTCTTGTGCCAATTACCACATAGATGTTGAGCTTAATCATTTGTGGTGGAACAGGGAAAGGACTAAGCTTCACAGAGCTCCGGCCCCCCAGGACTGCAGTTTGACACCCCTGCTCTAAGACAAGGCAACCAGCTTCCTGTAGTGTTAGGGTCAGTGGCACCAGTGTTTGCTGCTTCATCAGGTCACCACATTAAACCTTCGGCTGATTCATGGAATCCGTACTGCTGCCCCTCCATGTAAGTTAATCGTTTTTCATTTTAATTTAGTTGTTAAAATTTTGAAGCAGCGCAGACCATTAAAACTGCAGCCCTTATATCACAATCATGCAAATAAGAGTGGTCATCCTCTCTCCATTACAGCCGGTGCAGAGAAACCATCTTCTGTCATTCAATTATCGAAGTCAGGAAAGGAAAGAGAGGTTAGTATAGGGGGTATCACATAGAGATGTGAGCAGAGGCTCTTGAACAGTAACACAGAGCCATTCCTCCCCAGGAGATAGTGCTTGTCTGTGAGCGTGACTGAGCGCCCCCTGTAGGTCATCACCCCATCACTCAGGGACACTTCAGGCTCCAATTAGGCGCCGCAGCAACCCTAACACTCAGTCAGGTTAGGTGACACGACAGCATAACCTTCAGCGCTCAGCTGCCGCCATTTGCACACGTCCGCTGTTTCTTCTCATTTCCTCGAGAAGTGACATCTAACCCCCCCCCCTCCCCCCAGTGTGGTGATACTCTGCAGTCAGATGCTCCAGTTACCTGGGCATTAAACACATGTTTCTGACATATCTTTTTCAGTAATGTGCTGGATTAGTCACAGATGGTGCTAGTGTGTCACCCGCCACCAGGTCTGACCGAGCTGTGCCTGGACGGCTCAGGTTGAGGGCAGTGGGGACCACCTGGCGACAGCACGTCCCTGTCTATGATTCGATAATGGGTCAGCAGACCATAAAGCTCCTAGGTCAATGCTGTCTATCTATGTGCTTAAGAAGTATTTTTAGCTCCATCTATAGGCAGAGGCCATACTTTGTTGTTATTGTTTCATGCCTTCCAGCAGACTTGTTTAGGATTTTACATCTCTTAGTTCTATGGTTTCCGAAACCTTGTAGCCGTCAAAGTTTGCTTCATTTTTATTTATACATTCCAGCCAAAACAAAGCTACTCACAAAGAATATATAAATATCCATCCACCCATTCAGCCAATGAGGGGTGAGTGGCTCAGTGTGTTAAATCTCTCTGCTTTCTGATTAGAAGAGTGCCGGTTCAAGCCCCAGCCTTGTCAGAAGTCACATATTTATGGATCGTTAAGCAAGACCCATTACCCCCAGGTCCAGAACTGCTGCATGTTGGCTGATGCTGTGCTATGGAAAGGAAGATGTGGAAGGTGAAGAGACAAATTCCAGTGTACTTGTATAAATGGCAAATAAAGGATTTACCAATTCTTTTAATCATTTCATTCATCCACATTCCAATTGTTTACTTTGATCAAGGTCATAAGATACATAAACATATATTACCAAAAACAAAACCACACATAATATAGAATAAGATGTCAAACTCCACAGTCCACCTCCACCCCTCACTATTGCTACTCCACTCTGATTTACAGCATTAAAAAGGTACTTCAAGGAAGACCACCAGTGCAACTGAATACCAAAAATTTACAGACTCCTTAACTCCCAGCTGTTGATCTTTTGGAAAAATAATTTAATTCTGTCTATGTGGTCTACAGGGAATCAAACAAATCCCCTAAGATGTAAGGGTCAAAATCAGCAATATTTCACTGTCAAGATGGCCGGTAGAGTTCCCTTAAAGTTAATGATAAAAGGATGGTCATTGTCAAGATGGCGGATAGAGTCCCCTTAAAGTTCATGATAATAGGATGGTCATTGTCAAGATGGCCGGTAGAGTCCTCTTAAAGTTCATGGCAATAGGAGGGTCAAACTCAGCATTGTGTCACTGTCAGGTGGTCTGAAGGGTTCCCTTCAAGTCCCCAGGGGTGGAGTGAGGTGCTTAAACTTAAGAATGTATCACTGCCAAGGTGACCTGTAGAGTGCCCAAAAAATCCCTCAGGGTGGAGTGTTCAAACTCTGAAATGTATCACTGTCAAGGTGGTCTGTAAGCTCCCTTTCAAACTCTTAAGGATGGGGGGGGGGGGTCAAACTCAGTAATGTGTCACGGCCAAGGTTACCTGTAGGGTCCCCATAAAATCCCTGAGGGTGGAGTGTTCAAACTCTGAAATGTGTCAGTGTTAAGGTGGTCTGTAGGGTCCCCTTAAAATTCTCAAGGATCGGGGGTTAAACTCAGTAATGTGTCACTAGGGTCTAGTATGTCGCTGTTAACCCACAATCCTGCTTCCAAACTTCCAAACTATTCACTATTCTTGATTTTCATTTTAGGACTGAAAGGTACCTGGGCCAGACCAGCAACAATTAAAACGACATTACACAAATCTACACCCAAAACACCATTAGTATCCTTTTGTAATGTGCACCTACAACAAAAGACATCCAATCAGCAGTGTTCCTGTGAGAGCTACCGGAACAATAAAGTGCTTGATAATGGGCTTTTCTGTAGATAATTAATACCCATCAGAGACAGACCAGACACAGGCATAGCAGGTCTACATTGTCCTGCCCTTTCTTCCGTCAAGGAGGTCAGTTACCCAACATCTGATGCAGATAAATCTGAGCCACAGATTCACAGGGTGGAGGTGGGCTGGGGTATAGTAAAGTGTATCGCCTTGAGATTGCTGACCTTAACATCTTAACTGTAAAACATTTTTAAAAATTGGTGGGCAGCATTTGCATGCCCTTCACATCACAAAAACAATCTCCTCTAATGAAAGGAAGCTTGAGTTCAGTGGTCTTTGGAGTACTTTTCTCACTATGCTTCTGACAGCAATGCTCCAGCTCAAGTGTTTCTGGGGAGGCAAAAATCTACTTTGTGCTCAGTTACATTTTGTAATAGTGCATGAGAAACAGAGGAGATTACATGTATCTCAGGGGAGTAAAGAATCCCTGAACTCAATTGTTACCCATGTCCTGATTTCAGAATGAAAACCACAATAGTCACATCATGCATTAAACTGAATAACTAAAGCATTTCCAAGTCCACCTCATCTGCCGTAATCTAACCACATATAATCTAACCACATCTAATCTGCCCTAACCTAAACAAATCTAAAGCTTGTGCCAGAAGGTTGTTCTTTTGGTGTGCCATTATCGTAATTTATTTGCTTACATGCTTGTTTATTGATCTATCAGTCTATCAATCTGTCTGTCTGTCTATCTATCTACAGTATCTATTTTACTGTACTGTTGCAAGGAGACCATGCACAGAAGACTTTCATAGTATGTAGTGCATTGTACTCTGCTTTATTTCAGCTTTAAATTTCGAATGAATGTACAGTGGTACCTTGGTTCTCATACTTAATCCATTCCGGACTCGAATCCTAAAAAGTCCTGATCGAATTTTTCCCATAAGAAATAATGGAAAACCAATTAATTGGTTCCCGGCCCCCAAAAATTACACCTAAATACTATTTTTTTAGCATTTAAACACAAAATGAACAGGATAAAACAAGAAGAGCATTTTTTGTAATTGCTTCCAAAATTATAAAGATCTTATCCCAACATTACCCCTGTCCTGCCCCAATTGTCCACTCCTTCCGTGTGCCATGCCCCCTTGATAACCTTGTGTGGGATCCCCATGTGATCAGCTGTTTCTGGTTGTTGTCATTAGTCCTCTGTATTAAGTACGCGTTTCAGTTTGTTTCCCCAGTCCGCTCATTGGGTGCGTTCAACTTGCTTACAAAGTACTGGCTTAAAGCTTAGCATTCTGATCCTGATGCAATGCATTACGGTTAGATGCTTTGCGACCTCTCACCCGGCTGCACAAACTGGAACCGCCTCCGTGACGACACACCTTCATCCTTATTGGCTGAAGAGTTTAGTTACACGCATTACGTTTGTATTCCAGGCAGTTCCGATGCATAATCTGCTATTTCTAGTAGTAAGAACTGGTTTTCAGTTAATTTACGTGATAAAATAAAGTTTAAAAAGATTACATAAATGCTCTAATAGTACACGTAAGTTAGTGGTTTATTTATTGTTAGTTACTGTAATGTTGCACTGCTTTATTTGGTTAATCGTCCATTCTGTGAAGAAGACATTCAAGTAAGAATTGCATTTCCTGGCTCATACAATTTATTGTTAGGTCAGCATTCACGGTTTGACTTCTGATATTCAGATTGAGTTCTAGGTCAACCTGGTTTGTTGGCCTTTCAAGAAATTCGATTTCTAGTGAGTTTGAGAACCAAGGTACTGCTGTACTTGAAAAATTTAGCTATCCATCCATTTTCTCCCACTTATCCAAGGTCGGGTCGTGGGGGCAGCAGTCTCAGCAGGGAAACCCAGACTTCCCTCTCCCCAGCTACTTCATCCAGCTCCTCTGGGGGATTCCCAAGACGTTGCCAGGCCAGCTGAGAGACATAGCCTCTTCAGCGTGTCCTGGGTCTTCCCCGGGGTCTCCTTCCAGTGGGACACGGTCAGAACACCTCACCAGGGAGATGTCCAGGAGGCATCCTTATCAAATGCTCGAGCCACCTCATCTGGCTGCTCTCGATGCGGAGGAGCAGCGGCTCCACTCTGAGTTCCTCCCAAATGACCGAGCTCCTCACTCTAAGGGAGAACCCAGCCACCCTATGGAGGAAACTCATTTCAGACGCTTCTCTCGTTCTTTCTGCTCGTGACCATGGGTGAGGATAGGAAGGTTTGCCTTTTGGCTCAGCTACTTCTTCACCATGACAGACTAATGCAGCACCCGCATCACTGCAAATGCCGCACCGATTCGCCTGTCGATCTCCCGTCCCCTCACTCGTGAACAAGATCCCGAGGTACTTCAACTCCTCCACTTGGCGGAGGACCCCATTCCCAACACGGGAGAGCATTCTACCCTTTTCCGCCTGAGGACCACGGTCTCAGAATTGGAGGTGCTGATTCTCATCCCAGAAGCTTCACACTCGGCTGTGAACTGTCCCAGCAAGAGCTGAAGGTCATGGTCCAATGAAGCCAACAGAACCAGATCATCTGCAAACAGCAGAGACCTAATCCTGAGGTCACCAAACTAGACACCCTCAACGCCCTGGCTGCACCTAGAAATTCAGGTCCATAAAAACTATGAAAAAGAATCGGTGACAAAGGGCAGCCCAACATATTCCCAGAGCGCCCCCCACAGGACTCCCCAAGGCACACAGACAAATACCTTCTCCAAGTCCACAAAACACATGTAGACTGGTTGAGCAAACTCCCATGAAGCCCCCAGAACCCTGCGGAGGCTAAACTACACTGCTCCTCCTGTATCCGAGGTTTGACAATCCGGCAAGCTAATTTGCTCATTTTGAAGATCCCTATTACAACTATCATTTGTCTTAACTACTGGATAACATCAGTGTTCATTAGCTATGTACAGGGTAGCCAGCTCTCACACATCTCATACAACTCACACCTTCAAACTCTGTTGCTGACACAAGAAATATTATGGCAAATCTAGATTATTCCATTTGAAACCTAAAAGTAGCTACGTCAAAAG
Organism: Pollimyrus isidori; assembly: GCA_019775955.2. Lineage (NCBI taxonomy): Eukaryota > Metazoa > Chordata > Actinopteri > Osteoglossiformes > Mormyridae > Pollimyrus > Pollimyrus isidori. The sequence goes on from JABFDZ020000042.1 coordinate 204,959, forward strand.
CATGGGGTAGTTTGAAAATCTTACAAACTATTTACTAGTTAATAAAAATGCTTGTGCAGATTTGTCTCAAATTGAAAATTTCATTCTAGCCAGCTGACCAAAGTTGCCATCCATTCAGCCAAAATATCATAAACATGAGGTTAGGGCTGACTTCTAATAGTCGAGGATTCGACGATTCGATTCGTAGACGTCTGATTCGACTATGAACCTCATAGT
>JABFDZ020000042.1:215796-232876 GCA_019775955.2 Pollimyrus isidori
ATCAGGTTTCGACAAACCCTCAGACCGACACCCGCCAACCAGGCTTCTGCAAACCCTCAGACAGACACCCGCCAACCAGGTTTCTGCAAACCCTCAGACCGACACCCGCCAATCAGGTTTCTGCAAACCCTCAGACCGACACCCGCCAATCAGGTTTCGACAAACCCTCAGACCGACACCCGCCAACCAGGCTTCTGCAAACCCTCAGACAGACACCCGCCAACCCGGTTTCTGCAAACCCTCAGACCGACACCCGCAAACCAGGTTTCGGCAAACCCTCAGACCGACACCCGCCAATCAGGTTTCTGCAAACCCTCAGACCGACACCCGTCAACCAGGCTTCTGCAAACCCTCAGACAGACACCCGGCAACTCAAACATGGTTGGTCTTCCGTGAAACTGAAGGAAAACCTCTCAGTCTCATCCCCTCCAGTCATGTCGAACTCACTTACTGGTCATCAGGCATCTAGGCAAGGTTACCATGACATCCAATATGCTGGCTGCCCCCCCCCCCCAAAACCTCTCCTTTGCAATTTGAGCTAAATTGGTCTTGATTTTCTTCATTGCTGATGAGCTGACATTAAACTTAGCCCCGTCCTGCCTCCGCGATGTCTGTCCCCAATATGAAATTCCTCCCTTTCTTCTGCTAAGCTAAAAATTAGCCCCAAACCAACGGTAAATCCTTTACAAGCCCCGACCACAAAGCTTCAACAAATTTACTAAGGATGTGCAATTATATATCTTTCAGCAGCAGTCTGCTATCTTGTCCCGAAAGCCAGACTTATCTCTGAGCTTTTAACTGGTTGATAATCCAAACGTCTTGTCCAGTACACCGACTGCGTCGAATAAACGGATTAGAGTCTTTCCTACAATCTCTGTTTCACCTCCCCGTTCGTTTGGTTAAAGATCTGAAATCAGCTAAACAAAAAAACTCATGGCGATATGAAAATCATCATCTTTCGACAGGGACGGCCTACAGGGAAGTGCATCTTTAAGGCACGATGTGACAAATCTATGGGCAGCTCTGCTGATCTTCATCACAGTCCTGTGGCGTTTATGATGTCTGTCACACTGTCTGCTTGTATATTTAAAGGTTATTTGCTCAGGGCTTAGAAGAGTTTTATCACCTCACAACAGCCTCACTAAACTCAGCTGTGATGCTTCCACGATGGGGTCCCAACCCACCCCAAGAGGGCAACCCCCACGGCCTGACCACAGGATTACATCAGATGCCGCATAATCCTCTGTCTTATCTCGCCTGTGATTGATGTACCGGCTTTCCGGAAGGTAACGCGGAGCGCCGTCCCACCGTGTCTGAAGCCCAAGACCGTGTTTAAATTGACCGTGGAGCACAGAGGAGCATCAGTAAATACTGGGAATGTAAACTTGAAGGGAGCCTGTATCGAGCGTGTGAAAGCATGTGAACAAGTAAACACCAAACACATGTATCACCACAAGCTAGTGAGTCGTTACAGTCTGTTGGCCGTAATTTAAGGCAAATGAGGCAAAAGATGCAACAAAAAAACAAAGAACAGAAAGTGCTGTTTTTTCTTATATTTCCTGATGACTTCCCTGGCAGGGTCAAGCCCAGGAGAGAGAAGAAGTCAAGGATTTATGCCTAATTAAATATCATTATATGCGATGGCTGACGCACTGTTTTCCAGGCTTTCCTGGATTCCGGAATAGATAGAAGGTGACGGATCTCATGCAGCCACTCAGATAAATGCCACAGCCAGTCTGACGGCAGAGCAATGCCCCCGACGCTCTGACACCGGAAGCTTTTAGGGTCACGCACAGCCAACAGCGGTGGGGAAATCTGTGAGCTGGACTGCTTATGTGACAAAAGTTAGAACCGCAGAACACAGGGAGCGGTCGGCGAGCCCTCGCCAATGAGAAGGCAGGCGCAACGGCGCCACCTGGCGGAGCTGGCAGCGGTGGTGTCTACCACCCCCTTATCACACTTTCATGTGGGGCCCCAACGTTTGTGGCTCTGTTTTGGTGCTAACAGTCACTACACTCGGAGAGGCAGGGGGCCCCAAATTGACTTTTTAAATGGGGACCCAGAAAAAGCAAAGCTTCTGCCTCCCGCCTTCTGTATGTGTGCAGGATAGTTTAGGCTTTACTTTCCTCAGGTGCACGATTTCAAAATAATGAGAATCGCTCGCACGATTCAATGCTTATGTTCTCCTGGAAGACCTGAAGAGACTCTTATTCGGACAAAAAAAAATGGGACGACAGAGAATAAAAAGAAACATATTTCCATTTTTATGAGTTTGGTGTCAAAGCGATGCAGAGCATTAAATAAATCTAATATCCTATTAGGAAGCCTTTTCAAAGACACTGAGCTGAGCTCACGTACACTTCTAAAGGACCCCTGCACCCGCAACCAGGATCACCACCACTCAAACCACACATTTACATTGGGTCCCAAGGGTTTGGGGGCCCCCTGCTGGTCACAAATAATCACTACATGGGAGGGCTCGAAAGGGCCCCTGCCTTTCACTTCTGATGGGGGTGCCATCGAGAGGAAGAGAGGAGCGGAGGTCGATCAAACTGTCAGGGCAACATAACCAGCCTATCGAGAGGAACCGTCAGTGAGCGCCGCTTGTCGATAAGAAAGAGAGTCGTTACCTTGAAGAGCCGCAGGATGTTGGCCACCATGATGGAGACGGAGCTGGCGGAGGCTCCGATGACGCCGACCACGCGCTCGGGCTTGGTGATAATGGGTGGGCCGCCGCCCAGACACTTGACGTCGGTACCGTCCTTCTCGATGAGCGCCTGCACAAAGGTGAGCGACTGCTCCAGCGCATGTGTGTCCCGCGAGCACGTGTCCAGGATGCGGGCGCCTAGCGTGATGTTGGGCAGGAGCTCGGGGTCGTTGTTGATACGGTCCAGCGCGAACAGCATGGCCTCCAACCGGTGGATGCCCTTTTCCTTCTTGAGCTCCCCGCAGGCCTTACCGTCGTTCCCGCGGGCGTGAACGGGAAACAGCCCCCCCAGTGCGATGTCCCCGTCGATGCGGATGGAGTTCAGGTACGTGTGACCCGGTGCCCTGGGCTTGGCCTCCAGCGTGGCCAGCAAGCAGTAGATCAGGACCAGCGCCGAGACCTGGCCAGTGCGATCCCTCCAGCAGCCTGTGGGTGGCGCCATAGTGGCAGACAAAACTTTTGCTCGAAATCTCTTCAAATTAAAAGCCCAAACAAACCTGTTCTGGGGATCAAACTTCAAAGTGCTTCAATCCAAGCTCTTTCAAAGGCCGCCCTCCTGTCCTTCCCCAGAGCCGCGCCAGATAAGAGCAGATTAAGCTCCGCCTTCAGCTTTTCTCCTCGCTGAGCAGTTACCAAACAGCCCGGGATGAGGAGCAGCCCGCACTGCCACCAGCCGTCTCCAGGGGCATCAGGAAGCGTAACTGTGGGTGGGGGGGGGGTGCTGGGTAAGCGGCTTCTGCCTGCTCCGCTTGGCCCTGCTGCGGGATTTTTAATATACCCCCTTCTCTGACGCAGGAGCGCTTCTCCGTCAGTCATACAAGTCCGGCAGAGGTGTAGGCATGTCCTCCCAAAGCCAGCGAAGGGAAGCCTGGGAGGAGAGAAGAAGAGGAGGGTGAGGAGAGATGGTGACGCCTGACGGTGAAGGTGTAAGAGGCCCAGGGCTGCGTGGTCGGCTGTCAGACATGGCCTGGCCCTGTTAATCGCATTGCTGTGTATGGTGAGACACACTTTACACGCCATTAAAATCAAAGCACTGGGTTGCAGTTAGGAACCCAAGCCCAGCATATTCCAGGCCCCAGCGGTGCACAGAACACCCCTAACCACAGCACTCCCCATCTCCCCTCACCCACAGTCCTGTCCCCTCCCCTGCAGTCCTATGTCTCTGTCCCCTCCCCCACTGTCCTGTCACCCTCTCCGCTCCTGTCCCGTGCCCCACTGTGCTGTCACGTAAAGTCACAGCTTGCTGTTTCCTGTCGCTCAGGGTCACACACGAGCCGGCACACACAGGGCGTCATCCTAAAATACACTCTCAGTGAGAGGCAGCACAGAGGAGTGCTAAAGTACTGACTCTGCCTCTCTCATGCTCACCTAAGAAACTTTTCTGTGGGAGCAGCACTTAGGGTATTTATGATTGTTGCACGTCTGTGTGACTGTTGCATTTAAAGTCTAAAAATCAGCAATAAATACCGATATGGTTATCAGTGTACTGAAAAGACATGTCTGTTAGCTTAAACAAATTCCATGTAATGAAATCCATCCAACAGATGATTATGATTTCTCCAATACTAATAAATAACGAAATCGTTATCAGTGCCTGCTTGTTGGATGATCTACTTGTCAGAGTGTAATCTATGCCGCAGCCCTTTATCTACCCCAATGTTTAATTTCTTATACAAAGCCAATAAAGCACCGAAGACACCAATTACAGCTCAGTGCCTCACAGAATAGGCGAGGAAATCACTGTGTCTTCTGACAACTCCCTCACATGTAAGAACAAGCACAGGCTTCGTGTGCAAAGCACCACAATGGGGTCGCAGACATCCTGCAGGGATTCTGAATCCCAGAATTATGGGTATTTTTAGGAGCAGAGATGCACCCCCCACACACACACTCCCCCCTCCCCCCCCACTCTTCATGGCTGCTACGAGCCGAACGCCTCAGTGTTGAATTAAGAGGCATGTAAAATGACGCCTCTGTTAGATGTATATTTTCAGATGGGGAGGGTGCGACAGCAGCTCCTGGGGGGCAGGTTTGGGGTTGCCTACATGTCTGTGATGCAGCGAGGAGGAGCAAGGTGGTGAGTTTGGCCAAAATGCTGCATGATTTTCTCCCGAAAAACATCAAACATTCCTGGCGCGTGTTGAGTAAGTAACAGAAACCTGCCTAATCCCCCAGTGACAAATTACTCACTTGCTCTGTCCACCTGAAGATAATTCACACTTAATTTATCTATATCTGGGGGGGGGGGGGTGGTTATTGGGAGACGTGTCAGTGACCCTCCCCCCCTCCGCCACCATAAAGATGTGATCAGTGCTATTTCTCACTGTGCAGGCAATAGATTTAAGAGTGGATGCAGCGAGATGCCAGGGATATTACAACGACATTAACGTGCAACACAAACACGGAGACAGCTGCCTGGTATCACGTGAAAACATCCATTCCTCACTTGACTGCTACCATGCGAAAAAGTCGCCTCAGTATCCCAGCATTTTCCAGTGAGTAAACTCAGCCGTGCAAAGTGGCTTCCAGATGTCATCCTCGCAGTGGATTCGGCGACCAGTGCATCCCGCAGTGGGGGGGGGGTTAGATCTCACCAAGCCGTCTGGGATCAGTGACACTCTGGCCCAGTCTCTCCTGACCTCAGAACCATGGGCAGTAAGTACAGGTATTGCATGTGGTCCCAGTGCACGGCAAGTCCCAGGACTGACCATCATCAGCCATTTTTAGTGGCTAGTTTCCGTCTACACTGTGGTCATAAATCGCCATCGCCAGGGATTAATGGGTTGCTTATTTCTAGCTGGCATTCATTTGCAATTCTCCAAACAACCATTCAGTGCCATGAAATCTGCTGTCACCAGGCTAGTATGCTGTGACTAGAAGGTTGCTGGTTCAAACCCCAAGGTTGGCGGTGTAACCCCCACATGCTGACCCTGCTTTCTCAATTGGCCGTCATTTTGGATAAAAGCATCTGTTCAAATACACAAAATGAAAGCCAGTGTGGGGGTTCGTTGGTGCTGAAGACCTTTCTGTAGCTCTGCTCTGTAGCTCTGCTCTGTCCCCTTTGTTCCGCACAACCCTGCCTGCTCTAGTGACCGTCTTTAAACCTTGGCATGTGGGAGAATGCAGGGCTCTGCAAATCAGCTACATAATCCTGCATCATTCTAATTTTTATGACTGTATTTCATTACAAGCATATACAGTCCCTTGCACATCCTCGCATAGACTGTAAATAATCTCTAGATTACTCATAATACCTAATACCCAAGTAAATAATAGTGTCACACCCGATCGTCCAATACTCCTGTGTGCCACACCCCACTTCGGTGACCATGTGTACAATCCCGATTGTTATCAGTGTTTCCATTAAGTCCTGTGTATTTAGGCCCACGTCAGAGTATGTATTCCCAGTTCCGTCATTGTCTTCTCCTGTTGTACCGGCTTGTTCTGCTAAAATAAACCCCTTGTTCCCGGATCTCCATCTCCCCGACCCCTGATTCCCCGCTCCCTGCTAGCCCAGCGGTCTGACAGCTAGGTAAGGAGTTGTTATACTGTATTATTTAAGGAATAATGATAAAAAATAAACGTTTGTACATGTTCAGTACAAACGCAACAATGGTAGTATGTATGGAAATACAATTGTAGAGACCCTTCAGCAGGGTATGCCTACACAGGGTATGCCAATTCGCATGGATTCAGTGTAGTGCTGGGCACATAGGACCGACCGTATATAATTACGTTAGATGCTTGTATTCCTGAGCTTACAATGGATCCCTCTAAGAAAATCGTCAGACAGAAGATCCATTAAAGATGCTACAGTAGCAGCCTCTACTGAATTAGATTTTTGATTTTTGATTTTGAAGATGCAAACTGAAAAGCCATTAATAGAAACACTGTATAAATTCACTCAAGGTGGCTCGTGTGGGGATTCGACACAGTAGTAAAAAGAACTCAGTTGTGGAAAGTCCTATTTACAATTTCCCTGCCTCTGTTGTAGATGAAGATGGAGGTTGGATCTATTGGCCCTGACATCTGATATCCAGGAGTTCCAAGTCCCAATCAAATCCCATCCCTGTACGCTCTCAGTCTCTTCGAGGGACGCAGGATGAAGATCATGACTTAGTCAGATCCCCATTACCTAACAGCTAATCTATAATGAATGAGGTGTATTCATTGCAGAGCTGAAAGGGGGATCGAAGAAAGCTTTTTTAAAGTTAAAAGAGGAATATATTCTCGAGCCGCACTGGAGATGTGCATTTCTCGCGCTTTTAACTTAACGGAGTGGCAGGCAGAGTACTGGGTAACAAGTCAGAGGATCCTAGGCTGTTATTACATCAGGCAAGGGCGGGAATACAGGAGTGGGGGCTTTTGGGGGGCGCAGAGAGACCGGGGAGCCAACGACAGTCTGAGACCTGCTTGAGTCCTACAGAAGCACCGAGCTGCTGTAAACACACGCCCTGTGAATAAAGCCCAGGCTGTGAGAGCCTGTTACTCCACTGTGAGCAGGAATTACACTATGGATCTACAAACGTCAAGGATGGGTTTGTCATTTCAGCGAAGGCTATTCTGAAAAACGACACACATTTTCTTGAGAAAGCAGGGTTAGAAAGTCCCTGGAACAATGGGGAATTAAGGGTTTCATGTGTCGAATGCTGTATTCACTCTACTGACCCTGGGATTTGAACTGACCACCTTCTGAACACGGGATCAAACGTCCAACCCACCGAGGTACACATCACTTGTGCGATAATGGGTAATAATGTAAAGCACATTTGTATAAAATATGCTCCACCAATCTGGTCATTTTCGGCACACTGTTTTGACGATGATACCAAGCACACAGACATTCATTAGTTTTCACACATTCCATTGCAGTCTCTTAAGACACACAGACACCAGTGGGTGAGTGAAGTCTGGGGTCCAAGTACAAAGACGGCTATTTATCTATGGCCCCCTGGAGCAATGATTTGGGGTTGATAAACTCACATAAGGGCCCAACAGGGATTCAAACTGGCAACCTTCCAGACCTAGGCGCACAAGCGTATTTTAAGTTACAACATTACATTGTGATAAGTGTTGAGCGATTTAATTTATTGTACAATAACAAAGACCTGATGTTTAACAACTGCGTTGATATTTAGTTCTGTGTGAGGAAGCATTTTCTTCCATAGCATTTTGCTGGTTATTTTAGCCCTTATTTTTTATAAATCTCTTCTCTTTACGTGACTGCTCTTGATGTGGTTTTAATTGCATTCTCATACAAACATACAGCAAAAGAGTCCCGTGAGAACCTTCCGGAAAACGTCCACATACTGCACGCTCTCAGCTCCTCTCATCTTCACCGTCTCAGAATCCGTCACCAGCCGCCATGTCCAGATGGCCAGGAGCGGAACATTCCGGAGACGGCCAGGCGGGGACCTGCTATTTTCTCTCACGTTGCATCTTGCACTGTATCATATTTTTAAGACAATGCAAATCAGTGCCACAGAGAGTTCACCAGTCTGATTAAATAATACAACACAAAGCGACCGGCACGAAACAACAACATTCTGCATGTCTGCAGTTACAACAACAAAAACAGGGAGCATTTACGATTCGGTGTCTACTCTGGGATCTGTAAGGCAAACTGCAAAAGATTCCTGTGGTTAAAGCATCCATCCATTCATCTATCTAACTTTCTATCCATCCACGCATCCTTCCAACGCTGGGGGATCAGAAGTCCACCCCAGAATCCCCAGGAGGTGAGTCTGGAGACCCCCATGACAGGATGGCAGCATGCCACACTTCCCCTGAAGGCCGGGATATATGGCTATACACCGAGCAGGAAGCCAGGCTTGTGAGGAGTGAGGACATGTGTTGTTTGTTTACTGCTTGCAGTTCGCCAAACCATTCATAAGAACCATCTTAGATATTTGCCACGGTTGCACTTAGCAAACACAGACAGAGCGTGTGCTGTGTGCAGGTTACAAAGACAGCCGCAGTGCATGTTCTGTAATGCTCGCTGGCGCCCCCCTCAGCCTCTGTCAGGCTCTCCATGCCCGTTCTTTTGTGTCCCAGTGCAACACGGCCATTATTCTCAGCATAATTATATCCTGCCTGTGATGGCAGCACTGTGCTGCTATCAGATATTAATTAAAAGCCTGTTTATACTGTCTCCCAAACAGCTCCCACAATGCCACACCGACTGAGTCGAGTCTTTTAATCCCGGCTTTGTACGATGCCCATCTTTCCTCTCTGATTCCGCTAAAATTGCACACTGGGTTCCTCTCTGTGGAAAGTAAACCCAGAAAAAAGTGTCTTGTTTTCTCAGTAGTCTGTGCTGCCAACACACCTGATATCTGGGGTGTTTATCAATATGCATACTTCACTGTTGTTGCGTTCTCGCCCACCCCTTTGACGTCATCTGGCGAAGTACAGTTCCAGTACTCGTGTTCAGCAGGATGTCGGACAGTAAGACTCCCCAGATGTCATTCTTGCCCAGCCCCAAATATAAAGGATGCATCAGTTGGCATCCCTGCCAACGAGAACAATCTCATGATTCACTGCGTCCCAAGTTCATTCTTGGGAGGCCAGTTAGCATGAATGCTTTTGCCAGGGACAAAATCATGTTCTTTGCGTCCTTGGTATTGATAAACACCCCTGGACTTTCAGCGCCAACTGCTCCAGGGGGGCTAATCAAACACTTTCCCTGGGTTTCTTACTCTGCCTTTAAATAAACGCTGCCCTCTTTGAGGCAGATAGGGACTATGATGGGGGAACAGTGTCCACGCAGCAGGCTGGTATTTAGGTCACTCTCATCACAGTCGCCGTTTCCGGGCCCCAGGGAGGCCTGCCAGACATTAGGAAATAAAAAATAAAAAACAGGCACACTTGGTGCTCACTGTAGACTCCCTCCCTGGCCCACTTTTCGGGGTGGAGGGGGGAGGGGAGTAATATTTCACGTCATGCTGTGATTTATCACATGACCAGTATGCACCCCCTACCCTCAGCACCAACGTTTCCAAGCACTGAAGGAGTGGAACCTTCTCAGTGGGGGTCGACAGGCAGGGTTAGCTGGGGCCGCCATGGCCTGATACACCCCACCCCCCCGACCATGGTGAGGACACTGCACGGTGGCTCTCTCTCCTCGGCCCTGATAGCGTGCCACCCCCCCGAAACCGCCATGATGTTCTGGGGGTGGGTGTCAGGCTGTTGAACAGCACAGCAAATTTAGCAGCTCCAAACAGAGCAGTGTTTTATTTACCTTATTCATGGTCCTGAAAACAAATTGGGTGGGGGGGGCATAAATATTTCATCCATCATCCATCTGCCTTTTGGCAACTTAGTGGGGGATCGTCACTGCGAGTCCTGTGTGATCACGGGTTAGACAGGCTGGGGGCACACGCAGGGCAATCAGGGCTATTTCTGCCACGGTTGACACCCTAACATATGCCGAGGTGTCGTGTTTCTGCCGTGTGAATGTGGAATATGTGGGGGAAAGGCCCAAGGGCAACGTCAGAGTACAGCTGCTGCCAGTCCAGGTGACCCCGCCTTCATCATAACCCCGCCTCCAACCTGACTCCGCCTCAGACATGACCCCCCCCACCTTCACTGTGACTTTGCCTTCATAGTGACTCAGCGTTGGAGCGAGTCTGGCTTTCAGGGAGTGTGGCAGTAAATGCTTATAATATCCATGTATTAATATCCAACTCAGAATTTAAAAGTATGGAGTTAGTCAACAGCAAGATGCAGGCTGTGGCTCTGTGGATTAGAACTGAATGTCATGATCTTGGGCCCTTGAGCAAGGCCCTTAATCCCCAGCTGCTCCAAGGACTGTCTGAATGTGCTTTCTAAACTGTATGCTGCATTGACTAAAAAAACAGGCTTATACCTACTGAGGGCCCATGCATCCTTCAATATGTATGTAACAAAAACAGGCCTGTATTTACAGCGGGCCCAAGCATCCTTCACTAATTATATAAACAAACAGGCCTGTATTTATAGCAGGCCCATGCATCCTTCACAAAGGATATAACAAAAAACAGGCCTGTATTTACAGCGGGCCCGTGCATCCTTCACAAATTATATAACAATAACAGACCTGTATTTATAGCAGGCCTGTGCATCCTTCACAAAGTATATAACAAAAAAACAGGCCTGTATTTATAGCTGGCCCATACATCCTTCTCAAAATATATAATAAAAACAGGATTGCATTTACAGAAGGCCCATGCATCATTCACAAAGTATATACAAAAACAGGCCTGTATTTACAGCGGGCCCATGCATCCTTCTCAAAGTATATAATAAAAACAGGCCTGCATTTACAGAAGGCCTGTGCATCATTGTTATCCAAGTGAGAACACGGGACCCAAGATTACCAAATAATCAACTAATTTAATAATGATAGTAAAAATGCTATACAACATATACACTCACTTAAAGGATTATTAGGAACACCTATTCAATGTCTCATTAATGCAATTATCTAATCAACCAATCACATGGCAGTTGCTTCAATGCATTTAGGGGTGTGGTCCTGATCAAGACAATCTCCTGGACTCCAAACTGAATGTCAGAATGGGAAAGAAAGGTGATTTAAGCTATTTTGAGCGTGGCATGTTAGTGTCGTGGAAAATAAATGCAGGAGAAGAAAATCATACCATAACAGAAACAAACCAAATGGCACCGTGCAACAGGCGCTTCAGCACGGGCCCCCATTTCCCCCCCAAAGCCAGGCCTTTTTAAAAAGAAGCAGATCAGCTATGGCCTTAATGAGCAGCAAGTATAACAAGCTCACATGGAATAGCGACAGCACTCAGAGTAGTCACAATGTGAACTACAAACACTAGATAGCAATTAGTCCGCAGTCCACGCTCCAAGTTGTCACAATCATTCACAATGTCTATAATAAAAAGGGGCCAGAAAAACTCAAGCGACGGGACAAACCTTTCAGCTCCTTATAAATCCTGTTCTGTTTAATTAAAAACGGCAATAAATAACAAAGCTCCACTGTTCCCTCTGCATTCATGTAGCTGCGAACATTTAGCAGTGGCCAAAGCAATCTGGATAACAGTGTTAATTACAGTTAATTACAGACAAATAAGAACAATAGGCTCCAGCAGCACCCCATCCTTTCGGATTTCCCCCCGAGGAGCCCTAAAGCATCGGCGCCAGGGTGGTGAGGATCACGCCAAACACGGGATGAAGCCGGCGCCCCCGCCTGGCACCTTTCCAGCTGTGCGGAAAGACTCTAAGAGGGAAGGCCAGCACTGCAGCAGCAATTTGCAATGAGTTGGTGCCTGACTTCGTGTTTTGTCAATGTCTCCTCGGGCAGCATCGTTGCTGTGATGACACGAAAAGCTGGTTATGGAACGTCGCCTGTTTATCAGGCTGTGCTGGAGGTACGAGACACACACTCAGTGACAACGATCAGTATTCCCTCTCCACCTTCAAGAAAGGCCTGAAGACCCATCTCTCCCAGGAACACCTCCACAAGCCAGGTGCATCTCCATGTTGCCCGAACGTTCTTAATGTCACACTTTCTGCTGATTGAGTAGAATTCATATTTATTTGGTTCTTCCTTTATATGGCGCATGTTGTGTAGCTCTTGCTTATATGGGAGATGTTGTGTAGCTCTTGCTTATATGGCACATGTTGTGTAGCTCTTGCTTATATGGCACATCTTGTGTAGCTCTTGCTTATATGGCACATGTTGTGTAGCTCTTGCTCCTATACTGCTTACACATGAACATTCACTGGAAGCCCAGCTCCTCGACAGCTCTATGTGTCTTATAGGCTGTTTGCCTCACAAAAGCATCTGCTATAATAAAATCTATGTAAATGTAATAGGTTTAAATACTCCCTTTGCGAGGACCACATATCTAAAATTGCCTGTTATTGGAATGAGTAACTCTGAGGCAGGAGGTGTTTTACTCGCTCTCAGTTGTGTAGTCGAAGCCAGAACGTCCCGGTGAGCAAAAGGCAGGTGCGTGACGTCAGGAGAGGAGGCCATATGCTGTGTCTTCATGTCTCTCCACAGTCTGCTCTTTTGTCTTAAAAAGAAAAACTGCCTGTTCCTCACTGAGGCAAAATCATGCCAGCTATGGTTGACAAAAGAAGCTGGTAACGACTGATTCCTGATATTTGATGTGAAATGCAAAAAGGTCCCAGTGTTCTTGAACTGGAACTCCAGCTAGGAGTTTGCCCTGGGGGTTGGTCAGTAGGACCTGCCTGTGACCTGCTGAGGAGGGCAGACATCCTGAAGCTCGCCAATGTCCTGCTTGACTGCTGGTGGCCCAAGAGTTCCAGACTGCCCTACTGGCACCAGTATGACCCTGCCGGGCATGCTCCCTGCTCAGGACATATGCTCGGCGAGCAGTGGGAACAGACGGAGAGTCGTGATGCACACCCAGGGGGCCTGATTTTGTTTTTGTTGTGTTTGAGGAGGTCCTGGTGGTAGCCCGAGATATCTCTGGCCCGAGATGTCCAGCACGGTTCATCTTCAAGGACTCTGCTCCATCTCTTGAGATCTTCTCACTTTACATATTCGGCAGACGCTTCATCCAAAGCTACGCAGATTTTTCAGCCACACCCCACCGCTGTCCTTTCTCCGCATCCACGCACTCCCACTAAAGTCCTTAACAATCTCAAATTTAGGATGCACTTCTCTGCTACTGTCAGGAAGGTGAGGTGACACTTGGGTGGGGGGCACAATCTCGCAGGTTTCCACTCAGATTGCAGTCTTGACAAGCATTCATCACGATATCACCACCTCCCTCCCCCTACACCACACAAGCTTTCTGCGACTTGTCACATCGCCGAGTCACACCAACGACGGAAACTTCGAGCCTCGTGAAAGCTGAAAATGAGCAACGAGGGATGAGCAAAAATTAGCTGCTTCCCACCATCCAGAAATAACAGGTCAAGTCAAACAAGCGTATTCTGAGAAGCTGATCCTGTGGTTCCCCAGAGTGACTGCAAGCCTCAGCCAATCAAAAGCACAAGTGCACCACCTGATCCCACTATGACTGTCATCGACAGATGTCTCCTTCCCTTTTGCTTCCATGGGGATTCACAGTCCTGACAGGAAACAATGGACCCAGGCTGAGACAGGGGACCCTGCGTCACGCTCTACTCACCCTGGATGCCTCTCCGCCCAACAAATCGCATCAAGAGAAAAAAGAAACAGAAGATCAAACAGCTATTTCCCAGTCCTCTGACTACTCTCACCACCAGAAACAAGACAGCTTTACCCACTCTCCACACTCAGACCGGCTTTGCTGATCCTGGGATCAGATCGTAGATACTGTACATCGAAAGCTGACAGCCCATCTGATAGCTTCATAGCTGCCAGTTTGGCTGCATAAACAGGTGTGTGTCATTAAAGCCAGGCGTTATTAAATTAGCGCAGTGAGAGGCCAGTGGGCCTGCACACCCAGCCTCACCACCCCACATTATCAAATTAATTGTGAGCAGCGCAGCGTTTAATGAGACGCCACAGGAACGATAAAGCCTGAGCAGAAAGGAGTTCATTATTCCAGCTATGATCCCTCCTGCTTGGTCTACAGGCTGTCTCTCGGGCAAACAGCAGGCAGCCTCTGCAGGCCCCCCAGGACATGGTGTGCGGCCCCCTTGGCCCCATCCATCCAGCCTTGCTGCCGCTGCCTCCTCCTGCAGAAATGAGGACTTTGGACTCAAGTTTACTTTCTGGTGGGTAAAGTGATTCATGCTCAAGTTTCAGGGCCCCCACTCAAAAAGCCCCTTTCCCCCCCAGATGTTTCAAAAGCTAAAGAAATGGCTAGCATGAAAAGTCAGATGATGGCAGCTAGCTACATGCTGCTTCAGCATCTCCTAAATGAGGAACATTATTTAATATTTAGTGTAGTGACTGTTTGCGTCCAACAGGGGGCCCCACACAAGTGTGTGGTTTGGGTGGTGGTAAACACCACTGCTGTTCATGCTGCATTGGCCAAAAGGCTTTGTGACAGCAGTGCCAGGTAACACCCTGCAGTCTCATTGCTGCAGGAAATACGGCCAAGCGAACTGACCGTTCTGCACCTCTCTTTTCTGCAATGTATCTGTAAATTAAAAGGCTCCCCTAGATGCGAAACACCCACCTGGAAATCTTCACACTGAGCCTGACAGCTCTCAGATTACCCCCCCAACCCAGAGGTCAAGATAGCACTTAAATGCCAAATAGCCCTCTATTCCCACAAACTGCAGGTGAAAAATTTCAGCATGCCAGCTCGCACAGACACATACACACACGCACACACAGGTGATGCTTGACGAAGTAGATCTGCCCTGCCCTCCCTCTGCTCTCCCTACACCACCCATAATTCCTTGATTGCATTGCTGTGGGCCACCCAGTCCTCTGACATCACTTCCGCCCATGTGACAGGACGCACTGGCTGCTCAGACGGCCCGCAGTGCAGATGCAGTTAAAAGGAGCCAGACGCCCCCACGCCTGCAAAAAGGAAATTAGGTGAGACTGTGATTCAGAGTGGCACCCGGCAACAAACA
The DNA here is from genome assembly GCA_019775955.2 of Pollimyrus isidori. NCBI lineage: Eukaryota > Metazoa > Chordata > Actinopteri > Osteoglossiformes > Mormyridae > Pollimyrus > Pollimyrus isidori. The sequence goes on from JABFDZ020000042.1 coordinate 231,005, forward strand.
GCCCATTAACACGAGCGGTGGGCAGCACAACAGTTTCCACCTGAGGTGCCATCGATCACACAAGTTATACTCTGGCTCCAGGTTCTTGATAAATCTCCTGACATCTCGCAGATCACCTACCAAAGAGCCCAACTAGATGAACGGTATAAAAACTCATATGGAACCTTCCAGCAAAACAGAATCATAGAAACAGCAGAAGCTGAGAGGGGCAGCTGATTCGCCAGAGTGATTCCAGTCACAGCCATGTCCTTCATCTCTGCCCCCTTCACAGCCCTTACACTGCACTCAACATGCTCACATGCACTACCTTTGACTAACCTTCCAATCTCAGAAGACCTCCAGATCCTAGTCATGGATGTGGTCTAGTTTGCTGGTCCTCACACCAGTTTGATCTCGGGTATATGAAAAGCCTGCCCAGTCTTGAAACCGCTTACCTCGCTCCCAACGATTCTATGCTATTCACAGAGGCTGAGCTAATTGGTCAAGATGCAACATGAATAGCATACAGACAGGGTCTGGATCCTCACATACTGTGGGCCTAAGTATGAAGAGCATAAGAATGTGTGACCCAAGTGATTTTAAAGATGGTGTGATGGTTGGTACCAGACATGGTGGTCCGAGAATCTGAGAAACAGCCGCCAACCTCGCATTTTCACACACTGCAGTGTCTAGGGTTCACAAAGAATGGTGTGATGAACCAAAAGAGATCAGTGGAGTATAGCCAGACTTGTTAAAACTGACAGCAAAGACTTTAACAAGTGTAAAAGTAACAGCTCAGTTCAGTAGTGATGTGCAGAAAGTTATCTCTGAGCACACAACCCGTCTACACTCAAAGTGGGTTGGGATTCAGAAGGTTGCCGGGTCAAATTCGCCATTGGGTCCTTGAGCAAGGCCCTTGAGCCCAGTTGCTCCAGAGACCGGCTGTCTCTACTTTCTCCTTTATGACAGATCCATGAGGTAGCCCCCTGGGATGCTTTTCCAGTTGTCCTGTAGGAGGTCCCATGTGTATGCTGAGCTCTCATTAGCAACTTTTTCCTCATTCTCAGGTCAAACTCCTCCATAACCATCTGTACTGTGTTTCGGTCAGGTGGCCAGGAAATGTGATGCAGCATGGTCAGATGGCCAGGTCATGTGATCACTCTCTTTTGTCAGCAGCTCGGTATGCCCAAATTTGACTGGTATTGCATATGCATCCACCGCACATATACACGTATTAATGTAAGTACAATCTGTGCTAATGCACTTCCTCCGGTTAACATTAAATATTTCAACATATTAGCACTTTGGTTAATGTGAAATTATGCTAATATATCTGGAGATTGTGGTGCTATAACGCATTCCTGAGATGTCATTCCATCAGGCAGTTTCGTGCTAGAACGTGAACGCTAAGCTGCCGATCTGCATCTCCCCTCCAACGTTCAGTTGTGCGCTGACATACCACTGATGCTACGCCCAGCATCTCCATCAGCTTTCTGGCCATTAACACCTCAGACCTCTCAGGTAATGAGAATCGCTCTGGGGGATTCGGTCGCCTACCAATCGAGGAGTTCAAAATGGCCGCCATCCACCATCTCCTGTTCGGAGCAGTGAGACAGCAGTGCGTGCCCACACCAAGCCTCTGAGCATGCTGCTCTTAAACATGGACCCTGCTGTCATCTGTGGATGGGTCCAGCAGCACTGCATACCCCCCTCATATGGTGAACCTGTATGAGGCCCCGAAGGATAGCGTGAGCTAACTGCCTACATCTGGAGGCAGAGTTTACCATCACGAAGGCACATTTTTGTGGCTCCCTGAGGTTTGGAGCCCCCCCCCCCCCCCCCCGGGGGCCACAAAAAGAAGGGGTGGGGGCGGGGGGGGGGGGGGGGGCGGGG
>JABFDZ020000042.1:246666-257764 GCA_019775955.2 Pollimyrus isidori
TCCCCCTGCACGTCCCTCCGCGCGCTCCACTGCGCGCCCCTCCGCGTGTCCCTCCGCGTGTCCCCCTGCGCGCCCCTCCGCGCGTCCCCCTGCGCGTCCCTCCGCGCGCTCCCCTGCGCGCCCCTCCGCGCGTCCCTCCGCGCGTCCCCCTGCGCGCCCCTCCGCGCCCCTCCGCGTGTCCCTCCGCGTGTCCCCCTGCGCGCCCCTCCGCGCGTCCCCCTGCGCGCCCCTCCGCGCGTTCCCCTGCGCGCCCCTCCGCGCGTCACTCCGCATGCGCACACCGGCTTTACAGAGTTTGTAAAGGACAATCCGCCGAAGGCCGTCGAACTCCCGCAGCGACTGATGCATTTCCGCAGCCCGTATAAGATGTTCTCGCATGTAGTTAAGGGGGGGGGGGGTGTGTTTACAGCTCGCCAGCGGTAAGTTAGTATCAAAGGCCATCACAATGCGGCGGGTTATAGCCTGGAACTGGAGAGGAGCGCTAGTGTATTTTAATGATGTGTCACACGTCTTGATTAACGTAGGAGAATGCAGGGAGCGTGCATGGATCCGCCAGAGTCCGCGTTGATAAAAAGCAGATGGGCGCCATTTGCACGCGTCACACGTCACGACTATCATTCCAAGGCAGGAAAACACCGGAATCCGGCACTGTGCTGGCGCCCTCAGATTAGTCCAATGGCATTCGAATAACAAGCCCGGATTGTCAAAGTACAAGCAGCGCCTTGCAGTGGACCTATGGTGCATGTCCAGTCATCCTGAGCCGTGGCTAAATGTTTAATTGAATCTAAAGTCCCGGTTTGTTGGAAAGGAAACCCCACTCAAATTGGGAGCAAGTCATAAGGCGTTCAAACAAAAGATGGCTCTCTGCTCTTGCCGGCCAAGAAAACAATTATGCAGATGCGTTGACCGTTTGCATATGTGAAATAACACGCCGAGTACGTTTGATGGATGCTCACAGGGAACGCTTATTCTCAGAAGACAAAGATTAACAAATGCAGCACTATTCTTATAGATGCGAGCGTAAGAACAGCTGCAGAAATGAGATCTTTGGGAAGATGAGTGAAACTCCTGGGAGACTGTATTTAAAGCTCTTTACATATATATGGATCCCCTTGAGAAGATCTACACACCATCTTGAAATGAACTCTGATGCCCCCCAAAGTGAATCTCTGATGCAAGAGGCATTTGTAGACCACAGGGCATCCAAACGAGTCAGATCATCCATCCATCCATCCATCTATTATCTGTAACTGCTTAAACTATTCAGGCTCACAGGAGGTCCAGAGCCTATCCAACGGGCGAAAGGCAGGGAAGAACCCAGAATAGGGCTCCAGCCCATTACAGGGCACATTGCCAAGCAAAACTAAATAAGAGAAATTAGTCAGGGTTACTACTTTGTACAGTGGGGCCTAGGCGGGACCACGTGACCTGACACTGACGTTAATCCATAACAACCAATAAGAAAACTGGTAGCTCTGAGAGACTACTGTGGTTTACCAAGAGAGATCAAGGAACTTCCAAGTAAACAAGCATTTTCACCAAAAAACTTTTACCCTGAACTCACACACCCACATAACCAGATAGCCCACAGTATGTATGTAGGCGGATGGATGGATAGACGGATGGATGGATGGATGGATGGATGGATGGATGGATGGATGGATAGATGGATAGGCAAAAACACCCAGAAAACAAATACCTTAAACCCACAGTTATCAAAATTAAGCCAAATAGCGCACTGCCCGCGTTCACAAATTTTGAATAAAACATTTTTTAATATATTTTCTTTTCATATTAATTTTGCAGATCAGCCCATATGTCATACATCTGTTGCTGTTCCTTTTGTTTACTGTTGATGTTGAAAACTTCATCTTCCGTTATCTTTTTTCTAAGAAATAAAAATAATTTAAAAAAGAAATTCGCCCTCCCTCATCACTTGTTTCTGATTGAAAGGATGATAAACTAATAATTATTTTTAACTAGCAATGTGTGGCTCTTAATAAAAACCAATCTGTCGTGAATATGACCGTAAAATACAAGCCAGAGAGCGGGCGCGTCTGGACGACCGAGCCAGCAGGGCTGACATTTGAGGACTACAAACAACACGTTGTTAAAAGACGGATGGGAGCCATGATATGATTTACTGAATGTTTTAAAGGAAATCACGGTATTTTAATGTCCTTTTCGGTGGGGCTTTGCTCTGTGTGCATGGGGCATACCCGATATTGGGGAAAGTGATTCACGTAAGGTTACGCAACGTGTTTAATAATTCACTACTCCCGTATTTAGTTAATGAATCAATTAAATGTATTCAGGCTTCAATTTTCAGACTTAAACATACGATTTAGGGCCGCCACTTGTTCAGGGGTTAATTAAAATACGGGATTAAAATGACTTTTTAATATAGCCTTTGAACAAGATTTTCTATGCCATTTACTAGAACCAATTCGCATTTGGTAAATACAGAATGAGCAATAATGTTTTTTTGGTTTTATACAATTAACGGTATCCCCCATAATGACGTGAGACTAAACAGCGGTATTAAATTATTAAAATATTATCCGTCTTATTTGGGATTTCCCTCGATTATATTGCACTTTTATGGTGCAGTCTGTCGGAGTTCATAATAAAAGCCGACAATAAACTATAAACTAAGCTTTAATGTCATCAGCTCTTTTCACACCAAAATAAGAGAACCTGCTTTCTTCTCTTTTATGAATAAAAACTGGGAGTATGACCCCACCATAAAACCTTAATTACAGCGGACCCAGGGGACAGTATAGGATTGGATGTTTTTAAGTTCCCATAGAGTAAACTAGACTTCACTATAACATAGCGGGACCTGTAGAAGGAGCAAATGCCATCGCACGTACGAAAAGGCACCGAATCCCATTGTACATTTACTCAGTGCGTAAATATGGAGACACCAGAAATTTGATCACATACCTAAATCCTCGTAGTCTATACAGCAAATGTGAAATTATTTAGCAATACAATGGATTATAATCAACTGCTATAAATTCTGCATGATAAACTGTTTTATATTGTTTTTAAAATGTTTTACAGTACATTGACTTGGGGGTTTTGCTTTGTCCGCTGTGCTTTACACAGATTATTAAAAAGAATAGCCTCAAAGTTCCTTTTAACGCCCCGGTGCGCACGAACAGAAAGGTAAAGGTAAAAGGCACCGTACCTTCAAAGCAGACCCAAACCTTTGAAAGGGGGAAGAGGGGAAGCCCCGCGTCTCCTGATTCACACTGATCCGGCGTATCTGTGCGCTTCACGGGGTCCCTTCGTGGGGACGCGGGACCCACAGGTAGGAATCGAAGCCAAGTGCGCAGTCCCGTCGCGTAGTCGCTGAGCAAAGACTCATTTAAGAACCACCTGATAGCCAAACCGGCGAAACACTGCAAAAACCCATGAGTCCTGCATTGCCAGCCTTGATAAAAGCCTTTTTCTTCGTGCAGATACTGAAGTGGTGCTGGAAACGTTCAAATAAAGTGCCGCCTTGCCTTTTTTCCAGTTTTTTTAGTCTTTTTCAGCTTTACTGTAGCGATAAAATGCCGCTGCACTTAATCCTGTGTTGCTGGTGTGTGATAATGAAAATGACTAACACTTGCATGTGGCACCACCCCATTGGAAAAGCAGCCTGCTCCTAAATCCACCTTCATACAATTCAATTGCGCTCCAAGACGATTTGCAACCACCGTTATATCTAAGTACGAGTGTTTCTGGGTCATGTTTCTAGGTCTGTGATATGCAGGTACAATGGTTAGGAATTACCAGCCCGTTTTATTACTGACTGGTGTGTTATAGTTTTTGGATTCGATGTACACCTGCAAAATATTTAATAGTGTGTCGCTTTTCGATTATTTGTTCGAAGGTGCAGGCAACCAGACATGCTTCAAGTCATTTGGTTTGATCTTCAAATCAGGCTGTTGCCCACAGGTGTCTTTTCAAAACGGCTGTACGGACAGAATAAAGTAAATCCCACGGCAAGTTCACATTCATCCTTCCGTCGAAAAGTAATTTCTTCTCGATCCCTTAATAATGACGGGAAGCCGTATTTACAAGAATTATTTGCGTTTCTGTATACAGCAAATAGTTTGCAAGTCGAGACACTTCTCCCGCATTATGTAAATACTCCGGAGAGAAAAGGCGATGAAATTTCAGCCGATTCTGGCGGTTTCGTGACACTGTTTCAGGGCGTCAAAAGAATTAAGTGCCGTGGGGGTCTTCAGACATACTACTCTAGGTCCGGAGCTGCCGAAGCGCCGGGGTGATGCAGCTGCCGCGGGCAGTGAGATACTGTCTGCGGATGAGCGATCGCGGCTCTGTATGCGCTGCCTGGAAGGGGCTGGACCACCAGGCACCAGCCAGGAGGAGCTTCACTGTGGGTAGCCAATGTCCCACTGAGCCGTCATTATCCATAAAGATGGAGCGCCCTATTGCAGCGCGTTTCTCGGCATCCGGTGGCCACTGACCGCTCATGTGGATGTGCGGCTCAGTTAGAAGTGTGCGGCTTCACAAAGGAGCCGCTTTCGTGCGGAATGGCAGCGGATCCCTGCTGCGCAGTGCCCCGGAGCCTGGCTGGCGCGCCCCCCTCCTGGTCTCCAGCTCCCGCTAACTTCTTTGTATGGAACCTGGGACGAACGCCAGTAATTCAGTCTTTTAATTATAGGATTCACGCTATGAAGAAACTGGTATGAAGGTGGGGAAACATAATGAAAAGGACAAACAAGTATCTACCAGAGGGTCAATAATAAAAATAGAGAAAAAAAGTGTACCAGGCAGCAGGAGTGGATTTTAGTGAAATGCGCAATAAAACGGAACGGGTTCTGCAATTAAATATCAGGTTTCCTGTGCGAGGGCGACATGCAAACGTCATTTATTAATTTGGTGTATTGATTTAATCCCCTCAGCAAACGGCTCTGAATGCAGAGACTGTATGTGTGGCGGGTGCTCTGCCTTTATTGATTAGATTGATAGGTACTCGTTTAGTGCATACGCGATTCAAAATTTCTCATACACATAAATCTCAAATCAGTGTGTTTTCGAGAGTTAACCAGCAGCCCGCACTCTCTCCGACAGAGGAAACCGAGACGACGAGACGGTCTGCATTGACCGCATAACATCGCCACTTATTAAAGGGAGACTTTTCAACCATTCATTCATCTGTATTAAAATCCAGGGTTAGCGTTAGTAATAATAACTAATGCTACGTTTCAAAAATTTAAAAGCAGACCAGTGCGACATGAAACGGGAACATCCCATAATTTCTGGGATTGCGTCTGAATTTCATTCATGCGAACCGCAACCTCTCCCGGAATTTATATGTAATGTTACATAGACTCGTCCTTTCATAAAAAGGGAGTATGCGCAAGTTTCTGAAATGAAAAGACTGGCATTTGCGGCAGTGATGCAGACCGCCTGGTTAGGGCTGCCCATTTAGGGGGACACTATTGGATTTCTACAGTTCTATAATATTCTGTTTGCAGCCTTGGCTTAGCTATCACAGCGCTTCGGGGGCTGGAAAGGTTCTGCAAAGCCGCTCTTACCGTCTTAGTCCCCATGATCAAAGGGTATAAGGCGCCCCCTAGCGTCCAAATGTCGCTTCACTTCGACCGATAAATGAAGTAAATAATAATAAATATGTCGTTGGTGGGGTTTATTTTGTTATATATAAAGTAAAACAACGTAACCTTCGGACACGTTTTTATGGTGGTTATGTAAGACACAATACAAATGGATACAATAATATAGGCTACATTTTTTTGTTAAGAAAATGTATTTTTGATAAAATACAAAAAAAACAACTTCAAAGTCTGTAATAATTTCAGAAATAGCCAAGATGAATTAGTGATCATACCTGGACTACGTACATTCATTTAGGCCTGCATTGTTTTTGTTTAAATGATTTTTGGTTTAGTAACAAGTAGGATCATATTATAAACGCATGCCATTGATTATTGGGATAATGTGATGGATTGGTGTCCTTCCCTGGGTTATTCCCTCTTTTGCACCCATAGCTTCTGGGGTAGGCTCTGATCCCCATGACCCTGAATAGGATAAGCGGGTACAGAAAATGGATTGATCAATCATGGGATTCAGTCATGCTTCTTACTTTCAATTGATCTGCAAATGTACAAGAGTTGGACAATGAAATTGAAACACTGGCCAAACTGGTGTTTTGTGGTTTCACGCCAAACTCACTGAAGAATTAAATGCACCTCGACTCTCCTGTTAAACATCAAAACTGCTCATCAGAAGCTCCACAGGGTCAACATTCATGGTCAGCTTGCTGTAGCGAAACCTTTGGTCACTTGTCAATGCCAAATGTCAGTTTCAGTGGTCCCAGTAGCACACAACCTGGCATGTGGACAATATGAAACGTATTGTTCTCAGATTCACTGAATTATGTGTAGAGAAGCCCCAAAGAGGCTTACCACCCAGACTGCCGAGTACCCAGACTGTTGAGTACCCAGACTATAGGGGGGTGGGTCTTGATGATTTGAACTGCAATGTCATGGCATCCTCTAGGCCCACTACTTGTTGTAGATGGGCGTGTCAGTGTCACAGGCAACCGAACCATTCAGGAGGACCATGTTCACCTAATGGTTCAAACTTTATACCCTGGACGTGGTGACATGTATCAGGATGATAATCCACCAATACACACAGCAAGACTGGTTTGATAACCATGAAGTTGAACATTTCTCATGGTCTGCACAGTCACCAGATCTGAATATTATTTGGCTACTTTGGGGTGTTTTGAAGGATCGAGTCAGGAAATGTTTTGTACTTGTGACCTACACCATACTAATAAATAATTATGGTCTAAAACTAGGCGTTTCTGTTTCATTGTTCAAACCCTGCAAATAATACTTCTGTACATATCAGCTACATGCCTGAACATAGGAAGGAGCTGCAGAAATCTTAGTTCCCCAACATTGATGTTGACTTAGACCTGTTTGGACAGTTTCAGAACCAGGTGACACACACAAGGTAGTGTAGGCTTCTCGTGTTTTGATGGACATTGAGATGGAGGCTTGCAGGCAAGGTGGGTTGCAGGCAATTCTCAAATGGACTGTGGGTCTCTCACCCACTTACAGTGAAAATTCACATCTGTGACAGAAACCCTACACACTATATGATGGGTAACATGCGGTTGCATGTTTGCATCCAGAGATGTGATGTGTTAGATACCATTCCTGGATAATCCAGCTAATGCGATGGACAGCCCCAAATCCCAAATCCAGTAACCAGCTTAGAACTGATAAAAGGGCTTTAGTTAATCGTAAATCATCTCTTTGCCCACTGTAGCCCCAACATCAAACCCTGCTGACCAGGATGTCTTTAAACGCATCATCTAAGGTCAGTGATGCATAATCATTGCAGACTCTGATTCCGTTAAAGAAATACACTCTTTTTCACATTTTCTTTATTTGTCAGTCGCCTCTAACCAAAGCGGCATACATTTTATTAAGAAACCCAGATCAGACAGACGCTTACAGCAGTTGGAGGTTATGGGCCTTCCCTGATAGTTTGGCTGTAATATCATTTTGCCAACTCAAGGATTAGAACCAACAACCTTCTACACACAGCAGCCTAATATACACAGCCACACACCACCAGGCTACCTCCATACATCCAACTTCACATTGTTGTAATGAGGTGGGCGTCGCACACACAAGGATCGGACGAAGCGGGACAGTTACAGAGTTTATTTTCCTTTTGAGCTGCTCCCTCACAGGCCTCTTGGTTACTCACTTTGGTGTCTAATGTGGTGTGGTACACTTGTTCCCTCAGATTTGTTCAATCCAAGCATTGTGGTTGATACAGGTGTGTGTGTGTGTGGGGGGGGTGCTTATGACACCTTACCACTTCCTCCAGTGACCTCCACTCTCCTTGAACCCCCAAGCTCTCTTTCTCTACTGCCTTCGTCTCAAAAATAATTCAGATTTCCCCCCAGGGAGGACCCAAACAGACTGTATTGGAAGCCCACTGGCATACAAAACTGCAAAATAACACAATCCGTGGACATATGAATCTGGGCAGCTCTGGCGGCTGCGGTACCGGAATGGATTTCCAACTTTTATGCTTGATAAATCCAACCACTCTGAATTTTTCCATCTTGTCTCTTCTCCCCCCTGCTGTAGGAATCTGACCTCAAACAGAGAGTCACTCGTCGGTCCCCTGAAGCCATTACCCGAGGTGGCTGCTATTCAGACCCTACACTCAGGCCGGAGCGAGAAGGTTAGCCCTTTGAAATCCGTAGGATTCCCTTTCGTTTTGCAGATAGATTCACACACTATCCTCACATTGTGTTTTTTTTCCCTTAGATTAAGGTGTTTTTTTTTTCATTCTCATCTATTCTGCAGTGAACACAATTGCCTACCACATAAACCATATCTCCAATTCACTCTATGAATTACAAACACTCTTTGGGGTCACGGGAAAACACTGAGTGTCTCAGCTAGAGGGTGTCTGTCGTCTATAGTTCATGCTCTTTCAGCAGCAATTTAGGCTGGTGATGTTTCCATTGTGGATTTATCTGAGAACACAGATTTCCATTATTTAAATGTATCTGAATTATTTACACATTATGACTCGGTCACTCTCCATAGACACGGGAAGGTAGGTAACACCGCTGAGCCGGAACGAAGCGACTTCCAAAGCAAATCACGGTTGAGGCTGGGGAGGTTGACAGTATGGCGTTCTGGAGAGTGACAGGCACCGAGAGCTCAAAGTCAGACAGATAATGACCCCAAGTCAGGAGGGACTCAGAGAGATGGTAAAAAAAACAGCAGAAGCAGCTCAGTGTCAGTCAGAATGGGGGGGCGTGGGGGTGTAAAAATTAGCCAAAAGTGAAAGTGTCTTTATTGCTGTCTTCAGCTCTGCGATGGGTCAGACACTGAGATAGAATTTCAATTTCATTGAACACTAATAGATAGTGGCGCATAATGCAAAGAAACACTAATAGATAGTGGCGCATAATGCAAAGAAACACTAATAGATAGTGGCGCATAGTGCGATGAAACACTAATAGATAGTGGTGCATAGTGCGATGAAACACTAATAGATAGTGGTGCATAGTGCAATGAAACACTGATAGATAGTGGTGCATAGTGCAATGAAACACTGATAGATAGTGGTGCATAGTGCAATGAAACACTAATAGATAGTGGCGCATAGTGCGATGAAACACTAATAGATAGTGGTGCATAGTGCAATGAAACACTGATAGAAGGACCATAGGTGGATAGGTGGTAAAGAAAGTGTTTCTCCCACATTCACCATCCACATCGCAGGTGTACATTACAGGCGGTCACCAGGTTATGAATGAGATCCATTTGCTAAGTTTTCCTTTAAGTCGAATTGGTAATTAAGCTGGAAAACTGATATTACAGTACACAATATAAAGTTATATTCATTATTATACTGTAATAATAATGCGGTACTGAACCGTACTTAGAGCTGACCTGAAGTTACAGTGTTTTCACGAGTCTCACAAAAAGGTCGCACGTGTCTATTATGACCCATAGTATTCAACTCAAATTTGTAATACAATAAGATTTATGGGAGTCCATTTGTATGTACGACTTTGACCAAGGGACTGCCTGCATTAGGGTACCTCTGCTCCATTTAAGCAGCCATAACTGAACTCTTGAAAAGCTTTGGTCAATGCATGTTTATCATTTATAAATGCATTATAACATACCTAAAGAGTCACTGACATCTGACCTGCGCTGTTTGCAGGGTCACCTAACTAACCCTCCAGAGTTTGGGGTTTGAATCTTTCCTCTTCTCTGTGTTTGGGGCTTGCATGCTCTCCCTGTGCTGTGGGCTTCCTCTGACTCTAAACACACGCAGTCAGGCTATCATTGCAGCAGTGATTCTGTCTTTGGTCTCTTGAACACATCCCCGAAAATGATTCAATACTAACGCCTTCAGCAGATTAAAAGAAGTGAAAGAGTTTGGGGAAGGTGTGGGAGGGGAGGTGCAGGGGCATGTTTTGACACACAGCTCCATTGGTGCAGCTTCAGCTAAAATGAAATAAAGTCCTTCTCCTGTGACAGTGGGGAGTAATGATTCCATCAGGTTTATTGCTTAAAAACTGTATATTAGTCATCAAAGCTCCCATCTCCAAAGCTGTAGTGTAGGATGCCCTGCCTCACTGTGGTGAGTCTGTAACTGTGCAACATCCTCCAGACCTGACCTGCAGAACAGCGTACCACCACAAGGGGGCCAAGCAGTCTCACATTTTTTGCTCAGAATCAAACCTGACATCTTTTTTGAAGTTTCAATTTTTTTCCTCGCTTATCTCCTGCGAGGTCTTGCAAACCAGTCGACTCAGACAAACAATGTAGACTTTCATAACAATGACCGTTAGCATGGTGAAGACCAGGTGATAGCTTGCCTGCTACGGGCAGGTGCCCACTGATGGCCTTGAAGCTCCTACGCAGATCTGCCACAGAGGCATAAAAGATAAAGAGACTCATCAACTTTCCTGTTCTGCAGTGATACTGCAAGCTTCATGTTGACGAGCCACTGATCACGTGATTATGACCACTAACAAAATAGATGCCTGAGAGATTAGCAGATTTACATAAATGAGGGGAAAAGAGACAGAAGTAGTGGAGCAAAAAATCGAGCAGATGGAATTATTTTGTAATGCTTTAATAAATACCTTTTTACTTGCATCTTTATATAAGTTCCCATATTCCATCAATAACCAAAACACTTTTGTGTAACATTGCAGTACCACCAATAACTAAGACCTAATTAACCAAACAACTTGTTCATCCGCCATTGTTTTCTGTGCTTATGTACAATAAAGGTTCCAGGTCCTGTGTTGCGGTGTGAAAGCAACACGAAAGTGACCAGGACCTGTGAAAGTTTCCGATCAAGACAGCCCTCAAGTTTGGAATCAATAAGTAGGCACCCAAACTTCCCTGAAAAATCACACAACAATTCCAATATACTTGTACTGACCTGTACCTCTGCAAGTGGCAATAAAGATATCCATCCATCCATCCATCCATCCATCCATCCATCCATCCATCCATCCATCCATCCATCCATCCATCCATCCATC
>JABFDZ020000042.1:259026-269261 GCA_019775955.2 Pollimyrus isidori
GCCTCGGGATTCCCCCAGAGGAGCTAGTGGAAGTGGCCGGGGAGAGGGAAGTCTGGGTTTCCCTACTGAGACTGCTGCCCCCGCGACCCGATCCTCGGATGTAGCGGAAGATAATGGATGGATGGATGGATGGATGACTACAACACTACAGAGTAAGTAGTGCAGAGTACAATTACCCAACTCTGCTCGCCAATTACTCCATTGTTGACTGAAACTTCTTTGTGGGGTGTCACATGATGGGAGAGTGTCACTTGACAGGGACAGAGTCCAGTGCTGGCCCCTGCTTAAGTCACATGATGAAGGCCCGACAGATATGCCAAATGGGAGATGGCAGAGTCTGTGAGTTCTTGATAAATCCCACACCATAATAATCAGACATTGTTTCCAATGAAAATCAAATCATCTGGTGTCGACACTTGGGGAGAAACAGATTATATAGCTTCTGAAGTCGGTGCCAATTCAGATCTACAAGTCAAACCGTGTTCACTGAGGTGATTTGTACTTAATCAGCCAAGCACTCGGAGATGATATGAGCGCCCCCCCTACCCCCCTTTCCACACAGGGGTGCATCTTGGGTAATCAGTTTAGCTGTAAGCACTAGTCGTGTTTAGAGGTGTCAGTAAGGCTGTGAAGCATGTCCTGAAGCTGGTTAGGTTTGTTTTCGCGTTGTTTGAATTAGTGTTCTTTGCTTTTCTGTCCTTTCACTGAAATTCACCATAAGGATCGTGTTCCTTTTCACCTCAGCCCCAGACCCAAGCCTGCAATGCGAGTCACTATGGACCTGTAGAGGGCTGGTAACCACCACCAGAGTCGACTGTCTGCTCTCAGGCATGACCTTGAAGGTTCTCCTCATTTTCCGGCTCTGTAGGAACTCGTCCCTCACTGGGCTGAAACACTTTGGTGTCTAAGTCATCAGCATTTCTTTTTCATTCACACAACTACAGCACATATTCAATTTAAAACCCTTAGGGAGATTTACATGTTTACATTGCACTGTACGTTTACATTGCACTGTGATTACGTATTTACTGTTATAATTGTATTGGTATTTATCGCCTTACTGAAGCGCTTTAGTTTATATTTGTGTTTGCTATATAATTTGTTTACCAGGAGCTAGAAGGACATACAGGGTATGGTTGTCATTTATAGTGTGACTGACTGTTTACTCTGCGTATGATCATAAGATCATAAGAACATAAGAAATTTACAAATAAGAGGAGGCCATTCAGACCATCAAGCTCGTTTGTGGAGAGCTTAACTAATAGCTCTGATTCAAAGCCCAAGATTTTAGCTGGCGCTACATTAACAGGAAGACTATTCCATACTCTACTACACACTGTATGAAGTGCTTTCTCAGATTAATTTTAAAGTGTTCTCCCACTAATTTACACATATGGCCACGAATTCTAGTATTTAAACTAATATTGAAGTAACTATTTGGTTGAACGGCATCCAAACCTTTCAGAATCTTATATACATGGATCATGACCCCCCCCCTTAGTCTCCTTTGCTGAAGGCTAAACAAATTCAGCTCAGCTAACCTCTCCTCATAAGACATTCCTCTAAAACCAGAAATCATTCTTGTAGCTCTACAGTATGTTGCACCCTTTCCAAGGCAGCAATGTCCTTTTTAAGGTATGGTGACCAAACCTGCACACAATATTCTAGCTGGGGTCTTACCAAGGAATTGTATAATCTTAACATCACCTCCCTTGACTTAAACTCCACACACCTAGAGATGTAACCCAACATCCTATTGGCCTTTTTAATTGCTTCCCCACACTGAAGAGAGTAATACATAGAAGCATCAACACACCAAGGTCTTTCTCATAATCAGCTGCCTTCATTTTAATAGAACCCAGAAAATATCTGTACTTTATATTTCTGCTCCCTGTATGGATTACCTTTCCTTTGTCTACATTCAATTTCATCTGCCATATTTCAGCCCAGTCACTAATTAAATCAAGATCCTGCTATAGCCTCAGTTCACTATCTGCTACACCACCCACCTTGCCTTCTCGTCTGCAAATGTAACCGGTTTACTGTATATGTTGGTGTCAATATCATCAATGTAAATTAGAAATAACAGTGGTCCTAAAATTGAACCCTTCGGTACCCCACTATGAATTCAGGCCCTCTGTTACAATGTGCCTTCACCCACTACTTCTGGTCTGTTAACCAGATTTCAATCTAAGCTGCCACAGTTCCTAAAATAGGAGCTGTTTATGGGGGACAACATCACAGCCATTTTGTGATCAATTTCTGTTGTAGCTGCCTCAAATAACTCGAGTAGATTAGTTAAACAGGATCTACCTCTCCTAAATCCATGTTGGCTATCCCTCAGAATGTTATTTGAATACAGGTAATCAACCATTTTTCCTTGGATTATAGCTTTCATTACTTTTCCAGTTACGTAAGTTAAACTGATTGGTTGGATTACTTCTAACCCCTTTTTTAAATATGGGTGTTCTATTAGCATGCTTCCAATCAGAAAGTACCACCCAGCAGATAAGGATTTCTGAAATCATAAAGTTCACACATGTCCTGTGTGTTCTGTCCCCACTTGGCCAGCAGGTTGCTAGCCATCCTGTTCCCTCTCTCTAGTCCCTAGTGTGTTTTCTTTCTCACCTAAGTCACACATAGCTCAGTGGGTTGAGCATATGATAACAAGACTATGACCCTATAGTGGTGGGTTTGAGGCCAGCCTCACTTCCTTTGTTTACCGAGTATGCAGTTTGTTTTGTATTTGTTAAAGGTCCTTTTCTGTGTTTATTAATTGTTAGTTAAGTTTCCCCATCTGTGGCTTGTTTCCCCGTACTGTGCTGATTGGGTAATTGTCTTGATTATTCACACCTTCCTTTTGATAGTCCTCATTGTTTGTGTACTTAAGTGCCTGCTTTTGTAACATTGTGACTGTTACTGCGTGTTTGTGTCTTTGTTTGCCTGCCCAATTCTATTCCTTGTGAAGTGCTTTATTTCATGGTTTTATTTAATTCAGCAATTTTCCCTGTTTGTTTCCTAAACCCCACATGGTTCTTTTGTTTTGTAGTTTTATCCTGTGCTTTTGTTTCCTTAAAAAAACCTTCTTGTCTCCAAGTCACTAGCAGATTGTCACCTTTTTTTCTCTCACACCATGCTGCAGCACAACGTAGCTAGGCTTTGTTATACGTATGTTAGTCAAAGATAACGCTGGATTAGTAATAAGATTCTGTACGTCACTCATGTCCTCCACATTGAATACCCATGCAAAGCAATCATTAAACTAAACTATTTCAATTTCTGCAGATTAGTGACTTCAGGTTTTACTGCTCTTTTGGAGTTAAAATATAAGAAGAAACTTTTAATGTCATCCTTAGCCTCCAATGCAATCTTCCTTTCTACATCCCTGTTGGACAGTCTAATGTTATTTTTTAACTCAACTTGTAGAATTAGATTCTCCTGCTTTATTCTGAAATCATTATTTTCCAATTGTGGAACAGAGCCTTTTTCTTCCTGATTTCATTATTAATTTCCTTAGTAAACCACCTGGGTTGTAATTTCCTACATTTAGTTTAGCTGGAAACAGATATGAAGTCCTTTTGAAGTAATGTGCTTTTTAAAAATTCCCATGCCTCTTCAACAGTTTTATTTAACTCCATCCAGTTTAGTTTGAAGTTTCAGTCTCATACATTAAAGTTAGCCTTCCAGAGTATACTTTTGTTTTGGACTCTGCTCTTCAGACACTGAAATTAACCTTAAATGTAGCCATGCTATGATCACTACTGTCCAGTGTTTATAAAATCTCTAATTTTCCAATCCTATCCTGGTTATTAGAGAAAACAAGATTGAGAATGGCTTGTTCCCTCATAGGGGTTTTAACGAATGAGCAACCCTGCACTAGTTTGACCATCTTGTGTTCATTTACAGCAGAGCCAGAGATTGTGTCCCACTGTATTCCAGGTAAATTAAAATCACTCATAACCAGCACATCATTTTCATTGCTGATGATTCTGATATGTATAACATTCTGCTTTCCTCTGTAATTAGGTGCTCTATAACAAACACTGACAATCAGGCCATATGAGTGTTTAGCACCTACTTTTACCCTTATAGCTTCTGTACTTTTATTTTTATCAGTGAGCTCCCTTGCCTGCACATTTTCTTTTACATATACTGCAACGCCACCTCCCTTCTTGCCTATCTGGTCTCTGCGGAACAACGTGTAACCACCCAAATGATATTCTTCTCCATCACTGTCACTCAACTATTTATATAATGTCATATGAGTCGTATGAACTAAAAGCCTCTACATCATGTATTTTATTTCTAATACTCCTAGCGTTTAGGTACGGACCGCAAATGGCAGGCCTTTTACAATCCCACTTTAAATATTAATTGGGGCTTTCCGGCTCTTCCCACCCATATATTTTTAACTAACCTCCCTTCCCCCTCAGTCCCCAGTTTAAACATTCCTCAACTACTCTACACATACGCCTCCCCAATACACTGGTTCCCCTCCGGTTCTGATGCAACCCATCCGGCTTGAACAGGTCCCACCTGTTCCAGAATGTCTTCCAGTGCCCAATAAACCCAACCGCCTCTTTCCTACACCACCATTTTAGCCATGCATTTAATCTCCTTATCTCAGGTAACTTAACCTGGCTAGCACGTGGCACGGGAAGTATTCCAGAGATTTCCACCGTGGATGATCTGCTTCTAAGCTTATCTGCAAGTTCTATAAATTTATCCTGCAGAACAGCCCTCCTGCCCTTCCCTATGTCATTGGTGTCAACATGCACCCTGACCACTGGATCCACCCCGGCTGGAGCCAAAAGCCTGTCCACTCGATTTCGGAAAATCCCCTACCTGGGCACCATGCAGGCAAGACACTGTACAGGACCCTCTATCACAGGTGCACACATAACTATCTACACCTCTGAAAATTGAATCCCCCACTACCACAACCTCCCTCCTTCCTGGGGGGAGGGGGCTCCTTTGTGTTTAATGGCCCACCTGCCTCGTCAGTCTCTTCCAGCTCTAAAAATGGAAGCACCTGAAAGTAGTTTGACAATCAGTTCAGATGATTCCGCCTTTAGGAACTGTGTACGACATACGGTCACCCAGCTCTCGACCTCTCTGTACTTCATCCTCCCCGCTTCTGATGTACATACTTCCTCCCTAAAATGCATATTAACTACCTCTTCTTACTCTGTGTTGTGTTGGATGAGAGCCAGTTGCTCTTCAAGGTCACGAACCTTGACCAGGAGTGAGTCCACTAACTTAGATCGCTCGCAGATGAAGCCCGACTGCACACAATCATCCAGAAGGGCAAACATCTTGCAGATACGACACTGAGCTTTCGCCATATTTAACTCTCACGATGACCCCATCCCTTACTCTGAGCCCACTATATTTATATAGAGTATTTTAACTTTTAGTTAAAGAAAAATCACAAAAAACAGCCAGCTACTGCCGGAAAAAAAGAGGAAAATGACCTGTGGGCCCCGACTGGCAACCACGCAAACTTCAGGAGCAATACAACACAAGTGTACACCATCTGTACACCACACTCTCTCAGTGCAGCAATCCCAGCAGCCTCTGCCTCAGCAATTCCAACGAAAATAAACCCTCAAATCTTGGATCTGTGTCATATGCATTGGTGGTAGTCACAGTAAAGGTGATGGGGGCCGAGGGGGGGATTCTCTGTAAACACTGTAATGAGGTCGCTCGATCCTCAAATAGTCCGGAAACACAGGAAAGACCCCATAGAGCAGCAGTCCCCAACCTTTTTTGCGCAATGGACCGGTTAGATGTTGCACAATATTTTCACGGACCGGCCTTTAAAGTGTGGGGGGTAAATACGACAAAATAAAATATTTTTTTCTTTGCGACCCGGTACCAAATCACCGGTCCGTGGCCCGGTGGTTGGGGACCTCTGCCGTAGCACACAGGCAGAGTGAGGCATGAGTCAGACCTGCCCCGACCTGAAAGCGAAGGGTCCTGCAGATAGTTCCGCCCACCGTGAATGGGACATGAGGTGTCTCAGACAGAAATAGCCGACTGATTTATTTAATGCTGCACAGTTCAGGACAAACCAGGCCAATGAGGCTGCAGGGAAGGTATCCAGCCATGAGGTCACGAGGTCATGTGATCCAAGGTCAGTCACCCAGTCAGTGAATGAATCTGCCAGCCCCAACAGCACCCATATTCAGAGAAGCTCTTGGCTTCTGTATCTCTGAAAAGGTATAAGTGTTCGTATTTCTGCCATGGCACTCGTGTCCCCTTTACCTGACACATCAGTTACATCACTATCTATCAGTATCTGCTTCGGTTCAGCTGAACGCAGACCACACCAGCACAGCCTCAGCCCACATTGTACCGACAAGTGACCTCAGTGTCCATCCCTCTGCCATCTGATCCTTCAGGGCCATGTTTTAGAAGGACAGGGTGGAGTGACATTTTCACCAGCCTTCTACAGAACATGTGGGATTTGAAGGCAGTGCAGTCCTTCATGACAAACCCATACATCTTCTGTCGTTGAATGGATTAAATGTGGAGGTGTGTGTGATTAATCTGCAGAGGTGTCAAAGCCCCCCACCCTACTGTCAGCTCTTAATTACACTGCCAGGGATGACAGGGACCGTCTCATCGCGGGGGAATCTGCCAGCCCCGACCACCCCCCCTGCAGGCCTCACATCTGAGTTGCCACTAATCTCCGATCCGGCTTTGCTGCCATGTTGTGACTTTTTATCCAGGTTAATGATTTGGGGGCGTGTCCTTCATTTGTTCTCTGTACTGAGCGTTTCCTGCTCCTCATCTCCTGATTGACCCCTCGCCTGTTTTCTCGACGCTGTCTTGGACCGTGACTCTGCCCCGGTCTGTTTTCTTACTTTTTGCCTGCTCCTCTGGTTAAGACTTCAGATTGTGTACTTTCGTGTTTCTGTCAATAACCAGCTACGGATGGGTGAGCAATGGGACCTTGGCCAGCTTCTTAGCAGTGTTTAATGTGTACAGTGTTACGGTGCAATGTCAATAATGCCCCCTGTCCCCCTGCTACCTGAATTAATGCTCCCATCTCTCTGGGCCGAATGCGGAAAGGTCACCCCCCCATCCCCCCCCCCCGCTGAGACTTTCCCACATGTCATGGCACATTTAACGAGCCAAGCCCAGGATTGCATTTGAACATAAGGTCAAGAATCACAGGCCATTGCTCTCATCTATAACTGGTCTTCCAAGGAGGCCTGGTGGCCCCAGACTTCAGGGGTATAGGATGGGGTATAAGCAGGCTGCATTGGAGGAAATTCCCTAGTCACTGACTGAACAACCTAGGCAATCACAAACGAGGTGCTACCTGATACCATAGACATAGGGCAGCACTAAGTCTGAGCCTGGTCAGACACAGTGTTAATGCTGCGTACCTCCATGCTGTAAAATTGCTCTCAACCTTCATGAATATGAACGAGTCACTGGTGACCTTTGACCTTACCCTATTTGCACATTACATTGGTATAGATAAGTTGGTCATGTTCAAAATGCAGGTGGGTCTTTTATCCTATGGTCTCCCAAACTTCATCTTCAGTCCCAAAACTGGAACTGAAAAAAAAAAGTCAGAACAAAGCTCTCCTTTTCATTTCAGCTTTGGTGTGCGGATTGTTTCGCTTGCCCTCAGTGGAACACCGTCTTCCCGAAGCCCTCCCCTGAGATTACTGCAGGTTTTACTCGCAGGATGTGCTCACTGCGGTAAATAGCCTTCATGATGGAATCTGGGTTCAATCAGCTGTAGGTAGCTGTTCTGCTGGACCTGAAGGCATCACACCAAACACGGAGGAACCGTCTGAGGAACACGCTCTCTCACCTTACACACATTTGGTGGGCTGTTTGAAGGATGACTGTAGCCTCCCAGTCCGGACCGAAACATTCTCTGCGGAAGGATATTTTTCTGGGACAGTGAAGAGGGCTGAGTGATCAAATTCAGTAACTTATCGCCAACATAAGTATGACCAAATATTCAGGTATCAAGCTATCAAGGTAAACCAATTAACACAGCAACGTAGTTTTATTACAGACTGGCGGTAAGTAACGCAGCATAGCGCGCACCACTGACTGGGGGTTGTCAGGCAGAAGCCCCCTGACTCTGGACAGAGCCTATGCTATAAATATGAGCAGGTTGGAGATGATTCAGGGGCTTGTGCAGGTCACCCCAGAGGAACTGGCAGACCAAGCCACATGACACGATCGCAGGGGGGGAAAAGCATACCTCCAGTACCCAGCTTGGTATGTCCCTGACCCAGGGTGAGCCATACACCAGCACAGCCATGTAAATATACAAATACGGTAATAAACATGGGCGCCATTGAAATGATTGATACTGTACTCAGCGCTGGTGAGCACTGTGCTGTCCCTGAGGAGGTGAGACTGTCACATGGGTCATTTTGTCCGTCCCCCCCTCCACACACACACACACAGAGCGTGGCGTACAGGACAATTTCCCCTGGTCCTCCTATCAGCTGGCCCAACCAATCACAAGTACAGGCACTCTGAAGCAGAACCATGGCAAGGCCCATATAGCCTCACAGCTCATGAGCGCCCTCTGCTGGCATTAATCTGACACTACGGAAAATGGATGAGGTCTCCTTGGCAACCTTAGCCAGTATAAGTGGTGCTTCATTAGATAAATTGCTGAGGTTGTATAAACACACACAAACACCCCACAAGTGCTCTTGCAGTTGCCTCAGGGATGACAGGGGTCAGTGTGAAGGGGAGGGGAAATGTGGGAGGGGGGAGGGGCCAGTACTGGAGGTTGAAGCCAATTCCTGCTGGGTAGGGGTGGAAAAAATAATTTTATGATTAATCCTGATCCTGGATTTGGTAGTGACTCACTAAATCCTAAGATTTTTCACTGAATTTTACTTGTATGGAGCCTGTTACCATATAGGTGACACTACTGTCTCTCTCATGTAGAGGAGGTTAGCAATAGTGCTACCATGGTAATTTAAGTGAGTGAATAAGTCTGCTACGGACCAGTGGGCTGTACTATGAAGCGGGATTGCTGATTTAAGCTAATCGGCGTAACTTGTCGGATTTAAGGTAGTCTGGGCCAAATGTAACTGAGCATATATTAAGTCCATTTAAACTGTGGTACCTTAAATCCGACAAGTTACCTCGATAAGCCAATAATCCCACTTAGTAGTACAGGCCACAGGTTACTGTCTCTTTTCGTTAAGCGGTGTCTCAAAGAACATCTGACGTATAGGAACAGATTCCCAAAAGATCGCTCCGTCGGACAAAATTCCGCGATCTCACTCCTCGTGTCTTTTGGGAATCTACAAATGCTATAAAAAATCACGTCTCAGCATTCCGATAAATTCCAAAATAATTCAAATAAAACCGTACCCATACTATAAAGGTCAAACATGCAATGCTATGCAATGACTGAAATTGAAAAAAAAATTGTTAAAATAATATGAACAGGAAGATATTTTTATATTTTGTTTAGTCTTAATCTGAGTACTTTGAAAGTGTACAGGTCCTCGTCTGACTTACGGCCTATCCAATTTACGACCAATCGACTTTACGACCATGATCTATGGGCTGATATTTGTGCCACTAGAAACTGAATTTGAATTTTAGATATTTGAATCTGCAGTTATCCGCATTACAAAACTGAATCTGAATTTAATAGTTTGAATCTGAATTCCAGTAACTCGAGATAGCATTTACCCTACCTCGAACAATTCAATCATGAAATTCAATTTCAATCTAGCGTGACACGCATAACTCGAGATAGCATTTACCCTACCTCGAAAAATTACCTGACAGAATCTAATCGAATCAGGCATCTGAGTGAATTATAGCCACACTATAGAATATCTCAGACTGAATAAAAAACACATGAAAATGATCCAGCTTCATCCCAAAACAAAGAAGTGAATTGCAGGCCCTGCCACCCCCATGAAGTTGTATGGGAGGGAGCGGAGCTCCATCCGCCACACCTCCATGGCCACGCCCCACTCTAAATCATTTTCAGTATGGTGAATGTCCCCGACTCATTTATTGTTTTTCTCCTATAGCTAACAGAATAGCAGCGTGGGCAACCAGCAGGGCCACCACAGAGTTAATTTACAGCTAACTCAGACTCAATATTTACTCAGACTCGGCAGCTAAAATAGCAGGTATGTAACATACAGTCATGTGAAAAAATTAGGACACCCTTTGAAAGCATGTGGTTTTTTGTAACATTTTTAATAAATGGTTAT
>JABFDZ020000042.1:269361-298578 GCA_019775955.2 Pollimyrus isidori
AAATAACCATTTATTAAAAATGTTACAAAAAACCACATGCTTTCAAAGGGTGTCCTAATTTTTTCACATGACTGTAGGTGTAATGTGTGTACACAGTGGCTCCGGCTGATTGAGATTCTGTCTATCTAATAGGTAGGACACACTGTTCAAGCTGTGACTCCATGTATGTAGAGTCTCCATGTTCTCTCTTCTGGAGTCTCTCCAGGTACTCTGGTTTCCCCCCGCAGTTCAAAACCATGCTTAAGGTAACTGGATTTTCCAAACTGCCCGTAAGTGCGAATGGTGTGTGAGTGTGCCCTGCTATGGATTGTTGGCCCATCTAGGGTTATTCCCCACCTTGTGCCATAGGCAGTCACAGAAAATGTGAACGTGTGTTGGTCTGTTGGTTATAATAATCTGTTTTTTTCCAATTGTAATTACCATGTACTGCCAGCAGGGGTCAGCATGCAGTCTACAGCATCCAGGTTTCCCCCATGGGACATCTTGGCATAGAGGGCAGACAGTGAAGGGCAGAAGTGTTGCCACCTTCTTATATCTACGCTGGACCTCCTATGTCTCTGTAAGACCAGGGCCCAAACCATGGCTGTCATAATTATCCAAGGTGAATGTGTCTTAATATCTCAGTAGACATCAGATGTCCTTTATCATTGAATACAAGCACTTTTGTCAAAAAAATATATATCAGCATTAATTACCGCAGGGATGTTGGTGGTGTTTACAAATACTGTATATTTGTCTTATTAAGATTTATTATCCCAAACACTAGATGGCGTTGTTACACCACCAAAAACATTAATAAACTTCTAGATCATAGAACTGCCTGACCTTAATCATCAGCAACCAAACAAACTACAAGTGCACTACAGAGCCTGGGGTACATTTTCCAAAAGGTTCTGTTAGTTAGAGATGTTCAGTTGCATGGTTCCAGCTTTGTAAGTTGCAACTACGCTTTTGGCAAACACACCCCTGACTGAATGTCCTTGAACTAATGTAAAAAATTGGAGGTAGATCTGAAAGAAAAAGAGTAAGGTTTGAACCCCACAGGGCACCCAGCAGGGAACGGGATGCCAGTCATCACAGGGCACGGGGCTGGGGTACACCCTGGACGGGATGCCAGTCCTCACGGGGCGCGGGGCTGGGGTACACCCTGGACGGGATGGCAGTCCATCACGTCCTTTGAAGGAAGACAAGACACTCTGCGTTTGTTCAAGGTGCCAAGAAATGGATCCCCTCTGCTTTTTTGTTACTGAGATATTTAGTGGTGAAGCAGCTGACTTTGTTGATGAGCAACAAGTAACACAATTATATCATGTTCACCAGTAGTTATATTTTTATCTATTTAACCATTGGTTTTATCCAAAGCAACATAAATTTTTGGGGAAGCAGGTCTAGCCAGGCCTTGGGTCAATTGGGGTTTGAGACCCTTGCTCAGGGGCGCAATGATGACATAACTCTGCCAACCCTAGGGTTTGAACCAAGCCGATCACCGGCAGGTCGCTTTCCTCCCGCAGCAAGGGGAATGCTCAGGGAAGTCTGTTTGGAAGTTTTTTTATGTTTTGCTCTTGTAATGATATTGTTTTTAACATCTGAGCTCTGCCATCACACGAGGCCCATGGGTCCCATCCTTCTCTGTCACCTTTCTGTCTCCACTCCGATTACGTAACGCTGAGTCACACCTCCGCCGCGTTTTGGGGACTTTTGTGGGCGTGTGGAAGTTGCTTCCGCCAGGGACCCCGGCATGGGGGGGGGGGGGGGGGGCAGTGTCTGTGGTACAGTACTCTTTGATTCTCCCTGTGTTTTGGTTCTGGGTAAACACACGGCACTGGACGGGCGGCACGCGGCACTTCCTGTGCGCCGTGACTCAGCCGCTGCTCATATGCCGTGAATCACCCCCTAAATATGGTGGGCCAGGCCCCTACCACACTACCCGCCCCCAGAAAGCACTCAGGCCCCCTCCCCTGGCCTAGCCCCCGCCTAATCCCCCCACCCCGCCAGATTCTGAGTGTGAGTCACGTCCTAAGTCGCTGAGGACAGCTACTATACACACATGCAGGGGAAACCCAGGGATGGGCTGTTTGTGACAGGACCTGCTTTGTGGTTTGGCCATAGGTCCCTGTGGTCTGCAGAGGCTAAAAGCGGCACATGTGTGTGTGTGTGTGTGTGTGTGTGTGTGTGTGTGTGTGTGTGTGTGTGTGTGTGTGTAGGGCAACAGAGGGAGACCCTGACAGCCACGGGTCATCAGAGGGAGGAAGAGGAGGAGGGAGAGGAAGCTACTTTTTCAAAGTGTTTTCGGGGCTTACGGCAGCTCGGGGGGGGGAGGCTTTACCTACTGACCTCTACTTCAGAAGGATGACCGAGATCCTCTGCTGGTTGTCAGGGTCCGGCTTTCTATTAGGTCTAAGCGGAGCATCCACCGTGTTTTTAAGCATCTTTGGTTTTTAAATTACAGAAAAAGAGCCACTCCTGTCCGGCCAGCATTGCAGAGTCACAGGTTTGTAATGATGGATGGTTAAAATGAATGTTTAAATGTAATCAACACCCCCCCCCCGAGGGTACAAAACCATATGCTTCACTTTCGGATATACGGAGACAAACACACACTAACAGATTATGTATAAAAAAGATGTATGAAATGTATAAAAACAATGTATGTATTTGTTCGTGTCATTTCCGTATTCACTAACTCATTCATTCATTTATTCAGTTCCCTGGGCGCTGCTGTCGGTAGCCGCCTTTCACAACCATCTACAGAGAGCAAGCTGGGGGAGGCGTGAAAAGCATTTCCCCATGGGTATCTATTATTATTATTATTATTATTATTATTATTATTATTATTATTATTATTATTCATTCATTCATTCATTCAGTGGGGTTCTTGGTGGTAACAGACTGACTCCAGGACCCTCATGAAGACCCCACACAGGAAGCAGGAATATTATCCAGCCCCTGCCCACCACCCATCGAGTAACATGATCAGTGGGATTCCTTACCCCTCCCCTACCCCTCAACCCCAGCCAGCACTGACACCTCCTGATCCCGCTAACCCTCGAGCACTGGCACATTCCTCTGGGGGGTGGGCTGAGGGGGTTGGTGTGGACACATGCTGTGCAGAGTTTGTGAGTCATTGAGAAGAGCAGCCCAGCCCCCACCCTCGCACACTCCCCCTCCTCCCACACTGCCCACACACACACATCTCTTACTCACTGCCGACCGCCAGGAACACAAACACACAAAGGATGTGCCCACCCCCTCGCCTCCCTTACTCATTCATTCATGGGCAGCTACCCCTCACACACACAACCAGCTGTTTATGTGGCCACACTCATGTTTGCCATGCTGTGCTGTCACATTACGTTACTCTGTTTTTAGCACTATAATGCCAAGGAGTACGGCCCTTTCCTTTCACTACTTACTGTCCATGGCTGAGATGGTGGCAGTGGGGGCTTAATGGTTGGGGAATTGCACTTGTAATTGAAAGACTGCTAGGTTAGGGTCTTGCTGCCCTAACCAGCAAGGTACTGCTGACTTAGCTGCTCGGAGGCTATGTCACATTTGGGTTAAACGCAGAGCACATATTTTGCTGTGGTGTTTCATCACAGATCATCAAAATCTAAGCGATGACATTAAGACTTTACTTGACAAACACACACACACACACATACACTCACCACATCCCTGCCATCATTTCAAACTTAAACTGCCCCCAAAGTTTCCCCAAAGATAAAAAATCTCTTCAAAATAACTGTCTCACTGTCTGCATTACACTCTCCTACTTGTGCACATCCAGCTTGCCTTTCCTTTCATCTATAAATTTTCATTATTTGTTACTGGATTCTCCAATTTGTGAGGAAATCAGACCAGCCATGGACTTCCTCAGGCCTGGAGAGTTAACACGGACTCACAGGTCCTAGTTCTGAGCCCTTGAGGGAGGGCTTGGTGAAGCAGTGTATGGTGAAGTAGAACTTGGTGAAGCAGGGTTTGGAGAAACAGAGCTTGTGAAGCAGGGCGTGGTGAAGTAGGACTTGGTGAAGCAGGGTTTGGAGAAACAGGGCTTGTTGAAGCAGGGCTTGTTGAAGCAGGGCTTGTTGAAGCAGGGCTTGGTGAAGTAGGACTTGGTGAAGCAGGGTGTGGTGAAGTAGTACTTGGTTAGACCAAACTGACCATCTGGTAGAGGCCTGTGGCCCAGGGAAGTGTATGGGCATTACTTTTGTGACTGGATATTCACTGAATGAATCATGACATATGAGTAACTCAGGTGTACTGGCAGGGCTTTACTTTTCTGTTCTGAAGGAAACCGGAGAGAAAAAACAACAAATCCTCAGATTATCCATGACATCACCTTTTGCCATCGTTCTCAGCATGCCTGAAACATCCTTAGAGAGTCCATCCATCTTTTTGCCGCTTATTCTTAGCTGGGTCACGGACTGATTCTGTCAGTACCTGAGTACAGGTGAAGGGGATTAATTTACCCAGCCACTGTGGAATAATATGGAGGAAAATGACAAAAAAATTCTTCCTAAAGTTCTGTGGTTTGTATGCCTTCATCTTACGATCCAGTACTGCCAATTCCCACTGTTGGGATCAGATCCCAGGGACATTCGGAGGATGGGCTTGCCAGCTCTGGACTGAGATGTACAGAGGTGTAGGCTGTCAGCACCTTTACTCATAGTGGCAGATCTCATCACACCCACCAATGTGCAAAGTACATGTTTATGTAGTAAATCATCATGCTGAAAGATGGACAGACCGGTTCACAATGGCCAACACCCTGGTCCATACTTGACCTCTTTTCTTTCATATACTACAAAAAAACACATTTCTTTTGGGTTTTTTTGTGATTGCTGTTTCTGGTCAAAGTCAGAAAAGTTCCCAGTTCCACGTCGTTCGAGTCTCACAAGTCATTTTCCACAAGAATAATGGCTAATTAATTATTTAACATTAATTGCAGCAGCTATGAGCACCAATGAACAGTTACTTTGGGGTTTGATTTCAGCTCCCGGCACGGTTTGTTTGTGTGTCAGCCGTGACCCCGTCACCTGATGTCATTAACAACCATTTTGTTTGTTTTTTCCACCCTGTCATGGAACACATATTGTGAGTCGACACGTGGCTCAGTAGATTAACACTGCCCGTGCCCATAAGGTTGTCGGTTCAAATCCCAGGGTCCGCAGAGTGTCACCGGTAGGCCGCTTATTCCTCAATTAGTCCAGGGGCTGTCTGACCCTGCTTCTCACAAACATTATACATTGCTTTTGGATGAAAGGATCTGCTAAATAAATGTCATGTACATTGACAAGGGATTCTGTGGTTGCCGTGGGAAACCACAAAGCCATACTCGTGCCTCGCCATCCCCCCACCCCTGTGAGTCAGCGGCCCGCCACGCTTCCGGGCTGGCCTTGGGGTGCCCTGCGGTCAGCAGAACATCTGAACAAATTGCAGGGAGAGGCCCGTCTGGGCCCCGCCCTCACGCCCCCCCCACATCAGACTTTCCTCCAAATAACTGTTCATAACTATTTCTTTCATATTTTTTTAATCTTACGTCAATAAATAATAATAATAATAATGCAGTCAATATGCTCACAATGGTTCCTGATCTGCTCATATATCAATTCATCTTCTGAATGCTTTCCCTAGTCAAGGTTGGGGGGAGGGGGGGTTGAGTGTCCATCCAGAACCTTTAAGTGGCCGTCTGCTTTACTCGGTGGGACGCACAGATGCGTGATGTTGCGTGATCTGCTGCCTGTAAGCCTGATGGTCCAGAGTGGCCCTCAAACACCAGCGAGCTCCCGGAATCGCAGCTCCCAGGTTGGTGTCCCCCTGATAATGACATTATTGATGCAGCAGCCTGGTGCGTGAAGCACAGACAAGCAAACAAAAAGTGCAAAACAAGGCAAAGTGCATTACCAGACTTTTACTAATGTAAACAGTGCATGGGAAATAACGAGAAAAATTAAGAAGAAATTCCTGGTGCAACACGTACACGCTCAGTAAAAATCCGTACCTTCCCTTGTCACTGCGGCTGTACCCTCAAGGGTCGGCCAATTGTTCCCTTAACTGGAGGTAACTGCACCCTTTAAGGTACAGAAATGGACTCTGATGAATATATTTGTACCATTCATGGTACATTAATGCTGTTTGTACCATTGGAATGTTCCTCAGACTCCATTTCTGTACCTTAAAAGGTACGACTACAAGGATACAGCCCCGGTGACAAGCAAAGGAACACATTTTTACCCTTTTTTCTGAGAGTGTGCAGTGATCTCATTGCCTATAAGAAGGATTGATGGAGTACCCAGCAGTGGGATTCTGTCGGGTGGCTGGACACTCCAGGTGAAAAAGTCTGGGACTCTCGCTATCTTAAGTGTCCCCCATCCAAACTGAGCAGACCACACCGGGGAGCAAGGGGCAGGCCAGTGACAAGGTTCTCCTCGCGTTTAAAGTTTGTTGCGAAACAATCTTCAAAGGTGTCGATGCAAAATCATCACCATGGCATCTAGCATTAATGCAACGTCGCTGAATTACTTCACACAGTGCATTATGCTGAATACGGCACATTTTCTTAATTCATATACGATTTAGACCTATGTAGCAATATATATTAAGACATAGGGGTGAATTCAGCCACATGGTGACAGCTTTTGTAATTCTATATAGTTTTGTATTCTATTATAATTGTGATTGCGTTCGTGTCAACAATTAAAAAGCATAAGCCCTGATATGATATATTTTTCAAATCCCCAAGGTGTTTATTGACGTGAAGAAATTAAGAGATATTAAGAGAATTAAGAGTGTGTGAGATATTTTTACAAAGCATGAATCACCATTTTGTTGTTCTTGACACAAAAGTATTTTTCAGTGACATATTTGGCCATTTGCGACCCCGATTCTTCAGTGATGGCCCCTGCTTTCAAGCCTAATGACATTTTAAATTGATTTCTTGTTTTTTCTTAACCTTAAATATGTATAAGGTTGCTTGATATTGTGCACTAGCCTATAATAATGCGTTATAATTGCTTAATGGATTATTACATCAACAGATAAGCTTAAGCCCTATAGGCAAGGCTATTGAATAATTAGTTAAAGAGTCCAACAACTTTAAAAAAATATTTCATTTATTTAAAATATTTTGTAGAATTAAATCATCATCTTCTCATCACTTTATCGACCAATAGTAACCTATATAAATTCATCAGCCTATCGATTCACCAACGTCATCAACCGATCATCGTTTTCTATTTTGTAATAGTGCATTCATCTAGCCTGTTTGTCTAGCCTGCAGTTCCTCCTGATTTTTCCTCTCTCCTTTGCACCCTCTCCCTCAGTCTGGGTGCTACACTATTCTGCAACAGACCTTAAATCATGAAAAAGTATATCTACTTACAAGTTGGCTGCAGGCTACATCTCTGTGGTTTGGCACTGGCATAGATGCAAGGTCCCTTGTTTTATCAGGCAATATGGATACACTGGTGCTAAACCTAATTTAAATTGCCTTTTAACATTGTCCAAATTTACCTGAAACATGTTGTGCCAAATAACCAAACCATGTTTGGTGATTTGGAACACCAAGAAAATGTCCTAATTTATAGTAAATACAATTTCAAAACAATATATGTTTATTTTGGTACAATATTACATCGTACATGTTTGTATATTACTTATAATTACAATATAATAGTCATTCATATTTTGTACCTTTATATTAAAATCAAGCTAAAGCATATACCATCTATCTTACCTCGTACTTTTGGGGTCATCTTCCTGTTTGATGCTGACCAGAATACCCCACGTGATGTCCCAAGAATTATTTCATTTAACTTTCGCCATTACTTCCACAGCAAGGTCGCGATGCCAATTACGCTTTCCAGGGCAGAAGTACAATATTGTTTTCTAATGCTATCCCATATGAGGCCCATGTGGAGTGATACCTAAATATACCTGAATTTACCCTAAGTCTCACATTTCAGCATAATGCTTACTTTGACACTAAAATAATAAAGACGAAACGTGTACAGTATAGCCACTTAAATTTAAACATAATCTTCAGCAGGAGGAGTAGCAAATTAACCAGCGGGACAAACACTTGTTACTGTCGCTCGCTTCTTTATTCCTTAAAGAAACGAAAATATTGTAAAAACCACTAATCTTAAATCCCGTTGTATCTGTATTTTTCTCTCTTATGTAAGTCCACATCTCGATGTGTCATGTTTAAATATGTATGTTTATATTCCGCCAGTTATGCTTTATCTGCACTATAACCAGCGAAATACTAGTTACATGTTGGTGAATGTCCCATAGCTGAATATAAAGATAGGATACTTTAACTTTTGACTTTATTCTTATTATTCACAATTAGATTTTGACCATGTGGCACAGCGATATCACAGTAACACCAAATTAATGTTTACGAAATAATAAAAGTGTGATTTGAAAGGCGCCGTGTGTTTAGTATTTTACGGCGTTTCCTCCGCGCCGTCTCTATGCCGTTTCAATCCGCGAAGCTTTCCGAGGGGCGCCTGCTTACCATATCTCCTCCCCTCTGTTGTTATATCCCCCTCCAGGGAGCCTCCCTAAATTGTCCCAACCCCCTCCCTCCGCAGCCGCCGCTTTTCTTTTTTCTTTCTTTCTCTTTCTTTTTTTTATTTCATTCGGCGGACACCAGTCTCTATTTATAGCCCGGGTTGGAGCGGCTCCAGGACCTGCTGCATTTTTTCTTTCTTTCTCTCTCTCTCTCGGTAATCTGTTTATTTATTCCTCCTATCTCCCTGCTTCCGCGGCGCGTCCCACTTTTATTTATTATTATTTTTTTGCGCTGGAAATTTGGGGTTTAAAGGGACTGCGGGACAGCGGGGTTGCAGTCACTCAGTCCGGTGCACGGTGCGCGGGCAGACAGACAGACAGACAGACAAACAGACAGTCTGACTGACTGACTGACTGACGGACGGACGGACGCACGGAGCGGGCTCTAATCTAACCGGAGGACGGGACCAGGGGCTGCGGGTCCGACGCTGCTGCTGCGCGGGTGCGGAACCGGCCGGCCTTCCGTGTAAGTGGACGGAGCGACGCTGCATCTGCACGCCGCTCTTTAAAAGCATGCACTGCCGGGATCGTACGCGCTTTTCCGGGAGCCGACGGTCGGAATCCCCAAGCGGTGCGGTACGGAGCGGCGGCGGCGACGTCCCTCCCTCCCCAGCATGGCTCGGCTCGGTTTGTCATGGCGGTCTCCAGCCCGGCCGCCAGAACTGCAGCCGCCTCACAATGCGCACATAACCGATCGGCGTCACAGCAGGATTTTAATTATTACTATTATTATTGTTATTATTCCTGTGTTATGTTACGGGTTTAAATCTCCCTGCTTTCTGGACTTCATGCGGGCGAAACACCGCTCATCGAGCGCACGGTCGGCGGCTGTCTTATTCCTCTCTCATCCCTCTTTTTCAACTCTCTCCTCTTCCACTCTCTCATTCCCTACTTTCATCTATGCCTCATCCCCATTTTCCCACTTTCTTCTTTCATCCCTTTTTACTCTCTTCTCGAATGTTTTGCCCTCTCCTCTTCCCCCCCTTCTTTCCCTTTTGGTTATTCTCATTCTGTCATCCCCATCTCCTCTTCTTTCCCATCCCCTTTCCCTTGTCTTCCTCTCATCCCCCTTTCATCTCTTGCTCTGTCAAGTAACAATTTCATAGTAATAATGCATAGTAGTACTAATCTGAAAGTAATAATCCCGAATAGTATTATTGCAGAGTAGTATTGTCATAGTAATAATGCAGAATAGTAACAATGCAGAGTACCAATAATAATGCCATAATAATAATGCATAATAATAATAATAATAATGTCATAGCAATAATGTGAAATTGTAGTAATGCAAAGTATTATCTACTTGATAGTGCAGAGTAAAATTAATGCAGAGTAATACCAATGTCACAGTAACACAAATCTATAATAATGTTGTAGTAGTAATGTAGAGTAGAGTAGAGTAATAATAAGGGCATAGTAATAATACAGAGTAATAAGAATGGGTGTCTCGTGTGGCGTGTGTGTGTGTTCTCCTCTAAGGATAAACAGGCAAGATGAGTGACTCGGGCAAAGGAAACCAGTCTGTCTCCCCGAAGGGCAAAGACGGGGCGGAGAAGAGGGGGCGTGGCCGACCAAGGAAGCAGCCACCAGTGAAGAGCCGTGAGGTGACTGTACACAGCACGTGGCTTTGGACCCGGGTTCGGTTCGATTTGGTTTAGACCAGAGGACTGTACTGCAGTGTCTACACAGTAATCATTGCATGGAAAAGCATGTCTAACATGCATCTTCTGGGGAAACCTTCACTGTACTCATGGGTGGTCCTCCATTCCCTTCCCCCCTGCTCTGACAAAAGGGCATTTCAGGGGGGCTGACAGGCTCTGCTGGTAAATGCAAAGTGGGGCAATTAACTAATCTGAATGGGGGAGGGAGGGGGGGGTCAGTTCCCAGCAGGTGTGCAGGCAGGAGGGGGTTGGGCCGATTTCACAAACGGTCTGTTTAGACAGAGGTAACTGCTGCTGAAAGTGAAAGTCAGCCCCAAGCTTTAAAATCATATTTTTATCCCCATAAAAGTATAAACTGTAGAGTGGATGCTTGGGTCACCCCTGACTGTTTTTATATTGTACTATTACGTAGCTATGGACTTACTTCTGTGATTATCTGCATCACAGTGGTTGCTGACAAGTGACCCCTGCTTTCCCAGGCTGCCCCCCCCCCCCCCCCAGCTTCGCATTTCTCCCTTTAAATGGTGTTAAACGTTTCCTTCCTGGCCGTCTTTTGTCCACCCGAGCATGAGCATCCGGTGGTCTAGCAGGTTCTCCATCCAGTGTAACACAAAAGCTTTAAACCGGCGGTAACCCCTTTACTCCTCTTCCCGGCGGACGATTGGTTGGTGATAACCGGAACGTGAGCTGCGATTGGTCAGTCCACTTGTCAGTCAATGAGGTCACCAATGGTCTCAGGTTACAGGGTTGCTAACGGCTGCATCTGTAAACAGACCGACTCGAAAAGCGGCCGGACAGTCGGATGGCTCCGGACTCCATTGTGTTGTTTCAAGCAGCATCGTAGTAAAAAGTCATTGAGGAATTAAGTAGAAACATGATCATTCATGGAGGAGAGTGTGGGAACTCAAACAGGGCATTCCCCTTGTCCCGCTCCAGCCTTCCTCAGCATGTCAGCAGTGTGGCCAGCAGTGTGGCCAACAGACCCTCTCCAGCCTCACTGATTCACCCACTTTCCGATCCTGTCACCGCCATCTGCCTGTCGTCTTCTGGTGTCCATGCAAAACGTGCCGGGTGATACCATGACTAGGGCGGGGGCTTTGGCCAGCGTGGGGCGCTGTGGAGGCTGTCCCATGACACGCCGGGAGTCCCCTCTGGGCTCCGGTGGATGTAGTCTCGGGGAGCTCAGTACCGACACCTGTCTCCCACTAACAGCCTTTATTCCAGCGCTCTTCCCAGCCCGCTCTTCCCAGCCCGCTCTTCCCAGCCCGCTCTTCCCAGCCCGCTCTTCCCATGGCTGTCCTTTATTTGATGAGCAGTGTTACTATCTGCGTAATTTGACTGGACCGCTCCTGTGTTCCGTCCATGCGCCTGGCAGTCACTGCCTCTTCCGAATATTCTCCTGCTTGTGTTTGTTTATGGGCAGGTTTCATCATTCGGTGAAAGCTCTGCCGCGAGAGTTCGCTGTATTTCTGGGACAGTGTAAGTGCAGCTTTGAACCACAAGGTCCAGTTAAAGGTCTTCTGCCCGAACGGGCCCATCGTGCAGGTTTCCTTTTATGTGGGCTGAGGACCTTCACTGGAGTCTTAACCTTTGAGCTGGGAGAGCGCTGCTACTCTGCGTTTGATGTCCACTGCTCCCTCGTTTAAAGATCGACTCCCGTCAGGCTGGAGATTTTCTCTCCGGGTGACACTATGAAACACAGGCAGGACACATAAGATGTGACCTCCTGCAGTTGTCTCAATTAATGTGACTTGGCATCCCAGCATTGCAGACCACCTGTTTGTCTTAAAGCAGCAATGGCTGTCACTTGTTCTGACCTTGGGACAGGGACCTCTTTGTCCTGGACCACATCTTGGGCTCAAAAGCAGTTGCTTGCTGTCAGATGCTGAAAACTTCCAGCCAGCAGTCACTGGGGGCTTCATTTTTGGGGTGGGGTACCGATTGTGTTCCTGTGCATTTTGCCGTGACAAGTTAAATCTCACTCCCATGCTGCATTTTGAATTTGGGGGGGGCTTATTAGGAGTGGGTGATTATCATATTAATATATCGCACACGCACAATAATCACTAGGACTTCAGATGACTGGCACAGTATTTGGCCACACGCCAGCTTTTCGGTGCTATACGGACATTTATTTATGCCCATAATTTAAGCAGTTAAGTAGTATGGCTAAAATATTAATGAGGCTTTGTATGACGTCCAAATGTCATTATTAGTATAAATGCAGCATATCCTTATGTTTAATACATGTGTCAGACTTTGAACTGCAAAAATCACCACCACACCACCAATGTCTTTTTACCTTGTTTATCCACAAGATCTCCTCTTTTAAAAGATGTTGTGGCTACCCTTCTTCACCGCGACTTCTGTGCATATTGCACTGAGGTATGCCAAACCGTAGTATACCAAACCGTAGTATACCAAACCGCGGTATACCAAACCGTAGTATACCAAAACAGTATTATGTGGGGTGCTCCGCTAGTCGAATTTTAGAAACAAAAAGTTTATATAGATTGCTAACTTTTGGGTATGACAAAATGCATCTCGTTAATATTTAAGCCATACTATTAATCCTTTTACCAAATTATGGGCGTAATCTAATGTCTGTATAGCACAGAAAAGCTGACATTTGGCCAAATGCTTTCTCTATCATCTGACCTGGATGGTGATTATTGCACATGCGCGATATAATATCGATATGATATTGCGCTGCCCTAGGGCTTAAACTCTGAGGGTGTGCAGGAATCCTGTATGTATTAGCCTGGGTCATTCTGAGCCAGTAATCAGTGACTAAAGCTGTCACCCCCTCAAGCTGGAGCTTCTTCAGCCTGTACATCCCCCATGGAGCGTGTAGGACATCTCCTTCTCCCTGTAACCTCAGCTGTCAGGTCATAGGTAGGGGGGTGCTTTGGGAGTTCGTTCTGCTCCCCCAGTGACCTTGAGTGAACTGCCGGCAGCTCAGTGAGCCCCCCCACTCGGTGAAATGTGAGAACTTCAGTGTGGGAGTGTCTGTTGGGGGGGGAGGTGGCACGGCCCAGTCACTCGCCTCCATTTAACTTCCTTAACCTTGCTTGTCCCCCCCATTGTTCCCAGGAGCCCAGTGGGTCGCCTACACCGAAGAGGCCCCGGGGCCGGCCCAAGGGGAGCAAGAACAAGAGCACCAGCAAGAGCAAAGTAAGCAGAGCTTCTGCCCTGTCCGAGATGGGCTGGGGGTGCAGGCTGGTGTTGGTGGGGGGGGGTTACACCACAGCCAGCAGCTGTCAGTCCCCCCTCCCCCACATTGGGCGTCTCCTGAGCCTGGAAGCAGGTGGCAGGTGTTCAGGAGGAGCAGCTGCAGGGGCCTAACTTGCTGGCCTACACCAAGGCACCCTGCTGGGGGGGGCTGTGCACATTTGTCACCGTGTGTGTGTGTGTGTGTGTGTGTGTGTGTGTGTGTGTATGTACGTGCACGCATCCCCGCCTGTGTGCATCTGTCTCTGTGTGTGAAACTCGAGAGCCACCGCACCCCGGTCGCTGTTCACGTTTCATTGGCCTATGTTGGTCAGGTGACCTAAGGGATCCTCCAGTTTCACTTTTTATTTGCCACTGATGCGAACGGGGGAGAGGGGATTAAACAGCATGTAATAAGCACAGGTGCCCTGCCTACATGCTTGCTTAACAACCTCCCCCCCTCACTCTCCCCGGTGGCCGTTGTCATGGCGATGTGCAGCCCCCGCACTGCGGTGCAGGGCTGGCATTGCACACTCTCATATGCCCCCACCAGGTGGCCCACGCACGATTTCTGTTGACTCCCCAGATAATAGCCTCTGAACTCGATGCCCTCATACCATCTGTCTCATGGTTGAGTGTAGGCTCCCCCTAGTGACTGCACTGTGCGTGTGCAGCGGCTGGAGGTGCATGGCTCTGACAGCACTCTTTCCTGTGTTTTTTTTTTTTTTAAACAGAAAACACCAGAATCTGCAGGGGCAAAACCCAGAGGGAGACCTAAGAAGGCAGTAAGTGTCGCATTTCCCTGTAAGCCTGGTCCTGAAGGGTAGCATGTGTCGGCTGTGGGACAGTCCGGGCTTGTCCCATGCATGATCTGTCTTATGAAGGTAGTCATTCCTAATAGCATCCACTTAAAAACTTGCATGTTTGACTGGTCACCTGTGAGCTGGAAGCAGAACGAGGGTGGAGTTCACCCCACGAGCAGAAGACCCCCATGAGGTCGCTGTCGATGTTCCATGCGTGTAGTTGCTGTTGAAATTGGCAGCTGACTTGAAGGCGCCACCTGTCGCTTCATGCTCCCCAGGGAACGACAGTGATGATTTTGGTTTAGATGTCCTTCTGGAAATGCTTTTCTGGTCCATTTGGACAAGCTGCCTTCAACGCCCGGCCCCCGCCCCAAATCCGGCATGCTGTTTCCTTTTCCGGAGGATTCTTTCTCTATGACTTGTGGCTTCCATTTCCCAGCTAGGTCCTGCCACTCAACAAGGCAGCCAGGCCCAACCTCTCCCCGGGGCACCAACCTCTCCCCAGGGCACACCCATCATCCTGCCCCTCCCCGAAATGGTGACAGAGTATCTCTGCTCTACACCTCATGGGTTCCTGCCTGCTTTGACCCCCTCCAATTGGGCTCCCTGGCCCACCGTGCCCCACCTTGCACTGCCCACCACCCCACCAGGGTGCCCTATATAAGCCCCGCTCTCATCGCCAGTCTGGCTTGCTTGCAGGAGACGGCAAAGGAACAGGGTTCGCAGGAATCATCTGAGGAAGAGGAAGAGGAGGAAGAGGAGGAGGGGGAGCAGTAACCCACCTGGATGCCGCACTACCTCATCACTCAACTTACTGACTTCCTGTCGACCAGAGCTGGACCGCACCAATAACCCCCCACCCCACCGCCCACCCCCGTTTATCTGCAGCAGCACTGGAAACAAAAACTGACCTGAGAGATGATCTATATGTATATCTATATATCACACAACAAACTGGTGACTTCCCATTAGATCTCCTAGTGGGTTTGGGTATTGCAGACGCGCTTTTATACTGGACAAAGGTGAATTTGCCTACATGATTTTTGTTTTTATATCTTTGTGAGGTGTGAAATGTTATTTCAAGACTCCAGACTGAGTGTAGACGAGTGTATCACCAGGCACGTAGCCATGCTGGCCACCCCCCCCCCAAAAAAAAAAAGTTTTGTTACCGATTAGGCATGTAGTCAAGGAATTTGAACCCTCCTCAAAAGATTCAGGCCTCCGGTTGATAAACTCTACCAAGTGGGATCTATGAATAGGGTTGTTGCCAAATTGAAATTTTTCTGGCTATGGGTGACACCCCTCCCCCTACACTATAGCGTCAGTGACCGTGGACCCCATCAGTTAATAATTAATAATGTTCATATGCGATATGTCTTATGCTGAATTTTCTCCATCTCCTCCCCCAGACAGGTGGCTCCGTTGCTGGGTGTCAATAGTTGTTTTCCTGGGGATGTGGATAAGATAAGATAAGAAGAACTTTATTTATCCTGAGGGAAATTCTTGTGTCATACCTGGGATCCTGGTATGTGGGATCCTGACCCCGCACCCTGGGTTTTGGGTACTGCCATAGTCTGACCCGTCTGCAGCTTTGCCCTGAATGTCCAGGGATTAGAGCAGACAAACCCAGGTAGTGCTCACTAATGTACACAGCTGGCTTTTTATTATTATTTTAATAATTTTTTTTTTTGGGGGGGGGGGCTTTATTTACTTAACCCATAGCTGTGGGGACTCTGTGATGCTCGTAACTCATAAACCAAAGGGTCCACAGTTCAGAGGAGCTGGGTTCAGGAAAAGGGGGGGGAGGGGGGAGGGGGGGCGTTGTTGTGAATCCTGTGGTCTCTGTTTCAGCTGTGACCCCATTTAACTGCTAGGTCTCCTCCTGTCCCCCCCCACCCCCCAATCCCATTCTTACCATGTAGTGTGTGGAAGAGTCACTTGGCCACATCAGACCGAACAACTGCAATGTGTGTGCAGTGTATTAAGTCGCCTGATAAGGGGTGCTGTTGTCCTTTATCTCCTAGCTGTCAGGGAACTCTCGATCACAGCCCGCTTGACGGGCCTTTCCTCAATCATGCTGCTACTACTCAGTTACTTCCCGGTATACTGCAAACAGGTGGAGCCCCGTTCTCCATACCTCACTTGACGACAGTTTGCTCTGCTTTCCCGTCCCGTGTGGTCCTGGTTCCCTGACGTTCCTGGGGAGCTTCTGAAACCCTGGGCTTTCCTCTGTCCTTGGGGTTTTAAGACACTGGCTGTCACCTTTGTGATTTTGGGGATTTATTGTTTTTTTTTTTTTTCCTTCTGTGAAACCACATACATCAGGGAGATATTAACCTATCAGCTTCTGCAGATGTGTTTGCTGGTTGTAGTAGTTCTGTGTGTTTTATTTCGCACTGAAAGGTGTTGTAGTGAAATCCAGTTAGAGCCCCCTGGTCAGTCTTCAAACATGCGTGTAGGAGAACCACACTTGTTTCCCGTAGAAGGCCATGGTGCTGTAGTTAAGCTCTGTACTTCATCGGTATCCAGGGCTCCCATTCCGAAGTCCCACCCTGCTATCAAGGAAATCCCAAACACTCGTGCTAGTCGGAAGGTCAGCACCGGAAAAGGGGAGCAACACCTGGGCCATGCCCAGTAAGTCGAGACAGTGACGGGCCGGGGACAATACCAGCTAGCTTCTATAAAGGGCTTCATCCTCTCTGGCGGCCTTGTCCTCCTCCATCCTTTGGGTGTTCAGCGCCTCTAGCCGTAGTGACATTCCTTGTATCTTTGTTTTAAAACAGTATTTGTTTGATCGCTGAAATGAATGTAGCCTGTCCTGCTCTCGTGATTCCTATGGGACTTGCTGCTGTAGTTAATTAGCCAGATGGAGGAACCTCTGTTTTCTTGGATGAACGCTTTGGCTGCTCAATACAAACAGTTCAGAACCTTCTGCTATATTGTACCCAATCCCCTCACCTCAGTGTTTTCCTATTCTACATATTGGCTGTTCTTGTACCATTAAAACATCCATACCCACCCCCATCGAGCCTCATTCAGCCCCCAACTACAGTCTCCCTCCAGCCCCGTGGACCATCACATGTAATGGCCGATTGCAGTGGCAGCCAGCACAGGCCACTGAGGCAGAGTCAGGTGTCTCTGACCTGCCGATGGCAGTCGTGATTCAGATCATATCCGATCTAAGGTCATGTCCAAGTGCCCCCAACAGCATGCAGAATATGTGCTTCATATCCAACAGAGCAAATGCATCTCGACTCAGGA
This sequence comes from Pollimyrus isidori, assembly GCA_019775955.2. Lineage (NCBI taxonomy): Eukaryota > Metazoa > Chordata > Actinopteri > Osteoglossiformes > Mormyridae > Pollimyrus > Pollimyrus isidori. The sequence goes on from JABFDZ020000042.1 coordinate 286,874, forward strand.
ATAAGAGGACAGCTCGCATGGCCTGTCCCTCATTCAAGAAAGGTTCCTGTCCGCTATTTTCATTTTCGCGGCTAATAATGACAACTTTTGGTCTGAACGATGTTCCTGGACCACTTTATAGTATGGTGAATGTGGAACGTAGGCAGGATGTTCCTCAGAAACACCCTATGGAGTGTTGTAAGACAGACTGTTCAGATATTTGCAGTCCTGTATGCACATTACAGGGAGGTTAGGCAAACCTCTTGGTCTTTGGGGTGGGATCTGCGTATCAGAGAAACTGATTTGGATTCTCCAGACTTCACATGCAGCATCCTCATTGATATCACCGCTGATGCGGGATGAATGCAGGATATGTGCCCTCATTTGTGTTGTACCTACCTCTGGATCATATGACTCATGGATGCTGCTGTTCTAAGATACTTCATCAGCAAATCGTAGCTGATGCTCACCTTGCTTTCCTCTCTCGATCTGCTTTATGTTTTTAATTTTTTCTTCTCGCTGCCAAATGCAGAATTGTACAGACCCACCAGAACACTGTGCTACTAGTCCTGTTCGCAGATGTGGCTTCCTGAACTGTTGGACACCGTGTCTACCTGTGATCACTCTTGTCTGTCTTGTTGCTTGATAGTTGGAGTAGGGGTATCACTGTGGTCAGATAGGAGCATGCCCCCCATATACACACAACTCTTTTAATAAATTCAATATTACAGGACAATTCGAATGAGCCTTTCCATGTCTTTGTCCTTTCTTTGACCTCCTATGAGTTTTCCCCCACAGCTGTCCAAGCTGTGATGAGGTCTCTCAATGCTGCTCTTTGGTCTAAGATTCAAGCTCGCTACCTCTACCTACACCTACATGCTACTCTGACTGTTGAGTTGCTATGGAACAGAGTCCCATCTCTGATTCCTACTGCGCCATCCCAGCATAGGGGTGAGTCCTTCACTCCTCTGGTGGTACTCTACAGGGTTCAGGGATGCTATAACCTCCATTCATTCCCCCTCAGGTCTTGACTGGTACACCCCACCATGCATGAAACTTGAACTAGCGTGGGCTAGGAGATTGTGGGTCGGTCAGGTTATACGCATGAGGGTGTAAAACACAAAACATGACTATTAGCAACAAGGCTAATAAAAAAGGGAAGGTGTGACACCACCCACCTATCATCATGGAAAAAGCTGCAAATGAAATAGATAGGAACAAGTGTTATTCAGGGGCTGACATTCTGTAACCCATCTGTAAGCCACCACATCATCTGTATCCTGTGATCAATTCATGTCGCTCATTGCCATGCCATGTGACGTAAATAAAAATGCCAAGGAATCCAGGAGTTGCCACTGATCAGGTCCCCCCCCCCCCAATAAATAAATAAATAAAAACGAGTCACTACAGCCTCAGTGAAACCCGTTAGCATAAATATCGTCTTGGAGAGTCTATAGCCAGTAAAAGAGATGCGTGGCTCGTGACAGCCAAAGCCCCAGGTGGGGAGGTGTGGATTCGTTGGGGCAGAAAGCGTTATGGGAGACTCCAGACTTTCACTATTATACATTGCAAGGTGTAATGTACTTTTAATATCAATAATCTTGGCTTCTCAGTCACCATTCTTGAATAAATTGGCTTATTGATAGATATATATATGGTGTATGTGTCTCTCTGTCATTATTCACTGCAAACCCAGTCAGCAGGTGGTGCCATGAGGGTTGTGTGTCATTCGGAGTGTCAGCCAAGCACATGATAACCAGCAAGAGCATTAAAGCAGCCAACTGCACAGTCATGCATCTGTGGTGATCAATGCACAGCTGTATCCAGTCAGGAGAGTCATTCCATTGTACTAATAGAGTAAAATATTATAACCATTTATCAGAGAAAACTGCCTGGACCAATTTCTTCATACATTATACCCATGTTGTACAAAATCATCTGCTCAATATTAGATGGTTGCAGCATTAGAAACTTAACTAGTTTCCTTCATCAGAATCTAGATGTTGAAGTCACATACCTGCTTATTATCCCAGTCGTCAGGAACTGCCAGACAGTCCACATTTCTGCTCCTTTCTACCTATAAGACATACAATGTTCTTGATTTTTGGGTTTGTTCTTCATTGTGAGGTTCAAGTGTGTTGGGAGCAAAGGTTTTTCTTCTTTGAACCTTTTTTAGGATGGATGGTAATTTATTTACAAATCTACAGGCAGGGTGAATTTAATATGAACTGTCCACAAATTTACAAATGCTTGGCAACCCTGGCTGGGAGGTAGGTAAAATGTGGACTGTCTGGTGGTCCCCAGCAATTGGATTGAGAAACACTGACTTAAGCAATTTAAAAATATAGATTTAAAAAGGTTCATTCCTGTGATTGTATATATATAGGTAGAGTGTGCAGAACATCTGTGCCCTTAAACTGACTGAACCATCTGAACTGCATGAAGAACTAAGGTGTGCTAGATGTGGGAATGTACAGAGGAAATTCACCAACCCATCTGTCCATCCTTCCACCTTCATAAAGCTTCTACTGGTGAGTCACCCACTACAAAACAATATAGCTAAATGTTTGTGCCTTTCTAGTATTTCCTGATATCATGTTCGAAGGCATCTGTTGACAAAAATACTCATTTGCTTACAACTGTTATATTAACAGCCTGCAATCGTGACATGCCTCATCTGTGACTCATCTGCAATCCTGTCAAATTAACCTTTCCAATGAGAACTATCTGGTGTTATGTTGCTGGTATTTTACAAGTATTACCTGGTGAACACAGTACATGGGGTGGGGGGGGGGGGCTTCGAAGAGTCACACGTTTGGCATCAGTAATTAAACTCTGGTTTTATATGACCCATAAATCTGCAGCGGTCTCGCGCCTGAGCAATCCTGTCTTGTTGAACCCTGATGATTCACTTCCTTGGTATTTAACTCCTTTGCTCTGCACTATGGGAGTCAGAGTTGAATTTCATTCTCTGCTCATTGTTTTCAGGATTACTCAGCATGATGGGTCATTCTACTAAAGCAGTTGAACTGTAAATTGAAAGTAAAAGGAAATTCTATGCTTCAGAGCAAAAGTTTTTCTACAATTTGAAATAAAATTGACAGATTTCTTGTAGAAAAAGCTATATATACATGGGGGGAAGCACAGTAGTGCAGTGATTAGCACTGTTTTCTCACACTTCTGGAACCAGGGTTAGAGCTTCTGCCTTGACTCCATGTGCGTCTCCTCGTTTTGACATGGGGTTTCCTCCTGGGTATTCTGTTCCAGAGACATGCTGAGGCTGATTAAAGTTCCAAAATTGCCCAAAGGTGTGCATGTGTGACTGTGCCCGGCAATGGGTTGGCACCCAAACCTAGCTCATTTCCCGCTTGCACCTATAGACTCTGGGATAGGCTCCATACCCTCAACAACCCTGAATAGGACAAGCGCTTTTCAGAGAATGGATGGATGAATTAATGAATGAATGAATGAATAAATATATATGTACACCTATATATTAATAGTCATTTCATTTCAATTTGTCACTTCTCTGCACACACACAACTCATTTCTTTATGAAGACATATTTTTGTCACCACAAGCACCATATGGATTGGGATGGACTCCTGAGGGTAATTTTGCGATTAGTTACTTTTTTCCGTATTTGTACTGTGGCTGCTTCCGGCATCTATACTCACAAATATTTAAATCATGAAGTGGTCTGCGAGGTCGCTGGCAGAAACCAAAAGGCATGCATAGCACGTGAACCTGATCAGGACTGGCACTATGCCACACACCCTTTGTTCTGCTGGTCCAAATGTAAGCAGAATGCATTTCACATACGTGGTGCCTGGTATGAGTCAGCAGGCTCAGTTTTTGAAGAGGACCGTCCAGGAGACATTTCCTGACTGGTCGGTACAGTCAAACCACTGGCATTTCCCCTAACCCCAGCCCAACCCCCTGCGGGTACCCACATCTTACAAACAGTAGGGGAGGGGGGCAGGACATACTTGGGCCAAAAGTCATGCCTCCCCCAGACACTGCAGTCTCAATGCCACTGGCTCATTCACTTCCTGCTGTGACATCCATGCACAGAAACGGGTCACACCCATTTGTCTGGGCCCAGGTTGATGGACATGCCCACCTCCACGCCCTTACCATTAGCCCCATCGGGAGCTTCATACTGTCAGTTGGTTCGATGGAGTCGCCCCTCCCGCCAGGGGGGGATTGACTGTGGCTCCAATGCTCAGCCACCCGTTGCCATGGTGACCCCACGAGGTGTGACAGGGCTGGACCGGCTGGCACCATTACCAGGAATCCCACAGTATCATTGTCGATGGAAGGAGAGACACCCAAATGCAGAGCATGATGACAGTCAACCACTTGCTTCTCTGCAGGTGTCATTAACAAATTTAAATATTCAGAACAGAGGCACCAGTTTGCAAACTGGAGGTGGGTGGTGGAAGCCCCACTCTTCCATGGCTCAAACGAGATCTCAGAGTCCAGGGAGAACAGGCAAAGGACGCCAGTAGTGTGGTTGGGTTGGTTGCAGCTCACAGAGCCTGGAAAGTATGTGGCCCGTATCCATCTCTATATTCTTCATGCCTGAGTGTCCTTCATCAGCAGGGGGCGACGTTGCTGGTACGTCCTGGCCCAACCTTGCACCACCTGGACAGGGACGAAGAAAGCTGATCTGCAAAGGTTCCATAAAATCACATCCAATTTTAAGGGGAAATGAATTGACATTAACCTACAACCTTCTGTTCATAGGCACAAACTGCCAGGGTCATCAGAGTGATTTCATTATGAGGCCCTCAATCAAGTCCTTAACCCCCAAATCACTACACGCTCTAGCTCGCTCAAGAAAATAAAATGAAAAGTGTCATTTTGGATGAATGCATCCGCTAAATAAATAAAAACTGAATTGAATTCCTTTACGGTTATTGTACACAGTACAATGAGATTCAAGGTGCAAGTCCTCCATATAAAAAAATATACAAAATGAAGACAAATGCACTAAATACACTATATGTACACTGTATTTATTTAAAACATGTAAATTACGCTAAAAGCAATTAGATTCACAGCCCATTTTCATATGAAATGTGATTTTATGCTGCTTAATTTTACGAATGTCAGACTGTTTTTAGACAAACTTCAGACAGCAGCATCCTATGCATGTCTCTGCGGACAAAATCCACCATCAGCCACTATGAAGCACCATGAAGCACACAGAAGATATATGTTTGCGCGCTGTCTCTGAGGTCTCATACTTCCTACACGGGCACCATGGCAACGGACATCACAGGCCCGAGAGTTCACATCAGACGTATGTTTAGTACTACATGCCCTCTGCTGGAAAAAACAAAGACTTCCTTAAAAGTACTGATCTGGAATTAGAATTCAACAGTACTCCAAAGCTATTTTACAAAAACACATCAGGGATCAGCAGCATAATAGGCAGGACTCCAAAGCTATTTTACAGGAACGCTGATCCCTGATCAGTCGTGATATATCGTTATTGCCATCTGTAAATTGGCCCCCTGCAGTGGCCTAGATATATATACACGTAATGTTGCGTCAATTTTACGCTAGGTAAACGTTGCCCAATCTGGCAACACTGATTGCACTAATTTGCACATTTGGAGAAGATCCAATAGATGGCACTACAGAAAAACGGCTACCTTGAGTGCATGTGATTTGTTTGCAAATAAAAGTGAAAGAAAACGTCAGCCGTGTGGGAGTATTTCACTGTCTTGGAAAAAGATGATGATATGTAGTTTGTAAGACATGTTCTAGTGATATCTGAAAAAGAGGTGCTAAAAGTAGCAATTTTACTACAACAAATCTCAGCCACTTGAAAAGCAGACACGTATAAGTATACGATTTCCAGAAAGCTGTTAAAAACAGAGAAATTAAAAAGCGTAAACCACCACCAAGACTCCATCAATAACCACAGCATCTGAGAAATCAAAAAAAAAAATCCCTACAGACAGCAGCAAAGCTAAAGGGATCACTAACAAGGTGATGGAGTTTATCACATTAGACAACCAGGCTCTCTCTGTTGTGGAGGACACGAGGTTTCGAAGCCTGACAGAATATATGGAGGCCTGCTACAGACTGCCCAGTCATCGTCATTTTGCTGCTGTCTCCCTGAAATGTACAACATTGTGGCCTCACATTCATCAGCTACTGGCTTGTGGCATCCCTGCCATCAGACTTATGACTAAATATATGGATGCTAGCCCTATGAGTTCAGACGATAGCCCTATGAGTAGCTCCCAGGCGTTCATGGGCTCACATTCTGCATCTGCTACCTCGCAGGCATTTGAGAAAATGTTTGAAACGTGGACAATAGACAAATCCAAAAAGTTCACACTGTCGTAAGAAATAATGCTAGAAATATAGCAAAAGCAATGACTGATAGCGGTCTGGCTAGTTCTGGCTGCATGGCACACACCCTGCAGCTTCATGGTGCTGTTCTGAGCCAGCACAGCATCTCGAGACTGGGGTCGATTGGCAGAAAGATAGTCAGGCACTTCAAGCACTCTACCCTTGCCTACTCACGTAGGCAGACTGTGCATATCCAGTTGGGGATGAAATAAAAAAGGCTACAACAGAATGTTGCGACTTAGTGGAACAGTACATTTTATATGATTCATTTCATATAGTTTCACAAAAAAATTGTTAGCATATATTAGTACAGAAGAATTCTCATTGAACAGAGTCATACAGCAGGCTAAAAACACCTTTGATGTGTTATGTGAAAGAAGACGTATAAAGGTAATACATTTCCTTGATTGCATTTGTCGTCATTCAGAGATAAAGTGCTGAAATACTTTAGAATTGAGAAGAATAATAGAGTAATAAGAATCAGCTGTTTTTAAAATTGATTTTCCTTTTCTTTGCACAAAAGGGGTAAGAAATAATAGCATAAACAAAATTAACAAAAACAAAAAGCGGCGGCCATGAATTGCAGTCGATGCATCCCTAATCAGCAGCTTAATAAGCAGCATCTGATTTACTCCCTTTCTGGTTTGAAATCTGAATTCAGAGAGGCCCATGGAAATGTAATCAGGAAGAGTGGGAATTAGCTTCTTATTAACTCAAAAGGCTCATAGTCCAGACAAAGAGGAGGGAGGTGATAATACTGCACTCTGTTAAACATTACCACTTAATACACATTCAATAAACACCCCCATAGTCCAAAAACCGAAACCATTGTTTATGCAGCCATTATCCATCAGCAGTGACAGACTCTGGTCACCACCATACTGATGTGCCTTTTAGCCAAGTAGTTCAATTTATGTGCATCACATTGCTGATGCTGCCATCTAATGTTCACACTGTGGAACTACAGCTAATAAAATCAGTCATCAGGTTATGAACAAGACCCGTTCCCTAAGTTTGTCTTTAGGTTGAATTTTTGTAGGCAAGTTGGAGCAATAATAAAAATACACAATTATATGGCAATAATAAAAACTACACACAGTACTGTACTAAACCTCGAGTCCACTAACCTCTGAAGTTGTGCAATGTCTTCAAGGATGTCACAAAGTTGTGCACGTCTTCATTATTATGAACCATGGTATTTAACTCAACTAAGCTTTTTTATATAATATGCTTGACAAAATCAGGTCTCCTAGGTTAGATTTTAATCACTCGTCAAAATAATAGTCCGACTATGCTCCATTTTTGGGAAGAAAAAATGTGAAAAATATACTGACTGCATATCTACTCATGAACTTTCAGACATACCAACGAAGAAGACTAAGCCCAAATTGTGTTCATTGAGCTCCTGTCCACAACATCAATTTATATTTCTGCACGCCAGTTCCACCTAGTACGACTTCTGGCCGCTACTCCCGCCGCGTAGCAGCATAGCATGCGTACTCCCAGCATCCCAGTTCGTTATACTTGTGTATACCCTTAAAATGATGTTAGATAACAACTTATGAACATTTTAAGTTATGAACAGCCGATCGGAACGCATGTTGTTCACAAGTAGAGGAGCGTCAGTACAAGTGGATAATCAGAAACTCGGAATACCTTTGTAACCCTTTTTCTTAGCTTCAGAGCCAGCGCAGTTAGTGTTTGCCTTTGTAACCATAAATTACATGTCAAATCCCCATCGTTTCTGCTGCATTAATCAAGACTTAAAATATATACAATAAATTACACCTAAGGCACCAGAGTTTGTCAAGACGAAATTTCCTGAAGACCCATGACTGGAAAACTAGGCCCCAGAGCAAAGACGAGAGACCTCAAAGCTAAGACCCAAAATAAAAAAGCTGAATGATGCAGAGGCACAGTAAATGAGGGAGTGCTACTACAGTCAAGAGGATTAGAAGCCATACAAGATCAGTGAAGATGATCCACATTATTCTGGAACTTTAGCGTGAAAGTTGTCCTCCCTAAAAAAAATGTGGCTGGCAGACGCCTTCCTAAAACCAGATATTAAAAGGTGGATCATTTCAATAGGTGACCCATTCAGACAGAATTAAACGCGTGCTGTGGAGATACAGCAATCCCATCCTGCTTCGCTCTGCTGTGAGCTGGACGCTGCAGCTGCTCTGAGGTCCTGGCTTGGCTAGACTGAATCATCAGAGTTCTCAGTGTCCCTCCCATCCCTGACCTTTGTCCGAAATGTGGCTGTTGCCAAGCAACTTAAAGAATGGTGGGCATTTAACTCCAATAAAGCTTTTCTATGTCTGGATGGAACAGCACAGAGGAGTAACATGAGGCCAGGAGCAGTGTCTCTCAGCTGAGCTCTAAATAAACTGTACTGCAAGCCCCCAGCTGTGGCTGGGACAGGGACCCTTATAGGCCTCTCTATGCTTGCTGCATTTTAGACGAGACAACAATATAAAACACCTCCAAAATGAAAACTCTGCCTTAAAGAAATCCTGAGCGTCATGAGGGTCACCTAAACCAGGATTTAAACCCTCCAGAGAGCACCCCACCCCGCGCCTCATCACGCCGGCTTGGCCATTACCTTGGTGTCCTCCTCCCTCCAAAGCATCTCCTGCTCTGCCTCATTCAGCTCCTCAGATGGGTCGTAGCTGTAGACCGGCAGCAGCTGGTGTCGAAGCCGGTCAATCCTGAAACACACCACAGCTCCGAGTCACTGGAAACGGGGGCCAAACCGAACAAGACATCCTATACATCAAAATTATAGCATGGAGGAACCCACAGAGGAACCACCAGGAACCTCTGACAGGCTGCTCCAGTCTATAGGCGAAACCCACGTGGGGCAGCGTGAGACCAGGTAAACAGGGGGTCAGTAAAGCAACGCCACCTGACATGCAATAATGGTGTTCACCATTACTCAAGCGCATGAATTCATGGGGCCTAACAGGTTTACACTAAACACTAAAATAACCATGTTCCTTATTTTGGAGATGCTGAACCAGCATTCTCTGCTAACAGCTGGCTAGCTAACATCTACTTACTCTACTTGCTAGATATTTTTTTTACCTTCTTGAAACTTCATTGGGGGAAGAGGAAAGTGACTTGAGAGTGGGGCCCCATAAACAACAAAAAAATATACACAAAGGTGGTGTCACACCCAGCCCCTACAATCCTCGTGTGTAAACACTCCGGGAATTCACATAAGGTAAATGAGGAGGCAAGGTAGACACGAGGATCGTACCAGCCGAGCGCAATAGGGGGCACCAGAGGAGACAGATGACCGTCTGAGCAGAATCAGGAGGAAATGAGAAATAGGAACCCAAACACTGCACACCTGTTGAGAACTACTGATAACAAGCTCCCTGCCAGAATGAAACTGGGACTTCCCCGTTTGTTACGTGACAGTCTGTCTCATGTATTCTGGAATTGCATAACTGACATTTATGCAAACTTCCCACTGATTACTGCAATAATGTACATTTAAGTAACAATGAAGTAAATTACAAATGAAGCAAACTTGACCAGTACTGCTTGGCCTGCCTGCAATTCTTTGTTAACGGCTGGGGTTATCAGTTCTGTAACCTTAACCGTTCCTGATAAATGTGTTAAGAATATAGCAAGCTCATTCAGGCTCTGTATTACAGCTATCAGCTTTCAGCTGCTATTCCTGCTTTATATGACGACTAAAAGCATTTTAAACGCACTGATATTTAAAAACTATGCTGGTATAATTTAATCTAGTGTAAACTGTAAAGATTATAATTAAAAAGTGTACATAAACTATCAAATTATTTTATTTTAGTTTGTTGCTTAGGTGATAATTCTACCTATAGTGGAATATGTTTTTTTTTTTTTTTAAATCAGCCTGAATGGAGGGATATTTCAATTATGCTAAAAAACACCAAGGCACTACCACACAGGCGGTTACTAAGGTGTGCCTTTCCCCTCGCCACTATACCTCGCCTTTGCTTTGTTTCTCTTTATTCTAGCCTTCCAGACCCAGCGAAAAGCCGCCCAAAGGCCTCTGGTTAGTAACGAAAATGGCCTGCAGCCAGTACCCAGCAGACCTGAGCAGGACCAGAACCAAGACTGGAGGAATTCGACCCAGACGGCTCAGTGACACCATCCAAACTTCAGCTTCAGGAGCGTACACTGTAGGCTTTAACTCGATAAGGCAAACAGCAGGCGGTCACAGGGCCCGCCACCCGCGCCCAAAGGCATCTCGTGGGGCGCGCACTTCGCCGCGGCAGAGTCTATTAAAGGAAACCTACCTTCTCTTCTTTCGCAGATACATCACCTGAAACGGGAGGGAGACGTCATTTAGCTCATTAACTACCACCCACTGGCCCCACAAATTACCACCATGTCAGACTTTACCAGGGTATTTCCCCAAAAATACGTCAAAGTAAGTAAGTTACCTGATAAAAATATTAGCCGTTATCGATCGCGTCGGCTTGACAATCACTGATATTAAAAGCATGGGATTCTGGGAACATTACAGCATAAATCGCCCCGACTGTCACTCCGTCCCTGGAGACCTCACATCTCTGACAGGAGTTCCCCCCCGAGCAGCCGCCCCGGGCTCCCGCACCTACCGCAGCCACAGCCATCCCGAGAACAGTGACGAGGACGAAGGGAACCAGCACGTAACTGACGGCCGCATCGCCGTCGATGGGCACCGGGGCCGGGCTCGTGCCGTTCATGTCGCCGTGTTCGTGCGCCTCTACCGGCTGCACAACTCGGCTCCCGCGTGCGCAGACCACCAGAGCGTCAGTCTCCTCCTCGGCTTTCTTCCCGGTTGTTTACGGCTCATCCTCGGCGCTCATGTGATCCCCACATGGTCCCTTCGCTAGTCTCTGTGAACTCTGCCTGGGGGGAGAGACTGGCGGAGAGGGAGAAGAACAGCTAGGCAGTGTCCCAAAGCGGCGTTTAGCACAACAGAATCATGAGAAATCAAATCGATTAATCGAGCGTTTAACCAGACCCCAGTAAACGAGGTATTACATTAATCTCAAGATAAAGCTCAAACCTGCTGGGTTTTGCGTTGTGACTACGGGCTCAGCATGGTAATAAACGTAAGACTGCAGGGCGTTTAGAGACGTGACAGAATACTTAGGCTTGGATCATGATGTAATGCCTGTGCTACGGGACGCATAACTGCTAACCCGAGTCAAAACCGATTCAAGAACGTTCGGGAGCCGTGCATTGAGCCAAAAAGTGCAAAACCAACGAGCGGCGGGGGGGGGGGGGGGGGGGGGGGGGGGGGGGGGGGGGGCGGGGGCGGGGGGGGGGGGGGGGCGGGGGGGGGGGGGGGGGGGGGGGGGGGGGGGGGGGGG
>JABFDZ020000042.1:300965-318471 GCA_019775955.2 Pollimyrus isidori
ATTTTGTTTCTACCCAGCAGCTGAATACTCTGTGATCATGACTCCTTATGCTGAACTGGTTGGTAAAAACAAAATCCAGGTCTGGATTTGTAGCTTGTGAACCTGAAATGCCCAACACTGGTGGTGACAAATATATGGGACATATTTTGACTGACCACAACGTAATAGTAAGTATAGTTCAGGTTAGTTGAGCTACTGTTGCCTTGCTATCAGCTTAAACCAGTCTGGTCATTCTTCTCTGACCTCTGCCATCAACAAGGCATTTTCACCCAGGGAACTGCTGCTCACTGGGTGTTTTTTTTCTCTTTTCTTTGGTCCATTTTTTGTAAATACTTCAGATGGTGGTGCACGAAAAGTTTAGTAGTTACTGAAATACTCAGAGCAATAAAAACCATGGCATATTCAAAGTTACTTAAATCGCCTTTCTTCCCCGTTCTGGTGTTGGATGTGAACATTAATTGAAGCTCCTGACCTGTACCTGCATGATGTTATACATTGTTATGGTCATGTGTGATTGCCTGATTATAAATTTGGTTGAATGAGCAGTGGAGCAGATAAACATAATAAAGTGACCAAATGCTACCAAAGTAACTATGTTTTTGCATAGACTCAGTTAACTTATTTGTTGTTGTTTTCGTAAACAAGGCCATTGCAGTTTGGCTTCTCTCCTGACCAATGACTGTGGATTGAAATCAACATGATGTGCCCGAGCAGGACAGAAGAAGCCCGTAGTCATTGTGAGAAAAGCCTGTGATGCGTGTATTAGGCCGCTCCCTAGAGGGCAGTGCAACCTCTGCCTCTACGAGGATGACCACAATAGACAGAGAGTGTACCCCGCAGTGAGGGGGGCTTCAGCTACAGAGGGAATGGGCATGCCACACTGGGAAGGGAAGGGGGGTGTCAGCTACAGGAGGAGAGAGAGGGCCCCACACTGGGGAGGAGAGAGGGTGCCTCACACTGGAGAGGGGGGGTGTCAGCTACAGGAGGAGAGAGGGACCCATTTTATTTAGGAAGTGACAAAGCATGCGTATCAGTAGAGATCCCCAATGGTTTCACATAATTAAAATTAACGTGTGGAAACTACCTGCAGTTATGAACACTACCTCTACCGTTTACTGCGCTTAGTCTTATTTAAAACACTATAGTCATTCGCCATTATCTTGCATTCGCAATTCTCTTTAATTAATTTGTCCTTATGTTTCTGGAATGTCTCGTGTTTCCATAATATAAAAAAAATCGTAAAAGAAAAATATGAGAATAATGTCACTGAAACTTTAAGCTGTGAAACTTTAATGCGCAACTGCCGGGTGGCTCGTGTAAATGATAACATGCACACTCCCCCTTTTCCTGGTATAAACCATCCTTCCGCTTTCCAGGAACGTTCCCAGAAAGGCGGTGACGTAGAGGTACGGTTGAGCTAATAAGCGGCTGCGGCTATGATGTCACCGAATTCCTCTATTTCTACTTAGGATAAAAACCTGGGCCCTTTTTTCTGTTGCTTGCCCTATGATTTTAAGGCTGCTAAAGGCGTCTATGTAGTTTCATGACTTAATTTTTGTATTGCAGCTAGACTTATTCAAAGCATTTTCTATTTAAACGTGACAATTCCTTCATCTATCCATCATCAATTTTCTATTCCCCCTGGACTTCGACGACTAGGTTTATCATAACCAATGCACCGACCATTCATGCGATTCTGTGCTATGACCTTTAGATGGACGTGACGCTAATGTATCCAGTTGCGGTGTTTCTGCCATACATTTTAAGGAATAAGTAGATGTGTTTTTAAAAATGGATTTAAATATATTGAACACATTAAGTACAAGATATATTAGTATATCCGTTTTATATACGCTACGCGCCTCCGTGCGAGTAGGGGGAGGTTGGGCTGGAATTAACTGTGTAATTTTCTTAGTATGTGTCATTTTGGTAATCGGAAAACGGTACACAGCAGAACTGGCAAATAATTAGACCTTGGTATAAAAACGGTATTGAAGTACCAGAAGTGATTCGCGTCAGCCAGTTATTTGGAAAAGTCTAAAGTCACAGAAGGGGGAAACCTTTTTACGCAAAATCCCTGAGAAGCGTTACATTATACAGAAGCAATGTTCGTTTGAACCGGAAGAACTCTGATGCTAAGTCTGAGTCGTAGTAATGAGAAATTGTGGTGGTGGGCAATAAAAAAAAAGACATGAGAAATTCTCTTGAGTGGTGGTCGATTTTCCTAATTATGAGCTCTGCTGGTACCCCGTCCTTCCTATACTCTAGACACATGCGGTATTATGTATAAGGCTGTGTAATTACGTCTGTGAGTATAACAGCACTGCCATTATGAAGCCCCCTCGATTTAGAATATGTTTCTTAAATGGGCTGAGGACCTTACTCAAGGACCCAACAATGAATTCACTCTGTCAACCCTGGAATCTGAAACAGCAAACTGGCGTTCACAGACAGTGTACCGACCCACTGAGCCACACAACACTGTACAGAGACCTCTGCTCCAGTTCTGTGTCGACTGCCAACCAGTATGTCATGAACATGAAGCTCTCTCCTAGTTTACTGCTTCCACTAAACTTCTGTGTCGCTAAAAAACTACAAATTCCTGGTTTCATTTTTTTGGTGGGGTGGGGGGGATGTCATTATGAGATATGGCTGAAACACAACGAGGTGGATGATAAAAAGAGTCAGTGTCACCTAAGACCCTGTACTTTATGTTAATCGAGAATAGCAATAAATAAATTAAGCAGTCAACCAATGAAGAAATGTATGGTGAAAGTAGAATGCTTACATTCATGACAAAAATGTCAAGACCACTATAAGAGCCTGACTGGACTGAGCAGTCAGAAGACTCGCTCCCAGGCGAGTAAGAAAAGCTTGAATAACTTCTACCACTTACTTCACATTTTAAATGCTTTCCATAATATGACACTCATTCAACTGGATTTATGTGTCCAATATAAAGTAAAGCAACATTTTCCAGGGACCGTTCGTTTGTCATTAATGTTATTCCAACAGCAATGTCAATTAATCTTGTATACGACACTACATGCATTATTTGCTTCAGTTACTATAAATTGTAAATGGGGTGTAGCCTATGATTCGTATCAGTTTGATATCTCTTCATTTCAGTTTTGTCATTGTGACATTTGGCACCTGACTTTTCGCCTTATTGGTATTGATTCAGCATTGTGATGGTCAAACGTAGACGGACTAAGAAGGAACAGTGATAAGTTTCCCCTTGACATCTGCTGCTATAGATGAAAGCTGTCGGTGATGGTCAGCCTGCGCTAACCATAAATCAAACGCTGACCATAAGCCCAGCCGCTTGCGCACTGCTGGCAGGCGCGCGTATTGCTCCGCACAAAGATTTGCTGCTCTTTTAACGTAAGTTACATCAAAAGCGTTGCTCCTCGCTCAGTCGTCCCGTTTGTTCGCAGGGGTCCAGAAGCGCATTCATAGACGCAATATCCGTAACATTTTCAGCGTCGCCTGCGGCATCGTGAGCGCGGCTACGTTATCTACGTAGCGCTCGGCATAATAATGGCGTCTGTACTGTAGATGCGCCCCGGTTCGTGAAAAATGAAGCGGAGGAGAAGTTGTTCTTGTTAAGCACGAGCGGAGGGGGGGGAAGGCGGTCGTCCTTCAGCGGGTTTCGGCGTCGAAAGCGACGTCTTTTCCGGAAGGTTTTCCTTTAACTTCAAGTCCCTGGGACCCCCGACAGGATGAAGCTGAAATCCAACCAGACGCGGACATACGACGGGGACGGCTACAAGAAGAGGGCCGCCTGCCTGTGCTTCAGGAGCGAGAGCGAGGAGGAGGTGAGGCCGGGGGTGTCTCTGGAGGCGCTGGGACGGGCTGCCGACGTGTAGGAGGACGCGCCGGGTACACGCTCAGCTTCCCGGGGGACACGGCGCTTCCCAGCGGGGCTACAGCAGAAACACCGCCGCCCTGGGCGTCAGGCACTCTGCCCATACCGGCTTCCGTCACCCACTCCCCAGCTCCCCTTTGTGTGCTTCCAGAAGGCCCCCGGAATCGCGTGAGCCGTGTCCGTCCGGTCATCAGCTCGGAAGCACCGTTGTCAAGGCTGGGGAGGGGGCTGCGGGCACATGTCCACCGCCACTCCTCACCCCGCGGGCAGGAAATGTGCGATCGCATGTAACTGACGCTTAGGGTTTGCTAATATAGTCTGGGTTTGAGCCGTGTTGACCTTGCAGTTGAGGCATATTCAAACCACAGGACCCAGTAAGGTGGTCCTTCGTGGCACTGGGGACCCACTATATTGGCCCTGTATGGTACTGGGATCCAGTAAGGTGCCCTATGACATTGGGGTGACAGTGGCACACTGCCTAAGTGAGACATCCTAGAGAAGCTCAGCTCTATGTATGAGTCAGGACCCGATCCCAGTGAAAGTTGCAGGATGGATGGGGTTTCTTTAGAGCTCTACTGCCATGGGTTAGTCTGGATATGGCTTTGTCCCTCTGGACTGTTTGAGTCTGGTGTTTAAAGGTGGGCTTTAGTGATCATGGGCATCTGATCGGATCTATGCCTCAGGGATCTCTAAGTCGTTGTACAATATGTCTTCCCATTGGCTTTGTGTAGGAGTCTCTTTTATTTCCCCGGGCTTGTGAAACCTTTTCCTTTGCTACCCTACTGTACCAGTCACACTCTCTGCCAGTGATGTCATGACTCTCCCAGGGCATGATGGGAACTTATTAATTTGTTAAATGCTGTAGTTTCTCTGCTGACACTGTTAGTTAGGTCATGCAAAGTGTACCTTCCTGGTTTACCTTACCTATTATTTCCAAAGAGACCATTTCAGACCTGTCTATCTGTATGTAGTCTGTCATACTTTTTTGAGAAAGCGAGGTCAGACAGTCCCTTCAGTAATTGGGAGTTAAGGGACCTAACAGTGACATTACTCTGCTGGCCCTAGGATTTGAAACAACAACCTTCCAATCACAAGCACTGCATCCTACCTAGCATTCTTCAGACTTGCAGTCCGGTCCCATAGCTGCAGCTTCTCTTGTTGGTCAGAGTGCCTTGAGCTTGACGCCCGGCCCCTGGCACTGTGGTCCACTCTGTCTCCCCAGGTGCTTCTGGTCAGTAGCAGTCGACACCCCGACAAGTGGATCGTTCCTGGCGGAGGGATGGAGCCGGACGAAGAACCAGGAGTCGCCGCGGTCCGGGAAGTGTGTGAAGAGGTGCTTCATGGTCGTTCCCATCCGGTCCCATTGGGACACGCTGGATGGCGGCAGCCTGAATTGTTATCTGTGTTTTTATCGACGTTAAGGCATCACAGTGTTCCCCTGACGGGTCCCCACTGTTGCTCAGCAGCTTTGTTCTGTTATGGGCGCTTTACATGTGGCCACAGAGCGTGCCCAGACACCTCCTGGGAGGTCTGACAATCATGGGGAAATGGCTTCCGGCTGGCAGGCGGGGGATCGAGAATATGGTCTGCAGAACTGGCACAGCGTTCTCGTTCCTAGCTCATCGCGGCTGTACAGCCCCTGGCCTGAGAGTAGACGCTACCAAAGTGCAAGTCTCTCTCTCCGGCCTGCTGCCGATCCCCTCCAGGTCGCTGCTGGTGCTGTGCAGAGCGTCTGGGTGGCAGCGTGCGCCAGCGCGGGGAATCGCCAGCGGACCTGCCACATACGCGGCTGTCAGCCGTTTGCAGGGCTTCTTCTTTTTTTTTATAGACGCTCGTGCAGAGCAGTATGAGGGAGGTGTTATGGTCTCTTAATGGCCACACAGCATGTCTCCTATGAGTCAGGAGACGGACTGTGAATTCCTGCTGGGGGGGGGCTTTTTGGAAAGAGTTTGGCTGTTCTCTTAATAGTCCATAATTAATGATTTTACAAACATAACAGCCCTGATAGCTTTGAAATAGTGTAATTCTGTGTCCACGTTTGGCCACAGGAACACAGGAAGTGGCACTGTGTGGCACTCGGTGGCGCTGTGACGGCTTGTGTTTCACTGCCACCTGTGCGGCTTTCGGTGACACGCGAGCCGATGGCCTGGTGCTCTGCCAGCCTTAGACTGGTGTGCTGAGAAATGCCTTCAGACCCCCCCCGCAGCGTCACACTGTAACCGTATCTGTCCCTTCCCCCCCCAGAATGCCCCCCTGCTAGCTGGAGCTTCCTGTTACCAGTGGTGTTTACTGGCTAAAAGGCCACAAAGCTGAGATTTTCTGTCAGGCTTCCAGGACCCGACCTAAAACGCAGGCACCACCATGGTATTGGTCCAAGGCTCCATGTATTCAAACCCAGGGCCTGCTTGGGCTGTATGATAGAGGCCCCTGCAGTCTGGGGCTGCTGGTTTTAATTCAGCGGTAAGGGATGTATGCATTTGGTCTGTGAACATGACTCTTTCGGGTCCTTGGTTTGGAGGTCACCGGTCCTAAGATAGTCACACACTGGGACGCCCCCTGCAGGTGACAGTGTGTGCTTGCCTCTGCAGAGCGTGAGCCACTCATCTGCTTTCAAAGAACCTCTCGCCACCCCTTCCTTTGAGTAAGCATACTGGCTATGTGTGCCTTCTGGAATGTGGGCTGGGCCCGGTCTCAGTGCTGGTTCTATGGCATCACGGCCAGAGGCAGCTCTGACCCACTTACCTCTGCCTGGTCCACATGGGCACAGACCCTGCCTCCAAGGAGCTGTCTGTCTGTGTTTGTATATCCTACATTGTGGTGACCAAAGGTACCCAAGGTTATGTACAGAGAAATTAATGGAGAGACCCCACAATGATACGGATACAAGTGTGTGTGTGTGTGGGGGGGGGGGTGCTATAACATTTGTATTTATTAATAGTCTGAAACGAAACCCTTTAGCAAAACCGCTCCCTGTAGACTTAAGGCAGAGCTAATCCTGGCCTGGACCCTCACCCTCCCACTGCTGTGTCCTTGGCCCACGCCGCACTGTGGAAGTGCGCCCCCTACTGTGCCACTCTGGCTGTGCGACTGTGACACGCCGGTTAAGGCCGCTGCCGTGGCGATTCTGCGCTGTGGGACATCCAGTGATGGAGGGGGCCTTCGGGCCCGGCGTTCGGCCGTGTGGGGGGGGGACAGAATCAGGGGCTGAGGCGAATGGGGTGGTGCGGAGAGCGGATGGATTTCTGGGTCCCCTTGAGCTGCGCTGTGAAAGTGGCATTTTGGCGATAAAGACATAAAGGGCTGGGCTTTGATCCCGCAAGGAGCTGTCGAGGCCCGACTCCCCATCTCACGTGGGCCAGGGGGTGTCGGCGGCCATGTATGGGACCGTGCGGATTGTGGGCCGGGCGCTATCACTGTCGGCCCTGACTCGGTGCTCTTCTGAGGTGTGCTCGTAACCGATAATACAGTCCCATAAATATGTATTGTGGTGCTCAGGCTGTTACTCTGGATGTGAATGAGGCTCCTTTCCTCATTACCTCCTTACACGCCACGGGATCTTGGGGACGTTTGTCAGAGCGGCCTCCTCCCACACGCCTTCTGAAGGACTGTAATGGGATCCCGGGTCTGAACACTGCATTTAAGATGCTCTCCATGCGCACTTTGGAAATGGGGGGCGGAGTCGCCTCCTTGTTTAAACACTATACACACACACGACGGATGAGTCCTCTCCTGAAGCAGGCTCCCCGTTTAGCTGCCACAGATGGTCGTGGGGGATGGACACGCCCTCTAGGCTGCTGGTCTTTTCGTGACAAGAGAAGGGCCAATCTCTCTGGCTAGAGTCGTTGCCACGGCGACAGGCCCCTCCCCCTCGCTGCAGCGCAGTGTGCCCACTGTGCGCGGAGCTGCAGGGGACAGAGGGCTTCCCTGTTGTGATGATTTGTCTCCCTCCCCCCTTCTGTTCAACAGGCCGGCGTCAAGGGAACCCTGGGCCGCTTGGTGGGGGTGTTCGAGGTGAGCCACGCTACTTTCCGTGTGCCCCCCACCACGGGGAGCCCTCCATGCACGGCTCATCTGGAAATTACCTGCGTTTCAGTAAAAGACTAACAAACAAAGGAGGCATTTTCCTAGGATGCTTTGAATTGCAAAGCCCGCCCCCTGCTGGTGGAAGTCGGCATGGTCCAGCCCTGGAAAGGGAAACTATATGTCATCTACTCTGTTAATTTGGCTTTAGTAAGATAGAATTGGTATATTTTTTTCAGGGTTGATTAGATTTATTTTACATATGACATTGAGCATATTAGTACAGTACCAGTCAAAAGTCTGGACACGCATATTTTTGATGCGTTTTTCTGTATTTTAGCCATGTCATTCTCCTTGTCGTAAAGGGTCTCCAGGCACCAGCAACAACATGCAAACATCTGAAGCTTTTCTCAGATTTTAGACTCTTCAAAATAGCCCCCGTTTGTGCTGTCATAGCATTGCAGACTCTTGGCATTCTCTCAGCCAGCTTCCGGATGTAGCCACATGGAATGCTTGAAGGAGTTCCTACAGGTTCTGGCCACAAGTTGACTACCTAGCTCTTACTCCAACTCATCCCAAATCATCTCTACAGGGTTCAGGTCGGGGAATTGTTGGGGCCACGGCATCTGTCGCTGCGTAATACAGTACATATGCTCGGGGTAGTTCTTTTGTAGAAAACCAAATGATTAGTGGTAGGTGTGTCCAGACATTTAACTGGTGTTGTGTGAACTTACTACTGTTAAATAAGTAGATTAGTATGTAGTGGGGACCAGGAGGTTATGTGTTTCATACATGATGCCCTGGTGGCTTTAAAGCATCAAACCTTTAACCCTTCCAGAACAGGGACCGCAAACACAGGACATACGTCTACGTCCTCGTCGTGACAGAGGTCCTGGATGACTGGGAGGACTCAGTCAACATTGGTAGGTGCCTCTCCTGCTTTCTCGAGGCTTGGGGGGAGGTTCACATCTGTCCCCTGGTATTCCGCCCAGTGTCATCACGGCTGCCCCCTCTGTCGCCCCCTGCAGGCAGGAAGCGGGAGTGGTTCCAGACGGGTGACGCCCAGCGCCTGCTGCAGTGCCACAAGCCCGTACAGGCTTCTTACTTTGAAGCTCTGCAGCAGGGTTGCCTCACCGGCAATGGGACGCCCCTGGTGGCCACACTGGGCGGTGACCTGTCAGCGGCCTACAGCATCAGCCAGAGCTCCGTTTCGGGCATCAGATAACGGGCCGGGCGACCTCCGCCCCCCCACTCCTCCCGTCACTCCTGCTCCTGCTGCTCCGACCCCCTTTTCTATGTCGGCACCTTGGCGAGAGGCCCGGCTGACGGGCCTGCAGTGTGGAACGGAGAGCGTACGGCGCTTTGTAAATGCCCCTCCTGGTTTTTATCGATAAGTGCATGCCTTCCCCCCCGGCCCAGCGTACGGCTTACTGAATGCTCACCCTTTTTACTGTCGTGATGTAAAGTTCTGGTAATGTAGCTCGTGCTTATGGTGCGCCTCCGGGTGCCTTTTTAAATGTCCTTTGGACCCGACCAGGACCTGGTGGGTGATGTTTTGATATCTGCGTGGATGGATAGATGGATGTATGACTCATTCTGTGTGAGCGCTGGTATTTATTTGTTTTACTGTTTGGGTGGTTTGATCTGAGAGGATGGTCTTGTATAAATTGTTTTTTATTTATTTATTCCCTTCTTCCCCACACCCAAAATTTTGCTCTGGGGACTGTTGCTGGGCTGGGGTTCTCCAGGACTCCAGCCAGGTGACATGGTCTTAGGCCTTCCAGGTCGTCTGCTGTTGTGTGCAGGTCTGTGTGGGTTTGTGCTCCAACCACCCAACATCTCCACATGAAGCAGCGCCCTGTGGGAAATCGGTGCGGAGATTTAACCTGGTCGCTAGTTTAGTGACCGAGCTCTCCATGTGGGCAGGAAGCAGCCTCGCAAACAGCTCTTTAGTGCTAGGGGGGGCGGTTGCTTTAGACAGACTTACACTGGGGAGGATCAACCGTTGTGCCCCCGCCTCTTGAAAGCCTGCAGCCTGAGCTCCATCACTGCTGGACTGTCCCAAGGTCAAACATGATTGCGTCCCTGCGGGGCACATGGGACCGGTGTGATGGTCACGGCCCTCTAGAAGGGCGTGATGCACTAATATGGGATTTCCTGAATCCGCCCAACATGAGGGTCCTCTCTGTGGCGGTGGGTGGGGTGCACCTGTCTGATTCAGATGGTGATGTCTTTTTAAGGTGAACTGAAATCCCCGTGCCGTGGCGTTTCTGTGCCCATGTGGTCGACTGCCATGCGGCACCTTCCATTTTGCGGCCCACTGATGCCATCGACAGCCGTCGCTCACAGATGGAGGGCTATCCACGTGTGACCCTCCCCGCCGTGAGCCTGCCCCACCCCATTTTGTGTTTGACATTTTGACCTTTAATCCATACTGAGCCGCAGCTCTGCACCCACCTCTGACACTGCACTCTTAAATATCCCAGCATATTTTTGTTGCGTTTCTCTCGTTGGATCGTGGTCCCAGCTCAGCATGGTAATCCTTCCGTGTTTAAAGCCCGCCTTGTCTCCATGGGAGCAGTGTGACGCTACGCGTCCAGGTGGCGGTGGCACCTCTGTGTGTCAGCATATAGAGGGATGTGTGTAGCGGGTTTAAAGCGGATTCCTGAGGGAACGACACGCCGCAGGATCCTGGGGACGTTTGTCGGAGCTGCCTCCTCCCACACGCCTTCTGAAGGACTGTGCTGGGATCCCGGGTCTGAACACTGCATTTAAGGTGCTCTCCGGGGCAGGGTGGCGAACTGAATGTGCACTAGCAGAGTGAAACGGTGCCACCTGGTGGCAACCAGTGGCAACAGCACTTACGGCTGTGTGTTCAGGTTATCTGCTGTGTTAATAGTCCCGATGGAGGCAGGGCACTGTTTTTCCTACATGCTCCAGCTCAACCAGTGAGCAGGTGGTGTCTTGTATGTCAGCCAGTCATTTTAGGTGAAGCCCACTGTGCTTGGCAGCACTCCCGTATACCACCTAAAGGGGGTGCGGTGCCTGAGGTTAACCAGAGGTGGGTCGATGTTTTGGATCTTAAGTGAGATCTAGGCCTGAAGATTAGCTCATCAGCCAGCTATAATCCCCACAAGATGTTACACAACTTTTCCTTCCCTTCCTCTGACACTGGGCCTTGTTTCCTGAGCCTTCACACTATTTGTACATAAACCCACTATTTGCTCAGGTTTATTTTAATCAGTCAATGCCATTGAATTTATATTGAGAAGCACAAGTCACTGGAATGTACTCTGGCGGCGCAGTAGGAACTTTGTTTACCATCGAGCCCTGTAGACAGCAGAACTTATTCCATCATTTAATGCCCCCTGCAGGGGAGGATGTTCCTTGCAGTCCTTTTGAACACAGGAATTTCATTGGTGCCGTGATGTTTTCTCCTTGCTGCCAGTGTTTTCCTTCTTGTGTTCATCACTGCTTTGGTGACACTGGCAGCCATCTCCTCCTCTTTCATGAGCACTCGCGCTCGTTCACGCCAGCTGCAGTTCCTTTGCCGTTTTGTCTCATGTGTCGGCACGAAGCCTGTCGTTGGTGATGGGGAGCAACGGCTCCCTGGCGACATTTTCAAAGTACTGCTCGGTTGGCAGTGTGAACATCTGACTTGCTTTATACTGACAGCCCCATGTAGTCTGTTGGCCAGGTTTGCTTTGTGTTCTGTGACAACTTGACTTCAGATGCGTATGGTAAGACCTCTGGAGAATCACTGCAGCAGGGTTCCCCAGTTCCTCGAGTCTACAGTGCAACACAGTTTGCAGATCTTAATCGGCTACTTGTCAGGTTTAGTAGGTATGGAACTGGGGAAGCCCCCTGCAAATCATCAGGGATTAGATCCAGGGCTGAATGTTGCCAACTTTGTAAGCGCTTGGACTTGTGATTGGCTGGCTTTCCCGCCGACCATTGGACAGGATTTACCGGGATCAAAGGGCACCTTTCCGAGATTAATTCCTGCGCCATCACCAACTAGTGCCCAGAGGAATGTTCAGTCTGAAAATGGTACCCAGTACTGTTTACGGGTTGAATGATGTTTTGTGAAACACACTTTTAGGTACGTTGTCTCTCATTTGGTGGGTGTGTCAAAGGTGATACCCAATCAGCAGCGGTGTGTATAAAAACCCTGCCAATTTAAAAACAAAACAAAAAAAAAACAGTGGCCCCAGGGGTATGTGGGGGGGGCTTCATACCCACATTTAATTCCCTCATTATTTCACCTGTCAGAAGTATGAAATCAGGACTGCAATACTCTCAAAGCATTTCCATGTCTTACTGTGAAATGTCATACAGTACTGACAGTAGCCAGAGATGGTGGATCGTTCACGCTTATCGAGGTCTGACTTGATGTGTGGGCAAGTGTGACAGTACACCTCACCGCTTGGAGCACAAGTCGGCCTGCAGTTTCGGAAGATCCCCACCAGCTGACGTTAACTGTGAATTTCACTTTCAAAAGAACAAACCAGTGTAATGTTGTTTGCTATTGGTTCCAGTGGAGATTGTTTGGTAAAACCCATACAAGACTGAAGATTGTGGGGGTGGTGGGGAATTGTGCCAATGAATAAACACACCAGTATTTCGCAGCCAGACTGATGTGTTTTTTTTTTACGACCAGCGAGAAGATCGCACCATACCACTCCTCACTGACTGACAGCACAAAGGCAGAGCTCCTTACAAATTAAGCAATACAGAATATCACCTTCCATAAGGAATATTTTCCTGCACTGTCCAGCAAACTCTGGTACTTTTGACTTTACTGTAGAGCAGTATTTTCCAACCTTTCTGCTATGCCACAATTTTCCTAAGGTAATTATGCAAGGACACACCTGTATCTCATTAACTACTAAGTGCCTCTCCAGTAATACATATCACATTGCTTTTAACCTGTTGGTCCAGGTTCAAGTATTGCTGGTTTTCTGAACATTTTCAAAAAATTGTGTTATCTTGTCTTTCACTACAGAACAGTTTGAAAATTGTTATACATATGTATACAAACAGGTGTTGATCGTAGGGCACTCATTGTCTGCTGCATTTGATCACGTGACAAGTGCACATAAAGCCTATTGAACAATTAAGTGAATAAAAACTTGCTTATACACATAGCATTTTCTTCACCTAAGGCACTTAGTATATTCATAATTTATTAATAGATAATATGGCTGCCATGAATAGTTGATTATGTCATTGAAAATCCTTTTCATAGCTAAATGCATTCATTTTTACTCAAAGTTCGCTCGAATCTGGGCTCATTTTATGTTGATTGATGGTGCCAGTGCACATTGAGTTTGCTGAAACCAGTGATATGAACTAAAAAAAGACTCAAAAAAGTGAACTGAAGTGAAAACTATATTCACTAAAAAAACATCACTTCCCACGCCGCCACCATCTTTTTAACCCTATTTAACCACAATATCTCCTCTTTCAGCTGTTTATCGGGTTGTCCCTTCCTTCACTGCTTATCGTTTCCACGATATACCAGAACACTTGCATACGGTGTGCTCCACTAACCCAATTTAATAATATATGCCACGTTGATATTTCAGGCCTGTTGAAGAGTGCTGAAACCGGCATCCATTATCTAAAGCCCTGTAAAGACATGATTTGTCGTTTTGAAAATAACTTAAATGCAACAGTCAATTTCATTTTCGAGAAGAAAATTATTCTTGTAGATTAATCAATTAGTAAAATAGTTGTTAGTGGCAGCCCTAATACAGAAGCTTATGTTTTATTTAGTTATACATACACAAGGCACACCTGGCCAGTAAACAACTAGAAAGCCTAATGACTGCTTACATCAGGACTGGTTTTTAGACAATGAACAGATCCCATGAAAGAATCTGTACCCTTACAGCACCCAGGGGTGTTAATATGCTCCTTGAATATTGGTGTGGACTGAAGCAGACAGAGAGCCTGCAAGCCGACTCTGCCCCTTTCAACACACCCATTGTCTCAGAGAGGAAAAGGTGAAGCACACTGGCGACAGCTGAGAGACATAAAGGCTTTATTGTGTGGAAACAGTGGGAAGTCACTGAGGCTGCTGTCCTCGTCCACGGCCAAATCCACCTCTCTGCAAGACAGGGAGCAGCCAGAGCTCATTAGCTTCAACATACGAGAGTCTGAAGGGCCAAAGCGCGAGGCAGGGTGGGACACTTACGAACTGAAAGTCTGCCGAGGCTCCGGCGCCGGCTTCTGCTTTCTTATCGGCACCGGCTGGAGGGATGAGAGCGGAGCATGAGAGCAGCCCTTCCTCCCACCAGGCCTGTGGGCCTGACCCAGGGTGGGGGTCAAGGCAAGCAGCATGTGCTGTATACAGCACGCCACCCAAACTCATTCAAATCCACTGTAGATTAGGATCCCGTGGCCACTGGACTGTACCAACTGCACAGCTCCGTGGAGGGTCTTTCTATTCACAGCCATCTACTTACATCTGAATAAATAAAAGCACGGCATGCAAAGTACACCCATGCAGTGCAAACGAGCAGCGAGAGGATTGGAACGTGTACTTACGCGGTGCCGCCGAGCGCCTGTATGTGTCCCGGTCAGCCTCTCCCCGGGCAAGCCGTGCTGGCCTCTCCCCATCGAGTGCTACAAGGCATGTGATCAGGTCACATGATCATTCACTCAGCTCTAGAACACAGCTTCCGTTGTGCTTTGTTTTAAAGCATTTGCTTTGATGTTAAGACTATACTATTAATATAAATAAAGTAATCCCATGACAAACCCACACAGCTTTTATGAATTAAATACAGAGCTCTTTATTAGCAAGGAATATAAAGTTACCATCCTGATCGCACCCAACACATAGCTCACTTTCTGCACAGTATAAGGAAAAAAAAAACTGCAGCAACACCCTAGGGTTTGATTCAAAAGCCTCTTCAATACTCCATCCATCCATCCCTCCCCTCTGGGCCAGCAGAGCGTTCCACATTTCTAGTCATGAACTCAGATTACTCCTGGAAGATTCCCAGGTGATTCCCACACTCACTAACAGTTCTTGTGCTGCGTTCCATTTTCCTCAGAGATCGGAACTCAGAACTGAGAATGATGCCGCACATGACTAACAGTATTCCAGTGCAGCAGGTCAGAAAGCCATTTAATAATACAAGAGACCTGTTTGGAAAAAAGCTTACCCGGCTAACTTGTCAGATTTAATTTCTCCCTAGTTTAAATAGCTTGGTTCACCTACACAGACAAACTTAAGTCCAACAAGCTGTGCATTAAAGCAAAAAGTCCTGTTAGAAAATGTTAGCAATATCAGTGGATGACAGCACATTATGCAGTATTTTTCACATAGACACTGTTGCAACACATCCACAGATAGAGCTTGGACAGTACTGTGTGTACGACCGATTAAATGAGCCACAAGTAAGACATTAAGTGGTAATAAACAAAACTACAGCTTTTCTGTTGATTAAGCGCACATCCATTTTGAATTCTGAGATCGGGTTGTGTGCTGAAGTTTCTGATTAGGATCTCTGAATTTCTGAGATACCAGTTCAAATGGAACGCAGCATCTCCTACACAAGCCCACGATCCAACAGATAAGGCACCTTCTCCCTTCACCTGCGACATCCACACACAACCATACTGGGTCGGGTCTAACTGGCAAGCTTTCGCTATCGATTCCTCCCCAAGACCAGAGTCCCTCTAGCCCTGGTCACTCTCCCGTCCCTCCTTTGGACTTCAGAGCTGTCATTCCCAGTGGCTACATTCCCTGCTCCCAGTACATAAGCCCATCTACACCAGTACCATACAGGAAACAGCAGTGAGGAGGCAGCCAGCTGCTGAGTACCATCAGGGCAGCCGGAACCTCTTGCTATTATAGAGAGGGCACCGAGGGCGCTGGGCACACGGACGGGTGACGAGAGCAGGCCGAGTACCTTTGGGCCGGGGCCTGGCGGTCTCTGGGCGGGTCTGCCGCCGCAGGGTGGCGGGCACGATTTCGGGAGGCAGGTGCAGGAAGTCCCTCAGGTACTGGATTCCCTCGTTGGTGAGATACCAGTAGAAGTGACGCCAGGCGAACTGCTCTTTGACGTAGCCTCGGGACTTGAGGGACTGCAGGGGATTGTGGGGAAATAGATGGATTCAGCCGACACACCGTCACACGACCTACGGCGCAGCTCAGTGTGATCACAAACAAACCCCAAAAGTCTCAAGATTTGGGAGTTTATCATCATAAACACAGCAATCAGTCACACCATACAATGAACATCTCACTCTGCATGTTTGTCTAGCCACCGGTAAATACAAACAGATTAAGGTGCTTACAGTACAGTTATGACAATACATCCAACCATCCATCTTCTAGGTCACGGGGGGTCCGCAGCCTATCCCAGAAGCTATGGGCATGAGGCAGGGAACAAGCCAGGATGGGGGACAAGCCCATGGCAGGGCACACTCACACACCATCCTCTCACACATGCTCATGGGCAATATAGTAACTCCAATTAGCCTTAGCATGTCTTTGGACTGTGGGGGGAAACCGGAGTACCCGGAGGAAACCCCCATTACGACATTCTGGCACCCCAAGCCACTCTCCCTCAGGGACTCAAGAGCCACACAG
This sequence comes from Pollimyrus isidori, assembly GCA_019775955.2. Classification (NCBI taxonomy): domain Eukaryota; kingdom Metazoa; phylum Chordata; class Actinopteri; order Osteoglossiformes; family Mormyridae; genus Pollimyrus; species Pollimyrus isidori. The sequence continues at coordinate 317,462 of JABFDZ020000042.1, forward strand.
GGTTAAACACACAGGAACACTGCACGGATTACAAGATCTCAAGGGTCCCTGAGGTATGAACAGATGCCCTTCCGATTACAGCCACAGGGTCCACACACCACCCCCATTACTCCTCGAGACTGACTAGTCCGCAGACTGAGAACTTTGGTCCCTGGGAGGTGGGCACAGTGCGTTTCCTCCAGCAGATCTCACTCCCCCCCGGGTATCCCTCACCTGCATGGCCTTCATGACGTGCAGGTTGGGCACGTTCTTGTCCGCCAGCTCTGGGTGCTTGGCCAGGTGCACGTCCTTCTTGGCCACCATCACTCCCTCCTTGAAGAGGAGCTCGTAGATGGCGACGCGGTTCTTCTTGGGCATCAGCATCTGCGGGGAGCGGACAGGAACGGACACGGGATACTTTTTAACAACCAAGACATAGTGTGGTGTCCTACACGGATAAAATAGGTGAAAAGGTTACGGTTCAGTCCGATAACAAATGTTCCGTACAGTAACATGTTTACTGAATGTAAGAGCCATTTCTTGCGTCGCGCCTGAGGCCCAGTCCATCGGGCTGGCTTTAAACCCGCCATCTGGGTCGCGGAGCACTACTTTTTATGACATGTGTACAGGTATAACTGCAAATAGCTCCCATGAGTCCACCATTAAACAATCGGCCCTGAATACGTGGCGATGTTGACGATATAACGCGGATTGTCGGGGCTAATAAGTCGCCTACCTCTGCAGCCTGCTGCGGGACCGGAGCCGGAAAGGCTGGAGCATGCGCGCGAGCTCCTACATGCGTGAGAAGTGGCGCCTGCCGTACTGAGGGGACGCGTGACGCAGCCGCGCGCCGCCACGTTGTACGGCAACCAGGGTGGCCTTCAAACCTACTCTGTTGCTTTATTTTAGGTGACATGCACAGTGGATTGTTTTTACCGAAGTATTATTGGGAGAAATGAACTATTTTGCTCAATATTATAATTTGAAACTTCGAAGTCGAGAGTACGACTACAGCAGTACAACAGTATTAT
>JABFDZ020000042.1:343978-364249 GCA_019775955.2 Pollimyrus isidori
CTTAACATTCTCAGTAACGGTAACGGCGTTACAAGTATGGGAAAAATAATTAATTAGATTACTCCGTTACTGAAAAATAACGCTGTTAGTAACGCCGTTATACTTAAACTCCGTTACTCCCAACACTGCTTATCACTAGCTCTGATGCTCATGACAGCAGACTTGGCTGGGCACACCACACTCTGCCACTCTTAGGTGAAATTGAACAGATGAAGCACGACTGATAAGTTGAAAAATATCATGGACAGTATTTTTGGGTCTCCTGGTTCCTGGTGCCTCAATACTCTCCTCCTGTAGACATCTACAACAATGTCAGTACTGGGGAGATCTTAGTCGATCAAATCTGCAGTTCATGGTGAAGATCTATGCTGGATCTTCTACCCTTAGCCAACAGCCAATGCACAAAGGAAACTTATCTTCAATGGGAAGGTCAGTGGTATAACGACACCCGAAATCCAGATCTCTGCACAGAGCACAAATCATGAAGATGTGACTCACATTCTGGAACGTCCTAGTTTTACAGAATATTGAATTTCATTTAATCTTCTTTGTCAATTTTTGTCTCGGATCGCCAGAACTGGTACTCACATGATTAAGGTCTTACTCGAATTGTGTCTGCATAGTGGTAACAGAGTTTATCTGCTTGTCTATGATATGCATTTGGATTGGGTGAGAGTCAGTAGAAATGAAATCATGGACTGAACATAGAGCCAGCAAGGCAGCTGTGCTTCATTTCAGACAAACACCTCCCTGGAGATTCACCTCATGGTAGCATCATACAGGAAAACAAATAGGTCCGGGGGCGCCCAGGATAAAAGAAATTAATAAAAGACTCTCTTCAGCTTTGTTTTCTTGAGTTTAGGCTTTGGTATATTGCTGCCTTAAGGGCACTTCTGACCTTCTGCCTCAATGCGCTTCATTCATGCTTTGTTTACAGGTCACCTGCCAGTGTCCTGTCACTTTAGCAACACAAGCAGGTACCCAAACTCATGGGAGTTTTAATTACACACAAATGTTCTGATGGCAAAAGGAAAATTGATTGGCACAGATTGTAGGGGAGGTGGGTCCAAGGAACTAGAGGAGGTGGAACCAACCAATCCGATATCTTTGTCTCGCCTCCTCTAGTTGATTGGACACACCTTCTCTACATTATGATTGGTTGTCTGTCTAAACTTTTGAATTTTTCATTCTGCCTTCAAAAAAATTTTTTGTAAGTAAAACTCCCATGAGCAACCTTAAACACCTCAAAGCTGATGATGGGTGTGTCCGGGTTGATACAGAACAGTCCAAAACCCTACCCATGAGCCTAGATCAGCTTAAAGCTCTTGGGTCAAGCGTAAACGGAGTGGTTTTCTAGGGTTAAATCTGCAGCTGTTTGTGTTCTATAACAGTATGCCTTATGAATTCAGTCTGGGTTTCCACTGAATGCCCACAGAGGGGAAGAAGCCAATCATAGCGCTGGCTCAACGAGGAGAACTAGGCTTCTCAATTTAGTAGGACGCAGTGTCGCGTTTCTGGGTGTCTGAACAAGCCAGTGAGGGTGTGCAGTATCTGTCAGCTGCCTGTGGTGCGGGGAATGAGACTGGAACATCATTTCATCATGCACAGGAAGTGAGTTTCACCTCAATGAATGAACCACAAGGGAATGACAGCGGCTTCCGGCCAAGTGTGGGGTGGTGGTTATACAACAGGTTAGGACATTGTGTTTGTGATCAGAAGGTTGACAGTTCATGTCTCAGGGTCAGAAGAGTGATTTCACCATTGGGACCTTAATCCCCAATTTCTCCAGAGGCTGGACGAACCTGCTTTCTCAAAAAAAAAAACACGTCGCTTTGGATAAAAGCATCTGGTACATAATGAAAACGTAGATGGAATCTCAAAGAAAGGGTCCAAAGCCAGCGATGAATGTAATGTATAGTTCTGATAAGCAAACTTTTTGTGTGAGAACAGCACTCCGAGTACAGTGTCCATCTGCAGGCGTGATGTAGCGTTTGAGGCCGAACTGACACGTCTGACCATCCAGTTAATGTTCTCTGTGAGCTTTTTATTCATCACAGGGACACCATAAAGGGCGGGAAAGCAAGGACAATTCCAAGGGCCCCTAAACCTGTAACATAATTGGATTGGTCTGGGTTGATGGCCCAATGTAATTTGCTTTCAAGGGCCCCAAAACCTCTAATGGCACCTCTGCTCATCCATGAAGCGGTATCTGTTCTTTTTGTACTCTCACAATCGCACCCCACACCTCACCTCAGGGAAGGTGGTGCTTCTGAGTCATGCTCGTCCCAGAAGCTCGGTGTGACGAATCCTCCGGTCAATGATGCTTCAGCTCTGTCATTCCTAGACTTTTCTAAAGGCAGTTGCACACCTTACACCTCTCACCCCATCTGCGGTCGCAGTTCCCATCAGTATGGGAGTAGCTGTTTGTCATCGTCAACCAAATAGTTACTAGGATGGAGGCGACAGACCCAAAGGCATCACTTGAATTCTGTTGGGCTCACGGCTGAGGAGGAACCCAGCTGTGGTGTGGTTTGCAGGACAGGAGCCTCCACTTCAGAGCAGAGGAAATCCCATCAAACGCCTCTCTCTGCTCTTCATTTACTCCTCACTTAAAGCAGGGGTGTCAAACTCCAGTCCTGGGGGGCCAGAGCCCTGTGTAGCTTAGTTTTTGCCCTGTTCCACCACAAATGATTTAGCTCAAAAGCTGTGTGGTATTTAAAAAATGGAGTTGAATCAAGTGTGTAAAAAGCGGGTAAACCAAAAACTGTGCCCCCCACGACTGCAGTTTGACACCCCTGACTTAATGGATCAGCACCAGGCCTTAGTGTGGAAGTATCTCCTGGCAGCACAGACCCTTTTTATTGCAAAGCTTCATAGAAGCTCAGATGTCCATATGGGCAGAGGGCTGGGTCACAGTCTTACCTACTCTATAAACATCCGTATTTGGGTTTAACTTATTTTGTTAAAATCATAGACTATGACAGGAAATACTTGCAAGCTTCTGTGGGTGTCTGGCTGGTCTATTTGCTTTTTCTATGTGGTGGAATATAGTCTTCCTGTCACCTTCATTTTCTTTTTATCCTGCGTTTCATCCATCCTTCTTCCTCTCATCCTGCTCCAGTGCATGAAGATTCCAGCTCTGCTGGGGGTACTTGCAGCTTCTGGGACATTCTGCCACACCCAGGAAAATGTCCAGCACCTACGACGAGTCCGCTGGCTTCGATGAGACCACGGACAGCTTCTGGGAGGTAAATAAGGAAAAACAAACGTGATTCCAACCCACATGAATCAGGTCACTTCCTTACTTCTCTGTTGTCTTGGCCAGTAGAGGGCACAATCTTTAGTTTTTTTTGGTTTAGTTTGTGGTTAATTCAGAGGTAATCTCAAATTGTGGCTCCCAGGAGTGATGGCAAGAACCTGCTATCCCCTCTCCACCCCAACAACACCATTGAGTTGTAGACTCTCACCACATTGGGCCACATTAGCTGACATGCATGCATGGGGGAGGAGCCACAGCCTCTGCCCAAATCAAGTGCAACAAATCCACTCGGCCGGCTGGACATATAACTTTGTATCACAAAATTATATTTAATGACCAAGAGAATGAAGAAATTTTATTCTGGTGTGTTAATTTGAATATTTTTGACAGTTAATAAAGTCTTCAAGAGCCACGTTTAAAATGCCAAATTGAAAAATGATTTCATGAAGCCTTAATGAGGATTTAATGGCGCACATCCAGGTGTCAGGGACTGATTAATGAAACGATAGCAATTGCTATTATTTCTGCTGGTATTAAGGTGACATTTTTCTGGATGGCATCTGCAGCACATTATCAAGAGTATGGAGAGCTGTGAAGATCTATCTGATGATAGTTCAGCAGAAGGCAACTGTTAACCTCACTATACTGTCATTCCTCACATGCCATTTCAGCCTTAAATCCTTCACAGAACTATTTGAAATTGCATCTTATGAAATAATATTGTGATATTCATGTGGATTACAGATATTCTGGCCCTGTTGTGCTCAGCAACCAGAAACTCTTCTTAAACACCAGTAAATGCCTCAGGAAGGAAAAACCTTGTGGTCAGGCAGGGAGGATTATGGGAATTCAGCCATATCTGATTGGTTGACATCTCTCGTACAGGTGGGCAACTACAAGCGCACCGTGAAGCGAATCGATGATGGACACCGGCTGTGCAATGACCTGATGAGCTGCCTGCAGGAGCGGGCCAAGATCGAGAAGGGCTACAGCCAGCAGCTGACCGACTGGTCCAAGCGGTGGAGACAGCTGGTTGAGAAAGGTGCTGTCCCATGTGTCTGTATCTACACATGAGAGCTGAGGGATAGATTGGCCTGGTCAAATTTGACAAATAAGGAGGAATACTTTTGTGATCCTAGGTCTATTGTGTACCACCAGGACCCACAAGGTCTATAGTGTACACCAGGACCTACAAGGTCTATAGTGTACCACCAGGAGCTTCACCATTCCTGAGAGGCTGAAATATCTGTATTATATAATCTGTTAGGTGTCCTGGTTGGCATCACAGTAGCCCCAAGTTGGTTATTTGGTACGCTCGTAAGTGTAGGTCCTCTTCCTGTAAACAGGACCTCAGTACGGCACAGTGGAACGGGCCTGGCTGGCGCTGATGACGGAGGCAGACAAGGTTAGCGAACTGCACCAGGAGGTGAAGAACGGGCTGCTCAATGAAGATCTGGAGAAGGTCAGGAACTGGCAGAAGGACGCCTATCACAAACAGATTATGGGTGGCTTCAAGGAAACCAAGGAGGCAGAAGAGGGTTTCAAGAAGGCCCAGAAACCCTGGGCCAAGAAGCTCAAAGAGGCAAGTGTGGGACCTGTGGCACTTCATGGAGCCCAAACCCTGCTCTTCTGAGATGGTAAACCTTAGAGGCAACTCAGGTGGCCACCTTGGGTGCCATCCTTTGAGGAGAGCATTTTGACAGTACTGGTCATAGCCCATGTGGGCTCCTAGACGAGCTTCACCACCATTGTTTTTCCTGATAGCAGTATCATAGATGCATTTTATCAACAATCTAAAGTACATGTTCTCATACTTGTACAAATGGAATTTAATTTGTCATTTCATATACATAGACATATTGAGCCGTTGCTACGAGGAAAAGACAGGCAGGCTATTTCGGTCGGCACTAATTGGACTTACCCAAGAGATTATTCACAGGTCTCCTTCCGACCTGGCTTGACCTGATAAGGGGCTGAGTCAACCAATAAGTAAAGTGTGCAGAGTTCGCTGTGGAATCAGCCTTTGGGTTGTTAGAAGAGGCCGGTCTCTCAAGTTCATGTAGCAATCAAAAATGGAGTCGATGAAGACATTCCGTATCGACTTTTCCACAAATTACATCTTTCTCAAGTGGTCATATCATCTGGCCGAGAGCAAGAGGACGTCACTCAGCTGTAGTGCCACTGTGAGACCCAGTCAGATAAGGACTTCCGCACAAAGGCAGGTTTGCAGTACCTGGGGCCCCACTCAAAAAGTGTAGTGAATATTTGGGGCCAACAGGGGGCCCCAAATCTCAATGGCCCCATTTAAATGTGTGGTTTGAATGATGGTAAACATGGCTGCTGCTTCAGCATTACAAATTGTCCTTGTGGACTTCCTGTGTAATATTCATTAGGCTTGTTCCCTCAAACATGCCTGGCTGTCCTTCCCAGGTGGAGACAGCTAAGAAAGCATATCACATGGCCTGCAAAGAGGAGAAACTGGCCTCCACCCGTGAGGCCAATAGCAAGGCCGAGGCCTCTGTCACCCCCGACCAGCAGAAGAAGCTGCATGAGAAGGTGGACAAGTGCAAGCAGGATGTGCAGAAGGTATGAAAAAGCTGGGGGGAGGGTGACACCGGGGAGCATGTGACACAGTCCACATTTCAGCATTGCTCTCATCAGCATAGTTATCGGTCCAGCCAGCATTTTAAACTTCTCTGCTGACCTCTCATCTCTATGTTGATAAAAATCAACTGTCCAATATATGAGACACTTTCCAGTAACTCAAAGAATCCCCGCCCCCCCAACTCCACCTTTTCCCCTCTTCCTACGGACTAGGCTGCCCTCTGTAATGGAGGTTTTAACTGGTGCCGGTGAACCAGAATCCCTCCAACATGCTTGTCGTCTACAGGCCAAAGAAAAGTATGAGAAGTCCCTGGAGGAGCTGGACAAGTGCACCCCCCCGTACATGGAGAGCATGGAGCAGGTGTTTGACCTCTGTCAGCAGATGGAGGTCAAGAGGATCACCTTCCTCAAAGAGATCCTACTGGACATCAAGCGCCACCTCAACCTCACTGAGACACAGTGGTCTGTCTGACTTTCCCATATCCATTCCTGATCGCAGCGTCTCGGTCTAGCCAGCGTCCATTATGATCCACAGCCGGTCTGACTCCCCATCCTCTATCTTCTGCTACTCAGCTACAGCATGGTGTACCGCGATTTGGAGAGGACCATCCTGGCTGCCAACACGCAGGAGGACCTCAAGTGGTTCAGCAACAACCACGGGCCAGGAATGGCCATGAACTGGCCCCAGTTTGAGGTGTGGGAGCCACTGTTAGCATCACGTCACAGCGGGGAGGGGGAGGGGGGAATCGGCTCACTACAAAATTACTCTGACATTGTGGACAGAGTAGTAACACAGATCACAGAACAGCAGCTACAGGGATACATCAAAAAATCAAAACGTCACCTGAGAAGTTGAATGAGGGCCCACCATTTCCTTCTGCAAAGCAGTTTCTGATTGGTCGGTTTGGAAGGCCACTTGTAGGATTAGGTTGCATGTCACTAGTTTGGCATGGACAGTAATTTGGTTTGGGCTCGTGTCAAATGAGGAAACTAAACAAGCTTTACAAATCCATTTTCATCTCCTAATGGACTTTTCATGAGGATTAGGACTTCCGTTGAGATCAATTATATGATGGAAATTTCACATCAATATCTTGGCAAAACATTCAGGGTGGACGGTGATTATCTTAGTGGACTCCAGAAAAAAATAAAGAAGTGGAATTATGAATTATGATGATGAATATCATCAAGAAATGCAAAGATCATTAAGAAGATCTGATAATCTTATTGGAAGTCTTTGTCCATCAGCGTCACACCTATGAGGTAAACTGTAGGCTGTGCCTGTATGCTTCACAGACGGCTGAATGTGACATGCTAATGTGTTAGCAAACATGCCACTGCTCCTCAGAAACTGAATCACATCAAAAAGCTGCCCAGATCTACATTTCACTGAAAAATCTGTCAGCCCAGTCCTGTATTTATTTATTGTTTGCTCACGTGGTTATTTTGCAAGTTATTTTTGAAAAAATAACTTTAGTTAAAAGATATTGTTGCCAAAACTTAATATTTAATCAAATCAGCCATGCAGCACAAAGTAAGGAAAAAGCTGCAGCTCCTTTTATCCTTTTGAATATCAATGTGCCACGATCCCGCCCACCTACAAGCTCAGCCAATCAGAGCATTGCGGAGCTGGTAACAAATCAGTACCTGTGCAGTGCGACCCCTGCTGACCAGCCTCTGTCCTGCAGGACTACAACCCAGAGCTCACTCACACCATTGCCAAGAAGGTGAAGAAGCCCAATGAGGGGGTGACGCTCACTAGCATAACGCCCGGGGGAGACCAGGGGGCAGGTGACCGTGGCAGGTAAGGCGAGCCAGCCTGCGAGACATCCATCCATCCATCTATCCATGCGTACATACTATACATCCATATTATCCGCCTATCCATCCATTTATGTTTTAACCCTGACCGTCTGTCCCGAACGTCAGATTTGCAGTCTGTCGCTGTTTTAAATATTCTGAATTCACTACCAGTTTTCGACAATGACAAATGACATTATCATTCAAATGAAGTTAATGGTAATATTGTACTGGGTTAAGTATTTTGAAAATGGAGGGATTAAAATGGCATAAGAAAATGTGATTGGTCACCCCTCCACAGTAGGGAACACCGCACCATGTATGCAGGTATATCTGTGGGCAGCCCCCCATTAAGACCCCCTGACCGATTCTTTCTTAGCGTAAGCAGTTACGAGAAGAACCAGACGAGCCAGCCGGATTGGTCCGATGACGAGCAGCCCACGGGCCACTCAGCCAACGACAGCAATGATGGTGCCAGCTACTACGATGAAGAGGCGGGGGGTGGCGGCAGGGGCCGGGCGGTGCGCGTGCGGGCGCTCTACGACTACGACGGCCAGGAGCAGGATGAGCTGACCTTCAAAGCCGGTGAGCCTTCAGCCTGTGCGGATATATCCCACAATGCACTGCTGGCCATGCACCATGCAGCCAATAAGAGGGAGAGGGCTAGACATGTAACTGACGCTGGAAGCCCATCAGCAGCGGCATTCATCCCCATTTGCATGGGGGCCCCGAAGGCTTTACTGAGGTCGTCACCTTTCAGTCAACCTGTCCGACATTCATCAGGTATACATGATAACCAGTCTCTCATGCTCCTCTGTATGGTTAGCTGGATGAAAGCAGACTATCCGCAAGTCTGTGTGGTATCACCGCGACCCAGTATAGCACAGCACATTAACGGGACATCTCTGTCTCCCTCCCTACAGGTGAGGAGTTCACCAGGATCGAGGACGAGGACGATCAGGGCTGGTGCAAAGGTCGCCTGGAGAGTGGCAAGACGGGCTTATACCCAGCCAATTACGTGGAGCCCATCTAGCTTCCTGTGTGGAGGAGGACACCAGATTGGAGGCAGCTGAGACTGTGTGGTCCAATCATAGCCGGGAACTAAGCAGCAACATTTCCCTCTGCCTGACAAAAGCTCCAAACCGACATAATCAATCACAGCATTAGCAATTAAAAACAGGTCTACTCTACTTTTCTGGTTTCAGCAATGAGAGAGGGGTGCAGAGGGCTCGTATAAGTATTTAACTGACCACTTGTGAATATCAAAGCAAATGCAAGGACTTGTTTTGGCATCTTTGTGTAGCCGTGATCGATACGAGTTTCGTGCAGCTGTGCGTCCGGCCGTAATGTGCGTATCATGTACCCAGTGTCGTCTGTTTCCACGGCGACATGTGACTCCTGCATGGGTCACCTGCCAAGCTGCATTCCCTTCCTGTCACATGGTTTCCCTCCATTAGCATTGCAGCATGCATGTCCCTCCGCGATGAAGAGTGCCGAGCGGGGGGGGAGGGGCAGGGGCCTTACCCTTCCTGGGGGGTGTGTTTGACCGTGGCTTGTCTGTCCTGGTTCCCAAGCGCACCTTACAGAGATGGCACACAGCCCTCTTAATGGGGGGGGAAGCATAATTGGTTCTAGCTGTTTTTGGAAACAGGCCAGTGGCCATAGCTGTGAAAGGAGCACCTTAGCTCCTCTTCCTCCTGCTCTTCCTTCTGTCCTCCTCTTCCACTCCCATTTCCTCATCTGCTCCATGTTCCAGCATCCTGCAGAGGGGGGGAGCTGAGGGGTTTCCTGAAGCCAAACCGAGCCCATTAGCATGCCCCCCCCCCCATCAAACGTATATGGTCTTTCCTCCTGACCATGCCCTGGTCACGTGCTCGCCATGCCTGTGTCACACGTCATGTGTGAGCTGTGTGAAGCTGCGAAGAAGCTTCATCCACACGCCCAGCAGGCAAACATGCCATCGGCAGCTGCAGGAGACCACGCAGGGCCTCACAGCCATAAAACACACAGCGGCACCTAATGCACGTCATGCGAGCTAAGCGCTTGCTCTGCGGCGACTCTGCGAGCCGGAGCTCCAGGGCTTGCTTACCATCTCTCCCACCACAGTCCCTGTAAGTTTGTACTCGGAAGTTTCACTCTGCAAAATGACATATTCACCGACAACACCCAAGGGAGCACAGATGATATCATTCATGCGATATATATGCAGTAACTATGTTTCTGATGTAACATTTATTTAATTTTTCCCTAATTCTGAGACTTAAATCTTACATTTTTGAACTAGACACTTTAAGGATAGGATCAGACCTTATTACATTGTGTTTACTGTTTGATTTCCATAGTAGATTAAGCTTCTAATTTAGCAGGAAATGAACATGGTAACTGATCATGCCTGAGACTGTTATTCTTAACATAACCATTGTCCAGTGTGACCCCCACCCCCCCCCCCATTGGACAATAAGAGAAGGGTGTGGGGGTTATGTTTGCAATGAAAAAAGAGGGAAAGGGTGACAAGGCAGGAGGCCACGATCCTCTGGGAAGGTGGGGGTGTTCACGGTATCTATATATATACAATATATCAGGCTTAGTGGGGATTTGAACACATCACCATCTGTCACCATCTGTCAGGGTACTCGTCTTAGGAAAAATCTTAATATAGTCGATTCTAGGGACTCCCACCCTCGTTTATACACAAACACTTACGCGCTTATTCTTTCTGGAATAACACATCGTCCTACATGCACAAACCGTGCACATTTCGCGAGAGCAGAGACATCTATGTTACCATCGGACAGAAATGTGTCCGTTTGTGCATGTGACGAAAACCGTGTAGAAGAGCAGCGGTGTGACGAAGGGACTCATGTCTGACTCCATCATGTATGTATGTATGTATGTATGTTATTTTACTAGCGACGGCGGCAGAATTACGCTTTATGACGTATATATGACGTATGTAATTTAAAGGACAGATTATATCGTAATTGTATAACTGTGTGAAGCTAATAATGAAATCGGATTATAAGTGAGCATTTAAGAAAGGTGCAAACGTACAAATACATATATATTTTTATGCTTATTTTTCTTCTGTTTGTCAGGGGTCGGTGGGGGTGATAAAATGTTGTGAATACTAAATTTTATGATTACAAATGAAGTATGTATGTTTAGATTTATCCCCAACATGGTGTCCTGTCTGTTTATTTAAAGATTTTTTTACACTCAACGGAAAGGTTTCACTACATATTGCGATTATTACAGTCTAGGTTCAAAACGGTTTTGTGACAAATTATTTCCAGGAACATTCCCACCACTTTTGGCCCTGTGTTATGCTGCCATCTACTGGCCATTGAACTAAAGTACAAGGCGAAAACAACGTACTCGTGGCTCCACCCAAACTGCCTTCCGTCCACTATATGTGCGACTCCCGGAAATTTGCAATTGCAGTGCACAACCACTTGAGTCACTGTTTCCCAGCTTCACGTAATTAAACGTTACCAGCTATATGTGATACATCTGCTAACTCAACAAAACTCCAAAAACAAAAGTTAAATTCGTTTCCCCTATAAAAAATCCATCTTTCGCACTGCCCCGATGTTCATATGTCCCATCTTAAATAAAGTGATGTCACCATTAGAAATGCCGGTACGCATGTTCTTCCTAAGGGAGAGATTCTGGACCCCTGAGCCGTCTGTGCCTAGCTTTGCATCTCATTGAAGAATATAGGAATGCATAATATGGTTTTCAGATAACTGACCTGGTTAATAAATTGTTAATAAATGAATCCATCTGTAAGTATGTGACGTATCGGGGATTAGGGTGACACAAACACAAAAGTTGGAGATCCTAAATCATCATTCATTTTAAAAGCAAAGCTAATATTTAACTATGACTAATGAATGACTTGAATGCATTTCGGTAACCGATGTTCCACTGTGAGGTCAGCGGTGTTTCCGCAACCCTTACGATGTAAGAGCCGAAGGAGCAGATATGCTGATACGTCCACCACACCTGCAGTACCTGCGTGCACAGCCAAATTAACATATACAAACCCAGTTAAAGTTTTCCGAACTCCTGTCCTAATCCGGTCCTTTCATTTCCAGATTTTCATTCTTGGCCGCCAATTCAAATAGTTAATTTCCACCACCATACATTCAGTCATCTTCCATAATCATTTATCCATCAGATATTCACGGACACAGGCAGGCAAATACTCCCACAAAAATGCACCCACGACAACGAGTAAATACACGTGACAGCAACGGCATGCAGCATTCATGCACACAAAACAAATATATAGAATTTAGCAGAATAGTCCATCCATCCATCCATTTTCCAAACCGCTTATCCTAATGGGTCGCGGGGGGTCCGGAGCCTATCCCTGAAGCAACGGGCACGAGGTAGGGAACAACCCTGGATGGGGGGCCAGCCCATCGCAGGGCACACTCACACACCAGTCACTCACACATGCACACCTACGGGCAATTTCGGCAACTCCAACCAGCCTCAGCATGTCTTTGGACCTTTGGACCGTGGGGGAAAACCGGAGTAGCCTACCCGGAGGAAACCCCACGACGACACGGGGAGAACATGCAAACTCCACACACATGTGTAGCAGAATAATATTTCTACAAAATCGTTTTATTCACTATATAGTTACAAGGCGAAAAGAACAGCGGTAATAAAGATTATAACTGAAAAATATTTCAAACCTTAAAGGCAGTTTATCAGGTAAAACAAGTATGCAAATTAAGTTATGGAAAAGTTGGGTGGAATATTAAGAAAGTACTAAAGAGTACTAAATGAAAGTGTGACAAAGATCTGTGCTTTATTTTATTTACACAAAAATGGGAGTTTTGTTCATTCGTGAAGAAACCGTCAAGTTTCATCGGCTTCGTCAATTTATTGCACGGATTTAACTGGCACTTTGGTCTGACATTAACATGATTATATGAAGGACTTGATTTAAAAAAAAAAAAAACATTCACCCAATTTTCTTATTGTTTCTGACCCGCTGGATCTACGGAAAGGTCCGATAAAGTGCTCTTAATCCTTGCTTAATTTTCAGCATTTTATATGCTACAGGGTGTAGAGGCGCCTCCACCTTCCCACTGAGATTCGGTGCCCAGTTCTGACCCCAAAGTGAGGCCCCTAAAAACCACGACCCCTAGCGGCCCAAAGCTAGGGGGTAGATAAGGATAAGTGGTACAATGTTGACATAAGTATGGTGGCGATGATGGATAAAGACCTCGGAGGAAACGCCTGTTTGAGCCTCTGGCCGAAAGCCGTCGGGGGTTATAAATAAAACCTTATTTACTGTACCGATACGCATCGCAGATTACCGTAATATACCCGCAGTGCTAGCAATTTATCGTGCTACACAGATAACTGGCGCATTTAAACAACAAACGGGACAAGTGGTTGCTTCGCATAAATAAATTAGAACTGTTTTAAGGATGTTGTCCAAAAATATCCACGGCTGTAGTATGTAGCATTTACATTTTTGGTGTCAAGAATGATATATAATTTTTTAAATGACATATTGAAATATGATCATATTTAAGTTGTGCATTTTCACGGTGCTTGTCCAACGGCAATTTTTAATTTTTTTACGAGGAGAGCTATAAGGTGCACGACCAGAGAATCGCCATGCAATCAAAAATTTTGAGGCAAACACTCGAGGATTTTTAAATAATTGGAGCAACACTAATAAATGGCATTTTTAGAAATAAAAAATAGCGTTTTTAAAAGTCGCTGAAATAGAAAGACAGAATCCCTATACACTGTGCACCTAATTATTGAAAACGGGGGAAATTGTAAACATAAGGAATTATAACAGGCAGATAATGCGAATATACGGTAAAGGCAGTCTGTGATCGTCACTTTTCCTGGCGTCTCTGCTTCTCCAGCATCGCGCTTTGACCTTTCGGATGCGGCCGCAGGTGAGTGGTCGGGCAGGGCGTCCCAGGCTCTGCCGAATGCAGATCTTTGGGGTGTATGTGTGAAACGTCATATCGGGAATAAGTCTGAGTGAACCAATGGGCGGAGCCCATCGCCCGCTGCCTCTGACAAGCAGTAGGACATCCATAACCCGAAGCACATGCCCCCACTGGCCCCTCACTGCCGCCATGCCCTTCATACTGGATGCACAAACTGGTAGACCAGTCTCTGGGACACGTCGGGCTTGCGAATGATGCCCTTCTTGTAGTACTGGCGGATGGAGCGGCTCAGTTTATCGTAATTCATGGCTGGCCGGTTCTTGCGGATCCCCCACAACCGTGCCACATGGGCGGAGTCTTCGATTTTGAAGATGCCTGTGGGAGAAGATGGCTGGTCGTGAGGTCATGTGTGTGGCATTCACCCCCTCCCAGGTCTGTGGCATTCACCGCCCCCCCCCCTCACCCTTCTCCTTGTTGAGCCAGCGGATGCAGCGGCCGTAGCTGTGGGGCTTCAGCAGTAGCTCCCGCAGAAACTGCCACAGGTGGATGGGCTGTCCCGAACAGGAGGAGTCTGCCTCTGACCACAGGTCCTCTGTTCCTGCAGGGGGCGACAGAGTGAGCATGGGGGTGGGTCACGGTGGGTAGGCAGTTCTGGGGATGCCAAGTCATAAAGTCACTCACACTAGCTGGCAGACAGACAGAGAGGCAGCCCGATAGAGAGGACATATCACATTATCTCCTTACCGTTAAACTTGTCTGATGGAGAACATCGCTCCTTCATCCAAGCAGCTGGACATGGAAACAGAGGACAGCGTTAACCCTGATGATTTACTGAATATTTATTTATACTCACATCTTGAACCTGAGAGTTCAGAGGTGAATCACACGAGTCCCCACCAGCCCCTAAACACTGTCTCAGAAGTACCTGACTTCCAGATGTCCAGGTGGGCGTAGAGGACGTCACCACACTGCAGGGACCGCTGCCTGAAGTCGTCTTCACTCATGGCGCAGAGGTCCTTTCCAGACAGATCCTGGAAAGCCCTGCCCACCTGGGGCAGCCTGTACAGGTGCTCCGTCCACAGCACCCACTTCTGGACGTTTCCCGAGTTCCACTCCATGGGGTCTGAGGAGGCGGGGGGGCGGTGTGGGGTTAGATGAGCCTTGCTTGATTCATTATGGTGGTGGGCTTACCATAAGACTAGGGTTAGGCAGCTGCCTCGGTCACTCGAAAAACTTGGGGGCCCGTGAAGACATGATCATTTAAATTATAGCAACAAGTCTGTTATTCCCATTTCTACAGGTAGGTGCAGTGCCCCCCTAGCCCTAGCTGCAATGGACTATTCCTGCTTTAAGACTAACTCTACCCGACTTTCTTTTCACACTGGAGTCTAGCGGTAGGTTTCCAGTTGTTTCACTGTCAAGTGAATGGCACAAAGTAGCCTGACAGAAGAAGACAAGGGTGCGAGATGTAAGAGTAACCTTACATCTCCCATGTCTTTGATAATATCACACTACAGTGTTAGACAAGTTATGAAAAGAGTTCGATGCCATCCTTAGCCTCAGGGGCAGAGGGAGGTATCCTTGGCTACAGTGTAGGGTCACGGAAAAAGAAGGGAACACATACTCTTCTGAAATTTGGCTGATTGATCCACTGGCATTATACCCCAACCCCATAACAAATTTCACCGAAAGCACTGTGGCCGCCTACCTAAGCGGTACGTTTTATCACTGGCACCAGCACTTTGTTTAGCTTATTATTATTACTGTTATTTCTCTTTTGTCTATGCTGGGCTACCTCTACATCCCCATTTCCCTCCCCTGTTGCAAGTCACGAGTTTTTATGTTGTGAGGTGTAGTGATCATGTGCTTATGTTGCTGAGGTGTTTTTTTCAGTTCCTACATTATACTCCCTACTGGAGTACAGTCTGGGGGCTGTTTTTTAATTCTCCCCCTCTTTCCTCATGTAATCCTGTTTCTCTGTTTTTCCTATATCTCCTGTCTTCCTGACCTGTCTACCCCCTATAATGTGATGTTTGTATATGCATGGTTGGGTTGATGGCCTGCTTTTCGCTGGTACTTGTGACTAGTGACATGGTATATTGCAACAGCAATAAAGGGTTTTCATCATCATCATCATCATCGTCGTTGTCATTATTGATGTTCCATTGCTTTTCATTCCTTACCATTTCTATTTTGACTCTAGAAATAGGCCCCCTTGTGGCCCCTAACTCATGTCAGCCTAGAGCCCTCTGAGAAGTTTTCCAATGCACCAGGTACCGTACATTTGGTACTTCGAAAAACTTTGTTGTCGTGTTGGTTTTCCACTGGCATAGAAATGGGTACTGGCATAGAATGACATTGCATAAGAGACATGAGGCATTTTGTACTGAATTCAAAAAACAGCAATAGAGATTGTTGCATGTAGTTTTCACATCACAAGGACTGCGATAGTTGTTTTGAGATCAGGCTTTTTTTTTTTCGTTCTGTCCAAACATTATAGTTTGATGGGTTTAAGTTTCAATAAAACATTTTTACTCTGTCACAGGAAACAAAACTTAGGAATCTTTGCAATTTTGATGCTTATTCCATTTCAAGATTATCTAGTATATGTTGAAATTCTACCTCCAATGCTTTTGCATAAGCATTGCATGCGTTCTCCAAGACAACCTTGCTGTTTAAATCACTCCTAGACAGATCTATGACAAATTTATTTTAAACTCCATTTTTGCTTTATAAATATTCCAATATTTATTATAGCAAAATCACCATGTGATACTATGCAGCCACAGCACATCATAAAAGATACTTTTTTATTTCTTGTCATGTCAGCCTGATCTTGTTCTAATCAGATCGCAGTTAAAGCTTGGGTCTCTTCATTTGTCCACACATACATTATTGGTGCTTTTTTTTACTTATTTATCATAGTTTTCAGACTTTGTAACTTTGTAGCGGTTTTCAGTTCAGCAGTTGTACTGTGTTCGGAGGCAAAGAAAGCATTTGGAAGTCCCACCCCAAAGTACCAAAAATATACCCCAGCTGGTCTGGCACTTTAGGTACTGCTCCGTTTGGTACTAGTACTTAACTGGAAGTCAATGGAAAAGGGAAATTACCGAAAGTACTGTACCAAAAGTACGGTTCCTGGTTTGGTGGAAAAGCGCACTGTGCTCACATTACAGCTCCCATCACAACTGAGGTTAGACAAACAAGGATGTGAGAGTATTGTTGTTTTAAAATGATAAACTCTTTTGTTTGACTGTATCAGGTGTCTTATGCAGTGTTTGGGGGGTGTGCATTTTGCAGAAGTGCCAGTTTCTTTCCTGCATTTCTTAATGAGGCTTGCGAGTGGCAACTGAAAGTGAACGTGTGAACGGCGAGAATGTCAACAAAGGCATTTGCACAGGGCGGCTCCGGCCCTCTCCGGGATGCCCTCTGGGCCCCTCTGCCTCTCCCAGGGTTTAGCAAAAAGTCATAAAATAAAAAAGACTGAGAATGCAAACAGGAACGGCCCCCAAGATGGCTGCTGGGCCCGGTCTGTCCAGGGGAGCTTGCCGTCAGTGGGGAAGGTGGCCCTGACTAACTGCCCTGTGACTCGCGCGGCGCTGTGACTCGCGTGGCCCAGCACTTTATCTGTAGGGTTTCCACATGTTTGACTGGGATTCCCTCACACACAGTCATGCTGTTATTCTAAACCAGAGAGCCAGCCTGTCAATGAGGCCCCCTCCACCCCACCCAGCCGTGTGGCCCCCACGTGGGGCGGCTGCACCTACCAGGGTTGATGTTGAGCAGCTTGCAGGCCGTCTCGATGTCCTTCAGCACCTCGCCCACCACCATGCTCTGCACCTGCTCCAGCGAGCGTTCCTCCGCCTGAGCGTCCAAGCCGGACGGCAGCCCCAGGCCCTGGCTGTCGATGACGGGGCACTGTTCCGGCTCCTTCCGCGGCTCGGCCTTCATCAGCCAGGCCGCGTCCTCCGTCAGGAGCATGTCGAAGCACGGCAGGTAGAGTCCCGGCAAGCGCTCGGCGCCGGGGGGCAGCCCGCGGGCACGCTTGGCATCATCCGGGTCCCAGGCCTGCGGCGGCTCTCCGTCCCGCTCCAGGATGGCCAGGGACCCCTCACCCAGACCCGGGCGGCCTGAGTGCAAGGAGCTGACCCCCAGGCCTCCGTCACGGCTCCCCATGGCCACGGCTGCCCTGTATGGGGGGGAGGCACTTTGATTAGTCAGGTGGAGAGATCGGGATGGGGGTGGGCAGAGCGGGAGGGAATGCTGATGGAGATCAGCACAGTGTGACCTACAGCTACTTGAATAATCATTAACAAATAAATAAATGACCTGTTCCCGAATGAACGTGACATGCAGGGGGGCTGGCAGGGTATCCTCTGAGATCACTGTCACCAGGAATAGCTGTATTCGCTTCTTGAACTCTCCCGATAGCCTTCACTAGACGTTAGCAAGCCTTGCCTAACCGTTCAGACGGCAGTAACGCTGACGCAGACCATGTCCCACCGAGCGCAGTCCGCCATATTCACCTGTCAGTAACATCAGAAAGAAAATATGCAAAGACGCGGCGGGAGACGCGAACCAGGTCAGACTGCGTGAGCAGACAGTTCACAAAGTTTGAATCTCGGTAAAAGACACGGTACCTCGTGGAGAGCAGCTCCCACGGGCCCGCGGCAGTCTGCTAGCCGTCTGTGCGGGCAGGAGGAGGTCTCCCAGCTGATCCCCAGTTGTTGTGCCGAGGAGCTCAGCTTGCAAAATGGGCTCTAGGATGTGCTTTTGCCGAACAGGCCAAGTTTTTATGGACTCAAGTCAAGCCTTTATCAAAGGCTCCAAGGAGATATGGGAAAATGGGCTTGGATTTAGCGCTTGGAGGTTAGGGGCAGGGGGTCAGTGAGCCATTTGGGACGGGCGCCGCTAACTGGATTTTACTGAGTCTTTTACTTGTGGGTCAGTAGCTGCTAATAGTGGCCAGGGCAGCGTGGTCAGTGCTGATTCAGGCCTGCCTGATATGTGCTGCATGGTTCCTTTGCTCTGTCCCATACCAACACTCTCCTAGCTCCTCAGTTACCTTGAATAACGGATTTTTTTATCAAACAAAACGCAGACCAGACAATGGGACATACTTGAGGCTCAGGGACATGTGTGAGGTTCAGGGACACGCGTGAGGCTCAGTGACACACGTGAGGCTCAGGGACACGCGTGAGGCTCAGGGACACGCGTGAAGCTCAGGGACACGCGTGAGGCTCAGGGACACACGTGAGGTTCAGGGACACACGTGAGGTTCAGGGATACACGTGAAGTTCGGGGACATGCGTGAGGCTTGGGGAGATGCGTGAGGCTCGGGGACACGTGTGAGGCTCGGGGACAGGCCTGCTGGATTACAGGCCACTCAGGTCGCCTTAACTTCTCCAGACTGTCTGAGTGCATTGGTTACATATCTAATGTATGGTTAGATACTATTTTTTTGTTTTTTTTCAAAAACCAGGTATTATAAATTTAAACTATAAAATTTCATTTTCTGCATGGATTTCTGAACCCCGTGCTTTATGCAGCATTTACTAATCAGTAACCTGGTTACACAGGATGACAGTAAAGCATTAGCATTAATGACTCTCCTAACGGAAGCTATATGGAAGCTGAGCGGGGGCACTGGCCGTCTGGCTCAGGACGTCAGCTCATAAAGCTTCAGGCTGGTTATTTGCCTTGAGTGTATCTCCGTGCCCTGGCAGACATATGTCGTATGGGCAGCTTTAAAACGGCAGCAGGTTTCCAGAGAAGCTTGATAAGGAGAGGGTCACCACAGCCACATGGCAGATGGACAAGCTGGCCCACAGCTGGAAATGCCGCGTAGCCCCGCCCTCTTGTTTCTGCTACGCCAGGCAGGGGCCTTACGGACACAGCCTACCGCCTGTTGACATGTCGCTCAGTGGGTTAGGCCTCTTTGCTTATGAGTGGCAGGTTGTGGGTTTGAGTCCCATGCTTGGCAAAACACCTGCATTACTGTTGGACCCTTGAGCAAGGCCCTTAAGGTTAGCCCACTCTGAAGTCCTCTAAGTGCCGGATGTGCGGCTAACTGCGCACTCGGGAGCCAAATTTCACTTCTTCCTTAACATGTGCATGTGTGTGTGGCTAACAAAAGCAAAGCATGATGGGATGTGCAAGAACAAGCGCATTCCTATTCACCCGTACTTGTACAAGTGATGAACAAAGTTTCATTTCATTTTCAGGCCAGCAGGTCTGAACAGGGACTGGGTGATTCACAGAGGAGAGGAGCTCCTGCTTTTCGGGGAAATGATCTGAAGCGGGACGTCCTTTCAGGAGTAATGCAGGGCGGAGGGGGGGCCGGCCTGAAGTACAGCTGACCCTGACACATGCTGTGGGTAACCCCGGGTTTGAGTCGGGCTCTTTGAAGCCTTCCCCAGGAAATGAAGCTGCCGCCCTCCCCAGACAAAGTGAGACGCCCACCATCTCATCCCTCTTTCATCCCCCCAGCCCACCCCACCCAAATAAGGCCCAGCCGATTGTTGTCCTCGCTGGTTTATCCAGAATGAGATTAAGGGGGCAGTAAGCACTCTGTCCTGTGACAGCTTGCACTAAGCCCATTACTCCAGCAAATGCGACCATTTATATATTTTTTTTTTGGGGGGGGGGGGGGGGAAGACTGGTGGAATGAGATGC
>JABFDZ020000042.1:380732-393586 GCA_019775955.2 Pollimyrus isidori
CGTGGGCATTCACCAATTTGTGTGAAGTTTACGGAGAATTTTTAGGGGGGCTGAGTACAAATGTTAGGGGGGCTAAATATGTCCTAGCGACGCCCATGGATAGAAGAATTGCTGTGTGTTTGATGTTACTCGCTTGTTTGATCGAATCGTTCTCCTAAAAAAACATTGCTGGCATCAGGGTACAATATAAGGCCCAGTAAAATAAATTATTAGTTTATTATCCCCGCCGGCGTGGCGAATTTAGCCCGCATCGATTTTTTTTTCTTTTTAAGTGTATTTTCCTGTGTAAATTCCACTGCCGGCGTTCACAAATTTTGAATAAAACATTTTTTAAAAAATATTTTATTTTCATATTAATTATGCAGCTCAGCCCATATGCCATACCTCTGTTGCTGTTCCTTTTGTTTGCTGTTGATGTTGCATGAAAACTTATCTTCCGTTATCTTTTTTCTTAAAAATAAAAATTTAAAATCATTTTAAAAAATTCTCCCTCCCTCAACACTTGTTTCTGATTGAAAGGATGATAAACTAATAATTATTTTTACTGGGCCGAATAAGATCCAGTAGCCTTGCAGTTAATATTACACGAAGGAGTAAATGCAACGCTGCTGCGCACTACTGTACTTTGGCATTAAAAGGCTGAGTTACACAGTCCGTGTGAATGGTCGCGACAGAGGTGAAGCGTCATGAACAATACTTTTTTCTTTCACTATCGGTAATCATAGCAAAACAGGTATAAATAGGTTCAATAAATACAATAAACAGGTGTGACTATGTATTTACTGTACCTGTTTATCATAGTGCATTATTATGATTACCGATAAGGACCGAAGAAAATAAGTATTGTTTATGTCGATTCACCTCTGTCGCGACCATTCATACGGACTGTATAACTATCTTGTCCGCCCATGCTACATAAGGCCCAGTAAAAAAATCATTAGTTTATCACCCTTTCAATCAGAAACAAGTGATGAGGGAGGGCGATTTTTTAATTATTATTATTTCTTAGACATGAATGGCATGTCCGCTGTTTCAGTAGTGAATGAGTGGTCGGTAAACTTCAGCAGTGCGCGTTCGATACTCGGGAGGGAAGGTAGAAGAAAGTAGCCTAAGCTGGGGTGGGAGAATACAAATGCACGGCAATTGGTTTCTATCGTCTGCCTATTTGTGAACGCCGGCAGTGGAATTTACACAGGAAAATACACTTTCAAAACAAAAAATTAAAATCGATGCGGGCTAAATTTACCACGCGGGTGGGGATGATAAAGTAATGATTTTTTTTTTTTTTACTGGGCCTAACTTGTGCGCTCATGTTTTGTATCTTCTGCGCACAAGATAAAAACACTCTATTTGACTTCGGGGGCTCCGGATGATTTAAACATATGTGTGTTATCTGGAATAAATTTTAAGTAAATAAATTTTAAGCCACTGCGGGCTCGTTAACTGGCTGCGCGTGAGATTTTAATTTCGAGACAAGTCTGCACAAGCATTCGTGTAGCAGTTTTATTACATTGTAAGTAGCCTGCGAGGTTTGCAAATTACCCCAAATGCCCTTGGTATAGCTAATTTTAGGTGCATAATGTAGTAATGTAGATATGTCGTAAGATTTCCTGCGCGAGTCTGAAAGCGTGAGTGTCACGCCAGATGTGTGACCTGGCAACCCTGTCCCTGTATAACACATCAATGATAGAAATGCCCATTTATTGAAAAGATTTCAAGTAATCACAAGGGCATACAACTGATAATTAGAATCAATAATTACATTTTTTTGTTCCACCAAGATCCAGTGTTTTAGTAAATCCTGTGATAACGGAATTGGCACGTTTGTAATATGCTATTCCCCTCACTCGTATGTCGCTTCGAATAAAAAAAAAACATGCAAATAGGACAAGATTTAAGGTTTTAAGCATGATCAGTATGCTTTCACAGCTTGTGAAATTAAATTGAGTGAAAGCTGGTGTTATTAGAAAAACGAGTACGTTAATATGACAGTTACACCGCCAAACTCTATAAAGTCTGTTACACTCATCTGTTGCTCTGCATTTTGCATAAAATTTGAGCGCCTTCTTGTGGCTCTTAATCTGTTGAAGGAGCAACGTGCGGGGCTAGATAAACCAAACTGATGCAGAAAATTTTAGCAGTGCTAGGGGGCAAATGCGAAGCAAAAAAAATACACATCTAGTCCGTTAAAGACGTGTTTGCAAGAACAATCCGGAGGCTGACAAGGCGGCCGGCTACAAAGTGTCGCCTTTATAATGATACCCTTTGCTCGCCACCTGAAATAACGCTCCGATGGCTTTTCACGGCTGTTGATTCAAGTGAGTCACCATCTCCAGTCGTGTGCGTAGGTGATGCAATTAAACATCTCATTTTGTCACCCTGATCATTTGCTTAGCTGGTCGTTTTTATTTGCATTCAATGTGACAGAAAGTTCGACACTATGATAGGAGGCTACAAAGTAATGGTAGGATTAAACGATTTAAACATATTTCTCATCTCACAGACGCTTCAAAATAAAAGCGAGAAGTACTGAAGAAATTTGTGTTAAGCCAGAATATTATTTTAACTGGATACATTTTGATTATAAATATATGTATATATATATTCCAATTGAGGTTCAAAAACCAAATACTATTAAAGTATTTCTCAAACCAGCAAGCTATCAAAGCTTTATTAATATCGTTCCCTTCCCTTAATCATGCCACCTAATTAGCTTCAGCAATGGAAGGTCGTTATTCACGTATTTTAATTAGAGAGCATATTTTGTATTGTATGTCTAAAGGAGTGAGGTGGTTTATCTGAACTAATACGTAACAGTAAGACTTAATGCTGATTTAAGGCCATGGTGAAACGTGGGCACCATGTCCTTGTAAAGGGATCAGCTTGAGGCCGTCCCACAGAGCCTCGGAGGGAAAGTGTCCTTGACCACATCGCTGGTCATTCTGTCTCAAGTCCTGTAGGACATGCCGGTTCATTAAGAGCACATGTGCCCTAACAGCACAGTAACCTTTAGCACTGCACTGCCGATGGCTCCTCGTTTGACTTCAGGGCCTTTTCCAGAGAAAACGGCACTTTCCTCAAGAGCCCGGAATCTGAAAACTGATGCTAAACCAACAGCCACCGTAACCAACTGTATTGGCACAGCCATCTGCCACCAGCCTGGCTTTTACTTCCTGCTTATGGCCCGGTTTTGGGTTACATCCTCTGGGTTTACAAATAGGGCACTGAACAAACCCACCCTGCTGAACTGCAGATTGAAGTATAGCAAACCGCGAGAAGCCATTTCCGAAGGTACCTTACAAGTGATTACCAAACCAGAGGACTGTGCACTTGGATAGCTGAGGGCACACAGCAATACTGGCTGTAACACCTGCATCAACATCCGAGGCTCCAGGGATGGTTGCAGGTTCAAATCCTAGGGTCAGCAGAGCGATGTCACAGTGATGTCAAAGTTGGACCCCGCCCTCGCATCCTACAACCAGGGACGTCGGTGCGCATACACAGAACTACCCCCCGAGGGCAATGGTACTTACTGTATGTGTGTGTGTGTGTGAGCGAGAAAGCCAAAGGTAAACATTCTTTTTTCAGTGTTAATTTAATCATACAAATGTTCATTTATACATACAAGTAAAAGGATTCAATTTTTCAGGTTTCTTCATCATTCGATGTGCTATCATAGGACTCTACACAGACTGGACTCACTCATCCCAGTGCCCCATGCAGTCTGACACGCACCCGAATCACGGAGGAGAAAAACAAAAACGAAACAAAGACCATCCATCAAGGAACCTAAAAAATCCAGACAGTCAGCAAACAGAGCAAAGGAGAGAAGAGGAAGGCAGAACGGTGAGTGTATACTTTTCAGGATGGGGGGGGGGGGGAACTGACATTTGGGCAGGATATTGTATAAACACCGCAGATTGACAGGGACGGTGGATTACAGCCGTGCTGGAACTCAGAGCTGACAGCCCATGCAGATGGGAACCATCAACAGCGGCAGGCACCAAAGCTCAGGGGGCCAGAAAATTGCCCTGCAGCTAAAAAAAACACACTACTGCTTATAGTCTGATCAAAGAGTATTAATAATTGAGTAGCTACACGACTGTCTATTCTTCCATCAAGAAGCATACAGAGAGGTTATAGAAATGAAGTCGTTCCATAGTGTCAAACATTACTGACATAACGATGAATAGCCTGTGTTTTTTTCCCCTCAACTTAAAAGCATTTAACCCATATTATACAAAAACGCTCATGAGCTCCAGCTTCTGGGCGGGGGCTCACCTGCCCATGCCAATCCAGGGTGAATGTCCACCTTTCGGCTGCTTAACCAAGACCCAGGGGGCTGCACGCCCCTCCCACAGAAAGGGAACGCATTTGGGGGCACGCCAGCGACCCAGGACGGCTGCGCTACGAGCGTGTGCCCAATGCGACACGTCACCACGAAAGCCGCAGGCCGAGGTCAGAAGCAGGAATCGGTTCAGTGAGAAGCAAAACACCAACAACCGGGCAGCTTGGCTACTTGCCTCAGGGTAATTTGTCGAGCAGCGCCCTCTACTGGTAAGTGATGGTGTTGCGTACCAACTCATTCTTTTAGCCACTTACAGCGCCACCTGGTGTGTTAGACGTGCAAGGCAGAGCTTTGACATAGGATACACAAAGACAGTGGGACTCAGAAAGGCTGGGATCTCTCTCTCTGCACAAATATGACCTTTCTTTTCTGAAGAACCTTCACAGCGGAACAGGGAAGACAGCACCCCAGAAAGTATACACCGCTATAGGAGGAGAGCAGCAAATCAGCGTGTGACGTCACACAGCGACCCACAGAGCCTCCGAGGATCGCCCCGTCTGCTCGGGGACGGTGGCTCTCACTGCTCCTCGCTAAACTCTACTCGGTGCTTGATAACTCAGACTCAGAGGATACAACAGAAAGAAAAGAACATCCGGTGTGAACTCCATGCCCCGCAAAAGACACATAGCACTCGGGTCTTAATTTAGCATTCGCACATGCATTCTCCGGGCATTCAGGGATCACACACCCTTATCTTCACTGTTCATTTATATCGTCATCAGGGAGAGGAAACGGGATCTGTCAAGTGTCCATACGAAATGATTCAGAGCTGCTCCCGGCCCGCCCAGAAGTGCCCACACCGCCGACCTCGGGGCGGCGGGAAGCAGCACCGCTGAGCCATGGCTGGAGGCTGCCTTTAAGACTCCCCAAAGGGGTAGGGCCCGTGGATACCCTGTAGAAGAGAGGAGGGGGGGCAAGAAGTCAGTAGGATGTGGGGTCCTCTGAATGCCCTCCACACGTCTGCAGTGACACCGAATGACGGGAAGACTGCGGGAGGTCCCACCTGAAGCCCGCATGCGGAACGACGCTGGCGTTACACCCTGATCGATAGCGCGTCTGCCAGGGCGGCAAAGAAAACTCCACACAAACAAACAATCTTTGCTGAGAATGACTGTTTTTCCCGCACACTCCCACACGCGCGCCATATCCGAGATAGTGTGCCCTGGCAATGACCGGCCTGCTGCCATGCCGCACGCGCTATCGAAGTGCCCCAAGGGTCAGCAGCGAGCTCCCCAGATCGCCGGGCAGGGCCCTATCAGGCTGCACTCATCTGCCTGGCATGTGGGTCAATAAGAGCGAGGTGGGCACCGCCCCCCCCCGACAGCCCCAGAAAGGTGCCAGACCATGGCTGGGAAAAGGCTAACGGCACACTTCCTATTATTCAACAACAGAAAGGCCTTTAGGCTAATCACTACCCCAAATGTTTACTGTACAGTCATCCGTGGCTGGGGAAAATATAACTAAAAAGCAAATAAGCCTGATAACCTCCAACCGTGAATCACTTGTAACTGAACCATTGTTCAGTACAGACTTGGATGGGGTTAATGGGGCTGTGGGGGTGATTTCTGTGCTGCAAGTCAATACGCTCTCTATATGTAATGACAATGCATTCCCGCACTGTAGCATGGTTGATAACCCTTCCTTTTCCATGAGCCTTTGGTGCGCCCACTTGGCAGTCATCATGGAAACACTGGGTGCGTTCGACTCCATGCAGCCGCTGGCTTAGAGCAATGCATTCTGGTCCTGACGCAATGTATCACGGTTAGACATTTTTTTTGCTGCAAAACATCACATGGTACTTCTCAGCCAGCTGCACAAACTGGAACCGCCTCCATGACGACACAACCTTTACCCTTATTGTCTAAAGAGTTTAGTTACACGTATGATGTATAGCGTTACCTGCTATTTCTCCCGAAAAGCAGCAGTGAGAACAGGTTATCACTTAATTTACCTGGTAAAATAAAGTTTAAATAAATGACATAAATGCTCTAATAGTACACATACGTTACCGGTTTATTTGTTAGTTACTGTAATGTTGTGCTGTTTTATTTGTTTAATCATTCAGTCGATAAATAAGGCATTCAAGAAAGAATTGCATTGTACTCTGTACATGACCGAAAAACTCCTTGGAATAAATGCATTTGATCTATTTTCTGGCAGATATCTTTTTAGACAGGGCCACTATACACAATTGTTTATTTTTTCACTGCTGTTTGGATCAGGAGTTAGTTATTGTAAATTTAATGTCCAAGCAGGTGATATTTGTGTAGATTTATCTACACCTTTCTGGCAGTGCTGCCATTGTAATCAGTGATTCCTCGCCAATACGAGGAGTTGAAGTTGTCCGGCTGCAGTCAGTTTATACTCCACCCCTGCAGCCACCAGCAGATCTCGCTCCGTGTCACATCAGCTGCAGACAGACCTAAGCCCAGGTCGAACGCACCCGTAGTAACCAGTGGGGCCACGAAGGCTCTCATTGGTTGCTCACTGGATGACACCACAACACCCATGGGAGTACTAGGCCCTCGGGCCTCTGCTCACTCACCTGACTGTATGTCACCACCGACAAGTTGTTTTGGAGACTGTTTGGTGTTATATTTACAGAGGTGTGTGACAGTCCATTTTGATCCTGCTGGATGCCGTCCGAGTGGCCATCCCAGGGACCTCCGGGGCTCCCTGCGCCCTTGTTCCTCTGTGGCGAAGCGAAGGGGTTGAAGTTACCCTCGACGTTGCGGTGGGGCTGGGTGTTGAACTCCGTCTCGAAGGAGGAGAGCTGCTGCGTGACGCCGAGTAGCCCGCCCACCTCCACGCTGAGGATCACCCAGATCACGTCTGTGCACAGAGCCGGGGTGGAGGGGCTTAATAGGGAGCCTGAGCTGCGGGGGGGGGGGGGGATGGAACACGCTGCCGTGTCCAGTCCACGTTCACACACTACATCCCAGTGCCACATCGCCTCAGTAAGCCTAACGCATGGATCCCCACCCACTGGACCGCATCACGTACAGCTCTACTGACCACAGCTTCCTCACACCTTAGTTCATACTTCACTTCTCCCTGCATGCTTTCGGGCTGCGGACAGCCATCCGCATGGCAGCTTGTGTACATTTGGCTTTGGATGCGCACGGTCATGCATCAATATTCGGCCAGACCAGGAGAGGGCAGACGTACAAACACAAATACAAGCAGTGTAGTGAAACAGGTATTACAGTAATAATGCATTCTATGTTAATTGAAAACCTTACAACAAAATTAGCCTCCCCCTCCACACTCGGTGAATTTTATCGCCAATATTTCTAAAGGCCAAAATAGTGTTGCTTTTTAAAAGACTGTATACCTTAGTACAATGTCTGGGCACTATGACGAATTAGATATGCAGGTGCCTCCTACCCTCCTCATACAGCTGCTCACCATAACTAATATAAGAATGACAGCTATTCTTCCTCTCCTGCTTCATCATCAACTACAGATCTGTGAAAGTCCACGCTACCATCTACTGGAAATACCTAATCAATTACCATGGGTGGTGGATGCGCTTGGTTCCCACTAGACATAAACCCGGCCCGCAGACACACCCACCGCAGCCGTCTGCAGATACACCCTGACAACAAAGCGTATGTCATTCACCCTTGTCCATAACCAAAACTGCACGTGGAAAGGTGAAGTATGAATTGATCTTAAGCCTGGAAAACGCTTCACAGATCCATTTCAAGGGAAACTTTTTGGGATGGGTACAACCTTGCAAGCTATTTCCTAGCAAAAATGAGCTGCAGCTTCTCGGTTCGGCCTGTGTTCCCCCATAGAACCTGTGTACCCCCATAGAACCTGCGTACCCCCATAGAACCTGCGTACCCCCATAGAAGAGTCCAGTGGCTGTGCACATCCTCCACTGGCCCTGGTACATGCCAGGGGCGGCCGGACTACGCATCTGCACGCTGACGTCGGACACCTCCTGTGGCTCCAGCGAAGGAACCAGTACCATGTTGACGTGCCCAAACTGGTCCCCGCCCACATACTTCAGACACACCCCCGGGGGCCAGGACTCCGCCCCTGTAAAGCAGAGAGAGAGAGTGTAAGGACCTTTAACGGGCAAGGGGGTATATCGGGTGCGCAGGGCCTGACCTCCTGAATCCAGGCACCTACATGAAACCTGACATCAGAAGCCGGTAATCGCACAGCAAGATTCCCCTCCCAGTCATTATCTGTAATTTGCTGAATGATGACCACATAGGCTCATATATACGTGTAACTGAGCGGTACTGTCACAATATCCTTCAAAGGCCCCATTATAAGGACTGAAAGCTGACTGGTCCACTGCAGTCACATGTCACTAACTAATCACAGCCTAAAAGTTCATTTAATCCCTGTAACCTGTTTTTGCAGACCTGTTGGTGGCAATAAGAACATAATGCTCCAATAAATAAAATAATGACAAGTATGGTGTGCAGATAAACTGACTAATGTCATCTCTTGATCGGCATGATGATGTGAATGTCTGGGCCACAGAGGACAGCAGAATTTTCTTCATACACCATTGTGAACAGTAAGCAAACACGTGGGTACCGATAACCCTTAACCAGGGGGCAGTTACAGATCTGGTCAGCTAGTCGGAATAGCCAGCCGCTCACAGACGGGGCAGCCGCACACACCTGTGTTCTGTATCCTCCAGGTCTTTGTGAATGGTGTGTCGGGGGGGACAGATTCCCCCTCGCCGATCGTCACGTCCTCCACAAACGACATGGACGGTGCGTTTATGTTGGGGCTCTCAAAGTCGTAGTACGCCCCGATAGCAGCCTGCAGGTTCCTGCCACAAGAGCGAAAACGGTCATTTGCACAGCTTTTGAAAATGAACATTATCAAGGGATTCCACAGCAGACACAGGTGCCCAGTTCATGCTGGCTGTCGGTAAACATCTTCAAGTCAACCAGAAGCCTTTGTTACTAGGCCTTAAATCTGAGGGGAAAACACACACACACACACACACACACACACACACACACCTCTTTACAGAGGCTTGCTCACGTTCTCTATTTCAGGAGAAGCGTCATACAGAAAACGCCCTTCAAAGGGCTCTAATGCTGGAGATATCGCTGGAAACTTGCCAGCGCTGATATAAGCAGCCACACCCTTTGCTGCAGCACTCCTTGTATGTAATAATTTCCCGAGAGTGGAGGGCACTCCCTGGAGTATCTCGCTGTTCCTGGGAAAGTGCCCCAGGACACTGCAGACAGTATCTCTCAATAAACCACGGCAGTAAAAGCTGTACCTCTGCAGTGTGTACGTAAGGAGGGAGTAGACCGGTCAAGCGGGGACAGCACCATGAGGAGAACATCGCCTACTGCTCTCTGCATGGCATCTGTGCTCTATTCCCAAAATAAGGTGATAAAGGACTACAGCAGGGTGACTACTCCCATTAGGAGAAAATAAGGGGCTCACGAATAAACCAAAAACTTTAAACAAGTCATTTAGCGTGTGATAAGAATGATGATGAGAGTCGGTGTGTCAGCACATTTTAATATCAAATACCTCCCAGCCTGTCCACGGGCCTGTCCATGGGTAGCAAACAAAACTGTCCAAAGGTACCGATCGCATTAATCATTCCGCAACGGGAGCACGCGGGCTCATCCTTTCCCAGCAACTTACCCAAAGCACCGAAAATCGCAAACTTAAACCCTATGTCCCTTACAGCCATCTCGCAGCCCTGGAAACATGACGTTGGAACAGAGAACCAGGCTGCTATAAACTAAGTACCCCACACTGTGATTTTGTACTATGATGCTGAGATAAAGGTTCGAGCCTTTGGCATTGACATAACACAGTTTATAGAATTAACGGACCCGATGGAGAAAACGTGTCATTTATGCAGGTCAGGCTCATTGTACAGGTACATGTCTATGCAGAAGACCCACATGAAGCACCTGGAGAAACTCAGCGCCGTTCAGCTGCGCCTCCGACAGCCCCATAGGGGCTGCGAGAGACGCTGCCACAGCGACCGATCCTTGGAAAGCATCCACACAGCGGGGAAAACACCCTATCCAAGTTATATCACCGGAGGTCGGCTTATGCAGACTAGGGCTCCCTGACCTATACAGTTACCTGGTCGAGCCAGCGACCCCCAATTCGGTGGAGGAAAGCCAGCCCGAGTGAAGGAGGTAACACCGCGACACTCCCGTCCGGAGCGGGTTAACAGCACGTCCGACTCTACCCTGACCTCCCATTAAATGGGGCACCCCCCAGAGCAGGACGCGCAGCCTGTCCCTCTACATCTACCCTTCTGTCCCTCCGTATGCCGCACTCACTGTCGCTAGTCTACTGCTTCACGGCAGGCGTCCCAGACTTGGCAGAGGCCAAGCGCCCGACACCGAGCACCGAGGCGCCGGCACAACCTTACCACAATACACGGAGCCTCCATACACAGGGACATAAGCGGAATCCAAGGGGCGTTTATTCATAATTATAAGGCTCACAAACGACGCTTTACTGTCTGAGGTGGGCTAAGCCGGGGTTAGCGCAGCGGCTAGGCCTCATATCCCCGGGCTCACCAGTTGGTCATGTCCAGGAAGAAGGCGCAGCCCGCGGGGTTCAGCTGGAAGCCGAGCAGCCTCTGGAACTCGGATATGAGCACGTCTTTGTCGGTGGTGCCCATACAGCTGAACTTCTGCATGAACTCCGGGTCCAAGTCCATATCCATGCCCTCCATGGCGGGTGTCCCGGGGCGGAGACGGGGGGTTTTCTACTAATTTAGTCCGAGGCCTCAACCAGGCATAACAAGCGATCCGACAACAAGCCCAGTGCGCATGGGCGCGGCGGTGACGTGCGTAAACACAAGAGTGCCGGAAGCGCGAGGGGCTGGGCGGAGATGGGCAGGGCCCTCTGCGCATAGTGACGTCGAAGGGGGCACATGCCATGCATCAGTGTTCGCGCTACCGAAGAAGCGCTTTTCGAGGGGTTGTCATAGTTTGTTATCGGCAACTCGTTAATGCTAAAGCCGGAAAGGGTGACTTACATTGTGTCATGTAGTTTCCCCCCCAGTGGAGGAGTCTCCATTGGAGTTCTGTGGCGCTGCAGTTAAGTGAGTGAGCGGTGTCATCACTTCCGGCAATGGTGCAGCGCCCAGCAGCTCCCGAGCCAAAGGAATTAAAAATTATTTCGCAAATATGCCGAAGTGAGTGTCCTGGTTCTCTTAATGGCTATTCTCTCTTAAGATGGATCAGTGTGTTGTCAGTGTTATTAGTCTAATTTTAGAAATTGGGGGAATCCTTATTTTGTGTTTTAGTGCTGGTGGCGGGTCAGGTGTCTTTTATTACTCGAGTACCCCGTTAATGTTATGCACCCTGTAAATGAATCATAAACCTTCTAGCATGTAAGAAATCCAGAATATTCATGAATTATTTATATGGTATATAAATACATAGTTTGCATGCTTTCACGTGTTTATGTGGGGAGTCGTTTTGATTGCGATATTGACTCATGTCTTCTGCCATAATTATTTCAGGTTTTATTGCGATTACTGTGACACGTACCTGACACATGATTCCTTAAGACCACCCTATCCTCAGCCGTATCCGCAAGATAGATGTGTGCAAATAAGCGGTCAGATTTATTTTAGTGTGTGGCAATAATTATTATACAAGAAACTAGGAATTGGAATGATATATTTTGTTTAAATAATAAAAATCCACTTATTTCGTGGAAAAATCAACCACAAGAAGGTCGTTTAATCAGTCGTTCGATGGCACAGTGCTGCCTAGCTACTTTTTTCACCTCTAATTTTAATGGCGTTTGAAGTGTCCTTTTGACAGCCTTCCGTGTGGAAAACGCATTGTAGTGACCTCAAGCACAGAGAAAATGTCAAAGATTACTACAAGAAATGGATGGAGGAGCAAGTGCAGAGCCTAATAGATAAAACAAGTAAGCAGAGTGCTACATGAAGCAACCCATCTGCTTTTACTTTTAATTAAGTTGTCATTGTACAATAATAATAATTACACTTTATTGATCTCTATAGGGAAATTTTCTATTTTCCTACTTCGTCTTGCTCTCCATGACACAGACATACAGTATATGTAGTACTTTAGTGTAGTAATATATGTAGTATGTGTAGGTGAGAACAAACTTGGCAGCGGAGGGCAGCCACCTGCAGTGGTGGCTGAGGGTTAACGGCTGATTTATACGTCTGCGTCAAACCCACGCAGGTTGTGTGCACCATGGCTTTGGTTGTCATATTCGTTGTGTTCCGAACCTGCGATACGTTCAAATGTTAAATCACGCAATTGAAATGGCAAAAATAATAATAATAATAATATATATATATCCATTTATGGAGTCATTTTTATGCATTTTCACTCCTAAAGTTGGTGTCTAGACTACTTCTTACTTTTTTTAGTCGTGTGAAGTATGAATAAGCATACTGGAGGTAAGTGAACCTGTTGTAGACCTGCGGGGTATTCCAGAAAGCAGGGTTTCTTGCTTAGCTGGGTAAGTTGTCAGATTTAAGGTAGTCTGGGCT
>JABFDZ020000042.1:416998-434254 GCA_019775955.2 Pollimyrus isidori
TTCAGCCCAGACTACCTTAAATCTGGCAAGTTATCTGGCTAAGCAAGAAATCCTGCTTTGTGAAACAGGCCCCAGGTCCAACGTGAGAAGGTGACGGGTTCAAATCCGAAGGCTGAAACTGTGATTTGTCATTGGGCCCCAGAGCAAGGCCCTTAACCCCATTTGCTCCAGGGACTGGCTGACCCTGCTCTGACACTTGAATTTAGCTCAGGGGTCTTCAACTCCGGTTTGGGAGAGCTACCGTCCAGTAGGTTTCCTGTCATACCCGGCTTCTGGTGAGCCACACCTGTTCTGCTGCTGAATGGTAGCTCTCCAGGACCAGAGTTGAAGACCCCTGATTTACCCTATGCTTTTATCCTGTGTGATACTATTTTGTTGGAATTGGTTTTCACCAACATTACAGCCTGTTCTGGACTTTTAAGATAAACATTTACAAACCTGATATTGCTTAATATCGACCTACGGTGAGAGAGGCGGCGAAGGCAGCGATTAAAACAAACTACGTATGAAGAGGGCTGCCACAATGTGTCATGATTGATTTTTTTTTTTATTAATAAAAATGAAGAATCATTTTCACTTTTACTTTGCTGGATCAAGACATGGTGGTTCGAGTTGGGTTTTCCTTAGTGGGGCCCGCTGAGCTGAAATGTCACATGACCTGTTCCTATCCAATCAGCACATCCGCGAGCCTGCACTCCCTGAACCTGGGCTGCGGTACCAGCTGACGGCATCTCTAGCCAGCTACTGAAAGTGAAAACACTAAACACCAAAATGTATTTTAATGGGTAGTAATACTCGATGGTCAGTGTCCACAGAGAGGACATGTAACATGAGTGCAGGTCATCTTTGTTTTTTTTTTTAGGTTGTTCTACACTCCCCTGTTGAGTGTAGAACAGCCTGTTTTAAAATAAAGTTGTACCCAAATACTATTGTATTGCATAGAGATGTTTCGGTTTGTACTGGTAAAATAAACAAACCAGCCAAATGTCAAAAGACAAACATTGCTGTCAATATGTCAATAGGCCTGGCTGATTAGCGGTAAGTGAAATGCCTGCTTCTTTGCAGGGCTGCCGATTTGCTTCCATCCATCTGATTCCTGTAACCCCTTCAATGACTCTGTTCAAAAATCTGGGGCCTGTCATGAAGCAGCACTTCTAAGCCATATCACTTGTCAGATTTAAGGTACCCCAGTTTAAATGGACGTTATCTTCATTCACTTACATCTAGCCCAGACTACCTTAAATTCAACAAGTTACCTGGCTTGGAAAAGAAATCCCATTTAGTGAAACAGGTCCCAGTTCATTCTCTCATTGCCTTTGCTCCAGTGTTTCCCCACTAATGCCCTGAAAATGTACGGAATAACAATCACATACTGAGAGACTGATGAAGGTGTGATGAACTGAAACCACGAAATCCAACAAGGGACTATAGTTAATATTAGCATTATCTAGTCTCTTAGCTTCCATGTCAACACTGGGCAGAGATCAAAGCATGACTTTGTCCACAAGTTTTTTTTATACTCTACAAATTGTTCAGCTATAAGGATGAACTTTATTAAAATGTATAATTTCAAACAAAGTGAAATGACGAACACTTTGGCTGGCCTAGAGGACCTCTGGGCTTGGGAAACACTGTATGCCCTCTAGTGGTGAGTACCCCCTGGAGACTGGGCTCTTGATAGCAATCGATTTGGAGCATCATTGCCGCAGTGGCCTCCATTGAGACCTGGGTGCATACTCTTCATGTGAGTCTCGTATCCATCGATCCCCTGACACTACACACTGCATCTCAGCTTCCTCTCTCAAAGTATCAGTGGCATGGAATGGAAGACAATCCCGCATAAGGGCGTAGAGGAGAGTTTGATGTTGCAAGGGCACATCCCCCCCACTCCCCAGTTCCTGCACCCATAATATCCTCACATTCCCCTTTCAAAATACTAAATTGTTTGGCTAAATGTTATGTAGG
The DNA here is from genome assembly GCA_019775955.2 of Pollimyrus isidori. NCBI lineage: Eukaryota > Metazoa > Chordata > Actinopteri > Osteoglossiformes > Mormyridae > Pollimyrus > Pollimyrus isidori. The sequence continues at coordinate 418,964 of JABFDZ020000042.1, forward strand.
CGTATATAGTAAGCCTGAGTGGATTGCCATTTTTAATACAAATGTTACAAATGCATTTTTCTCTCTTTGCAAAACACACAAGGTATGTCTGTAGTCTACAATAGCTGTCAGCACGAACTCTCCTTAGTTTAATGGCATGACTTTGCTAGATGAATAAGAGTGGATTAAGCTGGTGAAATATAGGAAGCAGTGCAGGGTACTTAAAGCCTTGGAGGCTGGGTGCTATAGGAGGGGGGTTCTGCATATCGCAATTATTACTACTGATGTTGCCCTGACCTTTTCTGGTCTTATTTACACGTATAATTACTGCAGTTTTACTTCTGTGAAATGCCCATTCAGTTTCAGGGAGAATTTATTTGTGATCCAAGACGGAAACATGAGCCGCGTCCGTTCGGTCAGCGGTTATGGATCCGTCTCGCATCCAGATTCCTGAATAACCAGCGATCGATCCCATTTGTGGGCTATTAAACAAGATGAACCATATGATGACAGCAAAGACAAGGGCTGCCTATTTATCTGACTATCTGTACACAGGTGACTTTAATCACTGTCTCCGAGCTAAAGATGCCCTGTTACATGATGACTCATATGATTTTACACTTCCCTTATTCACCCAGGTTCTCATCCATCTGAGGATAAAATAATGACCTTTCTACCATTAACTGAACCTTAGAGCCAGTAACATGATTTCAGTATAATCAAGACCATTTTACGTTTTAGCACTTAATTTTGATTATTTGTATGTCTATTTAGTTTATTCCTGATTTTCAATAGACTGCAATGTCTGTCTTTTTACATGTTTCACCCTAACCATCACAATGGAGACATTTTTAGAGAGATATATTTCGTATTAAATTTATTTTATAGACATAGATACATGCATTACAAGTAGATACATGCATTTTGTTGCTTTTGCCCCTTATTAGAGTTTGATTTATTGCTTTATTCAGGGGCGTAATTTCCGGGGAGGTTAGGGGGGTTATGACCCCCCCAATAATCAGATCCAGCCACTATAACCCCCCCCCCAGTATAATCACATCATTCCAGTTAAAAAAATTACTAATTGACCCCCCAATGTTCAGCACAAAGTTACGCCCTTGGCTTTATTACAGCTTTATACATGACTGATAAGCACAGCTTGCTGGAATGACGTAACACCGTCCGTGGAGGACGTCACGCGGGCAGGCCGTCTCGCGGAAGTGAGGCGGCGCGTGACGTGTGGCGCGCGGAGGAAGTTTCCCCCGGTGGTGCTGAAAGAAAGTTTCGGCGGAGCCGCGGAGGGGAGCGGCGGAATGGGAGTGTGACGCGCCGGGAGTGGCGAGCCAGCCGCCCTACCTGTCGCTGCTAACTAGGCTGCTTGCGTCGTCGCTGCTCTGCGCTCTCTCCCCCCGTCTGCCCCTCTCTTCGTCCGAGATGGGGAAGGAGCAGGAGCTCCTAGAGGCGGCCCGCACCGGGAATCGCGCCGCCGTGGAGAAGCTCCTGTCCGCGAAGCGGCAGTCTGCCGGAGTCGGCGGCGGCTCCTCTGGAGTCGGAGGAGCGGGCGGCAGCGGTATCGGCTCCTCGTCTCACACGCTCTCCAGTCTTCTCAGGTGAGGCGGAGGGGGTGGGTCACAACGCGCCAGACCGGAGCAGTGCGAACCGGGTTGGGTATAGTCGAACCGGGACCGGCGGGCCCCCGAGGTTTCCGACCCGGAATATCGGACCTGGGCTTAGCTCGCTCAAAACGCACGAAGCCCTTCGGCTGCTTGTCCCAGGCACAAGCTACAGTTAAACAATAGGCGTCCGAGTGCCGGGACCGGAGCCCCGCCGCCGCCGCACCTCCCCGGGTCCCCCTCCTCGCACAGCCAGCCGCCTCCCGCTCCTCCCTCGCCATGTTTGATGGCACATCGGCAGGCAGCCGGCGAGGTGGAGCTCGGCCGGGGCTCTTTGTTACGGACTGCCTTTCCACGATGCTGGCTTTACATTTATCCGGAGGGAAAATCCAGGGAGTCTCGGCGCAGGGTTTGAGAGACCAGCTCCCGGTCTCGGGTGGTTTGCAGTACCCGGCTTGGCTGATGGCGGACCCCCTACTCTGCAAACCGGGTGTTCGGGTTGTTGGAAATGGATCATGCGGGATGAGAGTGGTGACAGACCCGAAAGAACAAAAGGCTGGTTCCCCCCGCCCCCATGTCTGCACCACGCTGGCTGTCAGCCCCACTCTGGGTTTCATGCACATACAGCGTTTGCGCCCCCCCGGGTTGAAATGTACGTATCTGTCAGTCTGCCTTTTGCTTGACGTTGGCGCAGTCCTGTGCATAGACGCGCTGTTTGGGTCCCTTTACCTGAGCAAAGAGCATGCATCTCCATGCGTAGTGGGGGTGTGTCCTGGGGGGGCTCAACGAACACCCCCCCCCAACACAGGCCTCTTTGGATTGAGTAACCCTAATTGTGTAAATAACGTTCCTCTCTGCTTCTCTAAGTGTTGTAAAGTGCTGAGAGTGTAAGCCTGTATGTGACTCACTATGGCACTTACACAGCAAATCTGATCTGTGAGGGTGAGGTCAGCATATTAAAAATAAATAACGCTGAAAGGAACACAGAGGCTTAGGTAGGGGCGCAGAAATCCCCATTCCCTATTTTGACTTCCTCTCTCAGTGATGGTCTGGCTCCATTTGGAATTCAGACGTTTTGGGATCCCCCTTCTATGAGATTTCTGTTTAAACTAAAAATCTTTCTTCTCCTTTTTCTGCACTGCTTTTAGTTTTGAAAACATTAGTCAGCCATTTCTGTTGAAGCCCTCAAACCTTCTGTGTGATGCTGACTGACTGTTTGCCCTGTTGGTCATGTGTTTTTGTATGAGTTGTTGGTTCAGATCCCGAGTCGGCAGGTCGTTGTTTCAAATCCTGCGTTTGGCAGAGTAGTTGCATCATTGTTGGGCCCTTAACTTGAAAACTGCTCCAGGGGCACTGGATACATGGCTGACCCTGTGATCAGACTGCAAGCTTCGCTTCTCTCCACTATAAGTTTGTCTGTTGACATGAAATGTGCAAATTGATATGCACCTGTACTTGCACAAATGGCTAATAAAGGAAAATTACATTTTTACTGGATGCTGTCCTTTTGACAGTGCACTATGCTGGAGAGGGCCCGTAGGTGCACATAGGTGGAGCATCATTGAATCTCATGTCCAGCCGCTTAATCTAATTGCAGTGATCACAAATAATTAGAAATTCCCATTCCTGTTGAGGCCCATCGTAGCGTTTCATTGGGCCCTCACAGTCTGTTGCTGTGGCAGTGCTTTGGGGCACTCCCCCTTTGTCTTGCCTGGGTCTGAGAGGTATAATCGATTGGCTGGCAGGTTTCCATAGCGATGATGATGAGGCTAGCACATGTCAAGTGAATAAACACAGGCGTTAGAGGTCTGTGCCAGCCCCCCTCTCTACTCCGCTCCGTCTCAACAGTTCTTCCTCTCACACATTGGCGCAAAAAACCCTGCATTCAGTCTCGCTCGGTTTGCCTATGGTCAGCCACTTATCACTCTCTCGATCGTCAGTCTTAGCAGACTCCTCATATCCCGCACTGACAGCCTCAGCGCTGTCGTCTGTAATGGGACGCGTGGACATGCTTGGGTGCAGCGGCAGCTTCCAAATGGTAAACGAACGCCGCGGTCATATTGCTTCCTGTGATGTGGCCCGTGTGAGCAGCTGGGTGGTCGTGATATGCATTTTGGTTCCATTTGAAACCGACAGTGTCGGTGGCAGTTTGCCAGAGAGGAAAGGCCCGTGTAGAGAGCAGGGCTGTTTTTATCCTGCACCGAATGCGTGCCATCTTCGTGCCCTGCCAACAGCGACGCCAGTCTGCATGCCCGGACTCGTGGCGTTCCTGCAAATGTGGTATCAGTTGCAATTGTATCCCCCCCCCCCCCCCCCATGTTTTCATTCAGGCGTCTCCGCACAAGCGGCAAAAGTTCTGTCGTGTCATAATCATGCTCGTGTTCCCCGGGGTCTATAGACTGGATGGTCCCTCTGAAGCTAGGGTTGCGTTTCAGTGAAAGCCAGATGCCCCCCACCCTACCGCTGGTCTCATCCTGCCTGGAGATCTGAGTCTGCTAGGGACACCTCATATAATTTATTTGCTCTTGAAATTGGATTGTGAACTTTGTTGCGTTGCCGTTTTTAAGGTTTGCGAATCACACAAGAGTGTGCCATTACAGGAAGAACGATCTGCCACTTTACTTGGTACGACTTGTACCCACGGTGTGCAGTTACAGGAAGAGCAACTTGGTGCTTGTCTGCGTGGGTCAGCTTCCCCTTTTGGGTTCAAATCGTCCTCGCCATGCTGGTGAAGCACTTCTCTTGCTTGAGCTGGGGGCGTCTGGCGTAGGCTTGTCACAGATTAAGTCCTGCCTCCCAGCAGTTATTCTGATAGATTGATGCTGTCTAGTGGCTTTTAGCCAGTACTTTCTCACCCCGCTCCTACGTTATTTTGCTTCTCTAACTTGCATATGATGGTTTTTTGCAGTGTTTTGGCGGAACCTGCACGATAATGCCATGTTAATATTGACGTTGCGTGTTATGCAGTCATCACAGGTCAGTGCAGTTGTCACATCTGAAGTACCGCGATAGTCAGCCGGGCAGTCGATGGTACTCTGAGACATTCTCACTGTGTTATAGGAAATAAAACTCAGCAATTTTAATAATAGTTCTTTTTCAAGATTATCTAGGCCCAGTTCATGAACTCTGCGGATGCTCTCTGAGACAATTATAGCCATTTTCATCCTTGCTGCTGGACTCACTCATAAACAGTGTGGTGCATTTGTGAAAAATTTAACAAAAAGGTGTGAAGAGGAGAAAAGAAAACAAGAACTGGTCATCAAAAGGCTGTATGCTATATGGAAAGATTACGGATTTATATCGAGATGACATTGAACACAAGCAAGTGGCTTGTCACTTGCAGGCAACACCACATATTTGACAGTGACTTTTGTTTGCTAATATATTCTGTTTGACAGTAGTTTTTTTGGGTTAATTTTAACCTCCTTTTTTGGTTTATTAATTTAAAATTAAAATTTGAAATATTGCAATTGCCCCCCCCTCCCCCACCCAGTATCGTGCAGTCCTAATTTCCAAAACCTATCTAGCAGTCTCTTTTGCCCAAGACCACATATTTTTTTGAGAACGCAGGGTCAGATAGCAATTTGGGTTAACAAGCGTCTTGTTTAAGGACCCAATGGTGAAAATGCTTTGCTAACTATGGGATTTGAACCTACCACCTTCTGATCACAGGTGCAAAGCTGCACACCACCCTGATTTCAATGTGGTCTGTGCCAGATTTCAGTCTGCTTCGTGGATGCTTTTTATTGGAAGTTTGGTGTGGTCTGCTGCATGGTGACCTGGGTCTGTCTGTCTCGGACTAAGGGATTACAGCCCTGTGGAGGATCATTTGCTTATACTCATGCTCACACGGTTGATCAGAGGGGCTGAATTGCGTCCAGGAGGTTGGTGTTTGAAAGACTCCAGCCAGCCACGAGTCTCCTGACCTCAATCTCCTCTCTCACCACCCACCTCTGAGATGTGACCTTGAGTCCTGTAAGCTGGGTAGGATTAAATCATCTGCTGTTTAATTATTGAGGTCAGTGTTTGTAGATTTGCTATTCAGAGCCCCTAGCTGCTTTGGTACGGCAGACCGGTTGTGTGTGTATGTGTGTGTGTGTGTGTGCGTGCATGTGTGTGTGTGTATTGGAGGGTCTTGTTGTCTAGCTAAGAGGCTTCTGGAGGCTTCTATAGACATACCGCGGGTGAGCAGCACTCCACGGCACATTGATTTTATCGATATTTTTCCCCTGATTGGTCCAGTAGGCAGGCAGATGGCAGACTCACTAATTGGGAGCCTGGGAGAAGCTGGGAATTGGGTTCATGCTTCTGTTTGAGGAGGTGGCCATTTTCTTCATGGTTGTTTGTTAATGTCGGATGTGTTTTCATATCTGTGGTAAGTGGGAACAAGGAAAGCCTAGAACATGAATGAATTTTATGATATCAGCAGTGGATTGTGGTCGGGCATGGTCTCATCCTGCCATGACCTGGAGAGTCTTGCGTTTCTGATGCCGTCCAAGTGCTGACGTCATATTACCTCTTGTCATTTTCACATTAAAGTCTTGTGCTGTGATTAGTCATTCAGAAAATTCTACCAGCACAGTTTAGCGCAGCTTAATGCTACCTGAGGGACCTGCTTCCGACGACTCACCTGGCACCAGCGAGCACACGCACTCCCCTCGCATATCTGTGGTTGGAATCTTGACACTATTGATGATGTCTCATGCTTTTGCTGTGCAGTTTCCCCTTTCTCCCTGCCAATTCATGGTCTGCTCTGTAGGTCGCTCAATGCATTAGCTTGTGTACTCTGTCTCTGTGAAGGAGGTGTCAGGCTTAAGACGGGGCGCCTTCCTTTCCTCTGACCTCCTTTCGAGGTACCAGAGACGATAGCAGTTTTTGAAATCTGGAAGTGTGTGTTGAGAGCGCTGACAGTATTGCTCCACCTGACACCTCAACACCAGAAATGTACAGGTGGAGGCCATCATGTCGTCATGCAGGTATGCAGCTCACCAGGACGGGGTAGCCCATGCAGGCTGGAAGCCACGCCCACCCCCTGGATGCCTTAAGGCCAAATAGCTTCTGCCTTTAGTGTCCAACCGAGTCCCCCAAAAGCAACTCCACAGATATCTTGTTCTCAGGGGTAGGAGCCACATGTATGTGCCTTTTCACCCCAGTCTTCAGTCAGGTGACTGAGCCATATAAGAGTTGTCCTCTGAGCCCCTGATCCACATGTGCCTCATTTTGCCTCACTGCTGTTTTCTGGCAATGCCATCTCTATGGGCGTATTGCCTGGATCGGATGACGGTCTCCTGCTGATTGAGCTGTTATGCGTAGGAAGGGCACAGTGTTTCTCAGCAGCATCATGTGGGAATGCTGCTCCAGACCTCAGTTGTGCAAGCATGGTATGGAGGGATAATGAATGTTACCATGATGAATGTTGCCCTTGATGAATGGAGGTGTTCAAGAGACTCAGGAGAAGGGGCAGCCCAACGGGAAGATGGAGGTGTTCAAGAGACTCAGGAGAAGGGGCAACCCAACGGGAAGATGGAGGTGTTCAAGGGACTAAGGAGATGGAGCCTATCTGTCTTGTACCTGTGTCTTGGATCTGGGTCCCTGCCCTGACATGAGTCTTTGTGTGAGACCTACCAGGCTGTACCATGTTACCGTGTCCTTCCTTTCCTCCCTGCCTCCCTCCCTCCCCACCTCTGGTCTTTCCTCTTTGCTGCACTCAGCAGTCTCTAGCCCACCTGCCTGCTCTGTGGCCAGACTTGGCTGAGCCGACACCTCTTCAAACATATTTTATTTGGAGGTAGAAGAATTCCCCTCCCTCTTCCCCACACAGAGATTTCCCCCCAGCTGTCAACGTGAGGCGCAGTGTGCCTCCCCTCTCGGAGCTGATGGAAGTTCTGCAGTCAGGTGATGCTTCTGGCCTCCTGTGTTGTCTTTAGCTTTTCTTCACGTTGTTTTAAGGTGCTGCTCAGCTGCCCTCGTTTCCGCTCTCTCTCTCTATGAAGCTCCACCCCCCCACCACTGGTCTTCTGCCACCTGCAGATGTTCTGATGTGGTTTCTGTGGCCAGTGCCGCAAGGTGTGGGTGGAGGTTCAGTTTCCGGGAGACGTGCTGACGACAAGAAATAGCAGTCACTGCGGGGGCTCGGTCAGGGTGAACTGCCCCTGACCTTGAACCTAAAACAGGACGAAGAGGGGTTCTGGTTTCTGGTGTGTGGAGAAGTGGCCTGATGATCGTCGGGTCCCCATGTTGTGAACGCCAGGGGCTGCTTTGGGTTATCGGAGGTTGATGCTCTCTTGAAGTGAGCTGTGAGAAGCCCTCGGCCCATCAAGCTAACTGGAACAGACCAAAATCTCCAGCTATTTCCAGGCAGGAGAACTGGGTCGCCTGCATGCTGTGCTCACTTGCGCTCTGCAGTCTGCCTGCCTCCAGGGGGGGCTGCAAGACCTAGGCTCTCACGCTGTATGCAGCGGCTGTTGATAGACATTCAGGGTATGGTGTGCGGTCGGCAGGCATGTGACTGGCCAGATGGTGTAAGGAGGAGGCAGCTGTGGATAACTAGGAGCTAGTGAGCAGCGTTGAACCGCAGGAAGGCTGACATCGCATGGAGCCCAAGCTCGTAGCCTGTTGTCGTGCCGTTACGGGTAATGTGGTACAAAGGGTCCGCTTGTGCCTCCTGTAGTAGCACAGATGCTCAGAGAGTGTCTGTATTTAGGTAGGATCCCAGGCTGTATGGAATCAATCTTTGGGGATCAGGATCTGCTGTGCTAAACCTTGAGCTGTGCTGCTTGTCTGACAGCCTCTGTCTGTATGAATCCCACCCTCAGACACGAAGCACCGTTATCAGAGCTGGGAGAGCCCAATCATGGGAGGGATGACTTGAAGATGAGGCGTGCTTCACACTTTGCTTTCTCCCCACGGCTCTTTTGGATCCTGTCAGCCACCATAATGTTTTTCCAGCCCCTCTGACCACCTGTCTTGGACGGTGAGCTGTGAGCCTCCGTTTTACAGATTCCGTTTGTCATCTGGGACAGGCTGGTTGGGCCTGTGTGTCAGTCAGCCTGCGCTGCTCTTCTTCATCAACGCCATCAGCGTCATGCCTCGTCAAGCAGCGTCTGACGGCGCCGGAACCGCAGGGCAGCTCATCTGGCCCGAGCTTACCCTCTCCCCCTTTTGCCAGGGTGAGAACTGGCTGCCAGACAGGTGCTTTTCAGTCCATACTGAGCTAGCTATGTGTCACCTGCCCCAGTCCCCGCGGATACAATAACAGACAGTGACATGGAAGGGAAGAATGGACTGGGGGGGGGGACCTCAAGCATGGTTCTGAACTTCTGACACCCCAGCCACCCCCCACCCGAGGCCCTGCACGTTACACAGAAGGCTGTCCCAGCATGGTCCCAGAGCGGCCCAGAAACAGTCATGAGGATTGTTTCTGGAGATATTGGATCTCAGCCCTTCTCTGGAGCTTCTTCCAGATTGCCCTCTGTGATCTGCTAGGGATTACCTGGTCTGACTGCCCTCATCCGCCAGTCCATATCCCATGAGATGGTGCATAAACAGCCACTGCGTGGAACGGGTGTTCCTGAAGCCAGCGTCCAAAGTCCAGCCACTCCCTGTGTCTGAGTGAGTGTGCTTGGTCTGCAGGCTTGTCACACTTCCTTTGTGTGAACTGCGTAACTCTGAAACTGCGTTCGGAGAAAACAGACCAGTGTGACCTTGCTGTTTCTGGAATGGGGGTCAGCCTCCATTTCAGCAGCGTGAATGCGGAGGCGCGCCCTCCGCACTGCCGTGTGTCTCAACCTGTCCCCGACACCCACTGCGAATCCTCCTGCCGTTTCCTCATTCCATGGCCCCAGCCTACTCTGTGTTCTGCACATGTCGCCCCCTGCAGGCACTTTCTTGTTCTGCGCACAGAAGAACACCTTCCATTGTGTGTAGTGTTTCAAGTTTCCTATTTTGTGTGTCGAAATCCCCATGCAGGATGAGGTAGCCACTCCGAAGCAGCGCGTGTCACCAGCACGAGGTGGGGGGTGACGCGCTTTTGGTTTGTGTTGTGGAAAGACTCTGCTGCTTCACACAGTTAGTCGCTGTCATGTCTGGGTCCAGTCTGGTCCGGTCCACTTGCCTGTGACTGCGCGCCACCTAGATGACCAGTTAGCAGGCAGGCAGTGAGACCAAGCCAGTGCCATCCTGCTACGGCCCCTTGGGGATGCGGGAGGGGTTTTTCTACGACTGGCCTGCGTCTGTGAGACGTGCATGTGACTGTGACTGTGTTTGTGACTCTACTTGTAACTGTGCGCATGTGTGTAACTGTGTGTGACTGCGTGTGGCTGTGCGCCTGTTTGTGACTGAATGGGTGCGATACTGCGTATGACCATGAGAATGTGTGTGTGCGAGGCTGTGCGTAAGACACTGCATGTAATTGTCTGTGTGCATAAGTGCATGTGACTGTTACTGCACATGTGACTCTGCATGAGTCTGAATGTGTGCAAAAATGCACCTGTCCAAGGGATTGTGTGTGTGCGTGAAGCTCTGCACGTGACTGTTGGTCCGCTGTATCCGCGTGCCGCTGCATGTGTTGATGTTGGCTTCCTCTCTGTCCCCGCAGCATCTGGAGGGGCCCCAATGTGAACTGCGTGGACAGCACTGGATACACCCCCCTCCACCACGCCGCCCTCAACGGCCACAGGTGGGTGGTACTCATGAGCCCGGGGGTGGGGTGGGGAGGTAGCCCCAGAGGCCCTGATCGTGCGGTTCCCACTCAGCAGCTTAACGAGCCGCCATCTGTGTGTCGATGGCTTGGTGTTTTGCAGTGATATTGTGGAGCTGCTCCTTCGGAACGAGGCCCTGACCAACATCGCCGACAACAAGGGCTGCTACCCGCTGCACCTGGCTGCCTGGAAGGGCGACCAGCGCATCGTGCGGCTGCTCGTGCACCAGGGCCCGTCCCACCCCAAGCTCAACGGGCAGGTCTGCTCGTCCGTCTTCCGTCTCGCGGCTTCATGGGGGTGGTCATATGCCGGGGGGGCGGTCAGGGAGGTCTATTTGAACAGCTCAGAAGTCAGTCACTCCCACCCACTGGCCCACCTGTGTCTTGCATGTGGAGAAGCGGTACCGTGACTCTGATGTGCGAGATCAGTGCTAATGCAGCTAGCCCCTGTCTCACTACTGCCCCCAGCAGGCTGCTAACGGTATGGCAGTGGAACATACCATCGGGCCCTGGGGCCGAGTTGCTTTGAGCGCCGCCCCCTTCAGGGCTGTGTTCTCTGTGTGTGCACTCATGCTTGTGTGTTGCCCGTGTTCTTTTCCTCCTAGAACTCTGTAGACCCCAGAGAGTTCAAACGCTGCGGCCCGTTTGATCCATATATTAACGCCAAGGTGCGTACCCAGGCTGCATGGCCGCCTCCCCACCGCATGGCCCCGTCAAGCAGCCTTGCTGACGCCCTCTGTCTTGCGCTCCTGGTCTCTGTGACACGCCAGTCCTCTCCTACGTCCCTGTGTGTGACATGCTTGTCCCGCTGGTAGTCTGGTGTGGGGGTGAATCTGCCTAAACGCCCCCACCACTGGTCCGGTTCCCTCCCCAGCCCACTCCTCCCTTACGTCTCGCCTCCCTCTCCCCTCTTAAAGATACACTGGCCAAGAGAGGGTGGGCGGCGCCTGGCCAGCGCAGGAATGAGAGGCACGCCGACTTATGGCTGGTTGCGCTTCAGCGAGCCGCATTCCTCATCCTGCATCACCTGGACAGGCTGGGGCTTGTAGCCCTGAGCGCTGCAGCGGGATATTTGACTGTCTGCCTGTTTGCAACTGTGTCTGCATCAGCCTGCTGTATCTGCCTGCTGCATCTGACTGTGTCTGTCTTCACCTGTCTGTGTTGCCCATGTATTCGTCTGCTTGCATACATCTGCTTGCGTTGCACTGCGTCTGCTTGTGTCTGTCTGCGTCTGCCTGCTGTGTATGGTTATGGTGGCCTACGTCTGCATTCCCTCCTCCTTGCCTTTTAGCAGCCCCCTGCTCACCCTGCAGTCTGCCCCTCGCCCTTTTCTTGCACTGCAGTCTGTCCCGCACCCCCTCCTCACTCTGCATTCCTCCTCTCTCCTCCTCCTCACCCTGCAGTCTGCCCCTGGCACCCTCCTCACTCTGCAGTTCACCCCTCACCCTTTTCTTGCCCTGCAGTCCGCCTTTCTCCCCCTCCTCACCCCGCAGTCTGTCAGCTTTCAGCTGGCTCACCGCATGGATGCATTTGTAACAAGCTCTGCGCCATGACACAGCCTGATTCGCCGAGGTGTGAATCACTCATGTGCCTGTGGGCGAGTTCTCATGGTGTGATTGGGCCTCACGCAGATGTGCTTTTGCTGACAATCAGACCATGTGGACATTAATGTTCCACGTTGTCTTTTATTTTTATCTGCTTATTGGGTCACTGACTTGATGGTTGCTAACATGCTGCCCCTGCCCTTGAGCTACATGCCCCCCAGCTGTAATTGTCGCACAGATTATTCTCACACATACTCACAGATGGGCTGCGATGCCGTCGTCTTGATGGTTCCGGTCCTGCTTCGCCATGCCCCTCATGTGCCAGGCAGCCCCGTCTGTGCGGAGAGTGAGGACCTCCCCTTCCCCATGTTGTATGGGCTGCTGTGTGGTATTGTGCCTAGTAGGGTGGTTTGGCCCATGACCATGCCAGCTCCGCTGTGTAGTTCTCCGTTTCCCAGCCCCCCAAGCCAGCAGAGCCATTCTCCGCCATGCTCTTTGTGCTTCTGCTGCTTATACATAGTCTCTCCCGCAGGCCATCCGGCACCCATCTCTGTTTGCCGTTGCCCGCGTCCTGCTGGGACTTGCCCCTTCTCGTCTTCCATCCAGCCGCGTCTCTGGCCCCTGGTGCCACTTGAAAGGCCCGTGGATGTGGCCCAATTTCTTACCCCCTGCTCGCCACTCCTGGCTGAGGGAGCACTGAGGGCCTATAGTCTGAATCTTTGTCCCTCACTACTTAACGTATCTAAGAGGTTCCCCTGAAAAGTTATGAAGGAATCAAGCTTTAGCTATGTTTATCTATTTCTTTCCTAAGCTGCAACTGCTGGCATTGGACAGCAAGAGTTTTACTCGGCGCCCCCTTGTGGCAGGTCATGGATATAGCAGAAGACTCACAATTGTGCTGCAGCAAAGGGCACTTATTCAGGGCTCCTTGGAGCTCACCTGCTGTGAATTTGGTGGCTTTCACTTTCTGCAGCGCTGGGTCTGTTATATGGTGCTGTACCTCAGGGGTCTGTTCTCCTACTTTTCTGTAGGTCTGTGCTGGGCTCCCTCCACTTCACCTGCTTTCTCCTCTCTCTCCTCACTCTGTCACTTTTCTCCTCTCCTTTCCCCCCTCCTCTCCTGGCCTGTTTCTCCTGCTCTCTCCTTTCCCATCCTTTGCTCCCCTATCTCTCCTCTCTTTTCCCCCCTCCTCCCCTCTCCCCCTCGCACCTGTGCTCCCAGCCCCGACTCTCGCAGCGGTCACACTCGCCCGCGGTCTGCCGCACACAGCAGCCTGCACCATGGGAGTGCTGCAATTTCATTGGCTGAGGAGTTCAAGCTGTCGACTGGCCCTCTCAGTTCTGCCACCTCCCTCTACCACAGAACCATGACAATGAGACACCGCTGCACTGCGCGGCCCAGTACGGCCACACCGAGGTGGTGCGCCTCCTCCTGGAGGAGTTGACGGACCCTACCATGCGCAACAGCAAGATGGAGACGCCACTGGACCTGGCAGCGCTATACGGCCGGCTGGAGGTGGTGAAGCTGCTGCTGACCGCCCACCCCAACCTGCTAAGCTGCTCCACCCGCAGCCACACGCCCCTGCACCTGGCCGCCCGCAATGGGCACCGGGCTGTGGTGGAGGTGCTGCTGGCGGCCGGCATGGACATTAACTACGAGGTAAGGTCCCGCCCCAACCCCCTGTCCACCAGGTTACCCGAACAGTTCCCCATCCCAACCGCCCTGCCCCTCTGCTGTATCACCCCTTGGCCCAGATCTTGATGTCACGATGGTCTGCAGAATAAGTGACTGTAGATTATTTACAGGCCCTTCATGTGATGTCTTGAGCTCATCAGTCTAGATTATCTGCTAGACACCCACGACCTCACCCTAGTCCTCTGTGGTTTGGGCCCTGAGTGACGTCAGAGTGCCAGTTGCACATCTGCAGCCCGTCACGTCCAGTGTGATTCCAGTGTCCCTAGTGGCAGGGGCAAGGTGCTGGTCTGCGTGAGGTGGTCTGCAAAGAGCGTGCCACATCCAGCATGAACCCTGTGCCCCTGGTGGCAGGGGTTGAGGTATTGGTCTGTGTGAAGTGGTCTGGCAGACAGCGTGCCACTGAGCCACCTCCTGCTGTATGTTGCAGACGGAGAAGGGCAGCGCCCTGCACGAGGCAGCTCTTTTCGGGAAGACGGACGTGGTTCAGAAGCTGCTCAGCTCAGGTTAGTCCACTCCCCAACTCTCCTGTTTACTTCCTGTTTGTTTACTATACACTGTATCATCATCACCTGTCACGTGGTGGTTGGTGGTGTATGGGCTTGTTCACGGTTGTGACCAGAGAGGTGTGTGATGTGCTGATGTTGTTAATGGTGATGATGGTAATGATGATGATGACTCCCTTTCCCAGGGATCAACGTCAACATGGTGGACAAGAAGGGCCTGACGGCACTGGACATTGTCAAGGACATGCCTTCCCAGAAGAGCCGGGAGATCGCCGCGCTCATCCAGGGTGAGAGCCACCTGGCTGCTGTCAGTGTCCGTGTCTGGGCCCCCCCCAGCAGGCCTGCCCATTGGTGTGTCGTGAGGCAGTACCTTCTACCGCTGTCTCCTTCCTTGCCCCTTCTGCTGTGTGCTGTGCTTGTACATCTGCTGCGTCTCACATTTCATAACGCAAGAAATCCTGCATGTGCTCAAGAACAGCCCCCTCTGCCAGGCAGGATACACCCTGGGAGCCAGTGAGGATCTTGTCTTGGGCTGGTGTGGACTGAGTTAGGGATCTATGCTCGTGTCCGGAAGCATGTGGATTCAGATCCCATGACAAGCAGACTGATGTATAACCACTGGGCCCTACAGCAAAACCCTTAACCACTACTGCTCCTGGGATGCTGGCTGACCCTGCTCTTTTGCTACTTGTACATCACTCTGAACGCGTGCGTCTACTAAATATATAATTGTAACGTCACTCTATTGGCAGTGGGATGGGAGGTTGAGGGCTATGTGTGTGTGGTATTGTTAGGTGGAACTTTAACAGCAGCCTGCAACATCGATGCGGGGGTGGTTCTCAGCAAGAGTGTACCTCTTCTGGAACCCCCGAGTCGATGTGATCCCTGTGCTCTCTTACCGTAGGTCACATGACAGGAAGTCCACCCGAAATAGCTCTGCCCCCTCCCCCTCCGTGTCAGGACAATCTGAGCCCCCAGAAGAAAGGTGAGGTATTTTCCCTGGCAGTTCCCAGCCAGATGCCCCTGTATAAATGCCAGTAAATGCCGGCAGTGTCCGGGCTCCACCTCTGCCGTTTCATTGGCTCATCAGCACCACATCGTGCCATGCTGTTCCCTGAACGTGCCAGAAAGGCCCCTGGGTCGCCTCTTTCCTCCTGCTTCCCACCCTCTCTCTGAACCGCCGGGGGGGGGGGGGGGGGGGGGGGGGGGGGGGGGGGGGGGGGGGGGGGGCGGGGGGGGGGGGGGGGGGGCGGGGGGGG